>BDDA01000090.1:178939-220072 GCA_001662385.1 Chlamydomonas asymmetrica
GGTTCATGATGGCAGCAACAAGGACAGCGGGTGCTGCATGTGCATGACCATCGCCTACTCCCTGCGCATGTTATGGCCGGCAGGCGGAATCTGCTATGCCGGCACGGCAATTGGACTTGGCGCATCTGCATCGTCTGATACGGGTGTTTGCCATGCTTGCTCCAGGATGTGCTTGCTTGATTCGACATGTCCTCATCAGGTGCAACAGAATCTATGGTTGACGTGCTTACAGGCAACCAGGAAGCAAGAGGAACATGCCAGTTCAACTCGCTAAGCGTGAACTGGATATTGTAAGTGCATGTGGGAACTCATACTTTCACCATTGACCAGACCAACAGCACGCAAAGCATAACGTGCCATTCCGTGCCATGGATGTATTAAGGATCCCCGGAGTGTGTCCTACAGTTACGCACTGACAGACGGGCGTGCCGAGGCAGGATCACGCACCTGCGTACGCGTGCGTGATGTCCCTGCCCAACTCCTCGTTCAGCACTTCGTCGAGGGTGCGCCCCTCAAACCACTCGCCGTTGTTGGCCACGTAAAAGCCGACGCCCGCCACCAGCAGGACGCTGCTGAGGCCGACACGCGGGAGGGCAAAGCCGCTGCCGAACATGCCGACGGGCTTGGTCGCGGCTGCCGCCTTGGCCTTGGCCGCCTCCTCCTGGAGGTTCTTGCCCCAGTGCTGCTGCAGGATGGCCATGGCCTCGTGCAGGCGCGCGAGGGGCACGCGGTTGATGGCGCACCAGCGCATGAACACGGCGTCCTGTGTGCCACAAAAAGAGCGCAAACACGGTTGGTCAGCAGTCCATCAGCGATTCACTCACAATGCATGCCCCCACGGAGCAAATAAGTGAAACGTCTGGGGCCACATGCATGCGTGGTGTATTGTACTGTTGTGTCTCCCTCATCACTCACCAGCGCCCTGTCGTCCTTGGCCTCCAGTAGGTTGCGCACCAGCAGCGGGTCGCCGTCGCTGGCCTCAGCGGGGTCGCCCGCCGCCGCGACCACGCTCGCCGCGATGCTGCTGGCCAGGCCCAGGTCCGCCGCCACGGCCAGCGCGAGGTTGCGGTTGGTGCCCAGCGCCTGCGCCAGCTCGGGGCGGCGCACGAGCGCGGAGCAGAGGTCCGGGGAGGACCGCAGCACGCGGCCCAGCGCTGGCAGCGCCACCAGCGTCTCCCGCAGCTCAGGTTGGTCTGCACAGTGAGTTGCACAGTGGCAGGTGGGTAGGTACACATGCACATGATGAAGAGGATGCGTTGAGCACCTACGCGCACACGCACGCTGCGTGGACCCACAGGATTCGTCCTGACACTCGAGCGGGTACATGACACGGTCGCAGGGTTAGGGAAGGTGGTGCAGGGTCGGGACCACTGAGGAGCTTCTGTGCTAGCAGTTTACGGTGATACGCAGGCCATTGCGTGGCCGCCTGGATTGGTTGTTATAAGCAAAGCACAATGAGTGGGCGATCCATAGTCCACCCACGGCATGGCATGGAGGAGGCGGACAAGCAGCATGGTTTCGCCCACTGATCACGATCAGAACCATTAGCACCAATCACAGAACAACCGTTCAAGCGTCGAGCGAGTACCATGAAAGGCTCGTGCCACTGCTTCGCTTGCAAGCCAAGCTGCAGAGTGCAGACACATCAACAGTGCTGTGGGCGACAGTCTGCGTACGCACCCGCAACAAGCACACCGAAGGCGGAGTTCCGCACGACGGCCTTGGTGAGCGGCGGGCAGCCCGCCAGCGTGCGCACGAGCTCGGGGCGCGTCATGACGAGCTCCGCCGAGCGGCAGCGCGACACCACCGCCTTGACCAGCTCAGGGCTGGCCGCCTACGCGCAGCAGGCGCAGCAGCAGCAGGACAGGAGGTGAGGTCGAGCTAGCATGTGAGCCTGTAATGGGTGAATCACACAAGAAATACCCCAGCACCGCATGCCAGGTACCAACCCGACCATCCAGCATGCGCCTTACTTCCTTAGCCATGCATCGTAGGTGCGTCGGTGTGATCACCCCTAGCCTACATGCATGTGCTCCTAATGCGCGCCCGTTTTGGCAATGCTGACTTCCTGCATAATTTGAGTTTTTTGCTGATGACCCCGACCGAGGACAGCCCCACTCCTGGCCAGAACACTTCCAGACCAGGACAAGGCGCGGCAGAGCTCTCTCTTACCAGCACGGACGCAAACTCCAGGCCTCCCTCGCCCGCGATGGCGCCCGCCAGCTCCGGGTCCCGCGCCACCGCCTTGGCCAGCGCGCTGTCGGCCACCAGCGCCGCCGCGAAGCGCGCGCCGTCCGCGGCCAGCGCTGCGCCCATGCCCGGGTTCTGCGCCACCGCCGCCACCAGCTGGGAGTCCAGCGCCAGCACGTCGCCGAAGCGGGGGCAGTCCACCAGCGCGGAGGTGATGTCCTCATCGCCCAGGATGAGGTCTGCATGTGCATGCGGCGCGCGATTTAGTAGCCGACACGGTCCTCAGCGCCGTTAAGGTCACAGTAAGCATAAAACACCGTGGATGAGGTTTGGCGTCTCGATGCCACTGTGCATGCAGCGTGTACACCTGTCCATAATTAAGCCTGTTGAGCAGTGTGCACTGCGGGTACGCAAAGCAATGCAGGGCAGCGCCACCGCGGCTAGGCCACTAGGATCTGTAGCGTATTACTACGTTGCAGGAGGATTGGGCATTTCGCTGCCTTGCTCTGATGCGTCTTGCATCCATGCTGCGCTGCCTCGTGGCTCACTCACCTGCCAGACCCGAGTCCGCCGCCATGGCAGTCACCAGGCTGGGGCTGCGCTGCAGCGCCTGCGCCAGCGCCTTGTTGCCGCTGGTGAGTGCGTTGAGGTAGCGCGACCTGCACGCAGGCGCGCACACACACACGCCACGTCAGATTGAAGCATGACCTCAGCAACTCAAAAAAGCAAATCAGAAAGGGCTCGCCGGTTGCCGTGGACCAGCTTCATTCCCTGAAAACCTGTCCATTATGACGCACTGCACCATATCGCACAACCCTGAAACAGCATCAAAGCCTGCACCACCGTACCTGGACGCCGTGGTGTACAGCAGCAGCAGCGAGGCTACGAAGTTGGACACCTCGGGGTAGCTCGCGATGAGGCCGCTCAGCTCGGCGTTATTCACAATCGTGTTGGACACCTGCGACAGGCAGCAGGGCGCCAGGCACAGGGCAGTGAGCATGCGGCCCGTGTGCATCAGCGGAGTACTTCGTAGAAGCAGAGCGTCCAGGTGACTACCAGGTGGTCAAGCAGTGAACGCCCTGGGACTGCCTGAAGACACCAAACCTCGGACTCTGGGCTGGCAATGCTTCAACGCAATTCCAGCATGTGCCGCAATCTAACGACAGAATGGTATGACCCAGATCATCAACAAAACGACCCATGCATGCATTTCCGCTTCCATAATCACCAACACCGCGTCATCCTCGTCAGGCAAAGCTGAGAGGTGATCCCACACATTGCAACGGTACTGCCGTGTGGTAGCCGCGTTCGGCTGCCCTGCCTCTCACCTGCTGGCTGGAGGTGATGAGCTGCACAAACACGCTCTTGGTGACGACCACCTGCGCCAGGTCCTGGTTGTTGGCGAGCGCCTCGGCCAGGCCTGGCGTGGTGGAGATGGCGGCCATGAGGTTCTTCTGCTTCAGCAGAGACCCCGCCAGCTCGGGGTTGCTGCGGTGCGCGTGCAAATGAGGTGGCATGCCAGCACAAATGAGAGCCATGGGGAGCAGCTTGGCGCAGGACATCATGATAAGCTCATGAACACCACTGGCCGCAAATTATGACCACCGGCAGCAGCCCGCGTGCAGCTGAGTACCACGTCAGAGTGCCATGCACCACATCAGCTGACCACGTTGATGCGAAGAGACGTCACAAGCCTGCTGTGCAGCTTACCGGTATACCGGGCACCTGTGCATACACGTCAGCGACTCAGCGTGCTCCCGATACAGTGCAGTTCCCAGTGGGGTTCAGAGCCGGCCATGCACTGCGGAAGCAGGTGCGAGGCTGCTAAGCGGCGTCAGCAGCCGCTTAGGCAGGGACCAAGGGGCGTGCAAAGCGCGTGTGTGCCTGTGAGTGTGTGGGTGCAGGAGGGGGGGCGGGGAGGAGACGCAGGCGTACCCGCTGAGCAGCTGCTGCAGGGCGCGTGAGCGGGTGAGCATGGATGAGAAGGCCGGGTTGGCGATGACCAGCTCGCGCAGATCGCGGTTGGTGGCCAGCAGCGTGGCCAGCCCGGGCGCAGTCACCAGCATGTCCACCAGGTCCTGTCCCGCAGCGGCCACGTTGAGAAAACAGACAATACCGACACCAACAAACATGTCAGTACGGTATGTGAACAAACGACACATTGACGAATACGTAACACCTGAACGACGCTACACAGGGTGATGTATGAACTATGAAAGCAACATGTTGGAGCATGCCAACCAGCATGCCAACCGTCATGAGGTAACTGAATACAGGCGCTGTCTTGAGCAGCCGCAATGCTGTTCACCCGTCGCCACGTAACAGCAGCGCAGCAGCAAGTGGTGAAGTGTGTGAGGGGGCCAGCCATCACGGGGAGTATGAGTGTATGACACACCCAAGGGTGTAGCCAAACGTGTTGTGCAAGCACAAGGCCCCACATGAGTGAGGTGCATTGGCGATCACACACATCAGCATGTGGCCAGCGCTCAAGCGCCAGCCACGGTCCCTGCGCCCTCGCCTTCGCGCACCTTGTTGGTTGCAATCTCCTGCGCGAGGCCCATGTTGGTGGAGAGCGCCTTGAGGAACTCTTCGTCAGCCGCCAGCAGACCCACCAGGCGCGGGTTGCTCACCAGCACCGCGGCAAGCACGCGGTTGCCGCCCAGCACCTGATCGCATTGCACAGACACAGTATGTACAGAGGCAGGACGGACAGAACGCGGCAGGTGTGAGTGTGTGCACAATGCCGGTCCAACGCATGCCCTCAAACCTGCAAGGAACTCCGCCGTCTGGCCACCGTTCCGCGAGTGGAAACACTGCAAAGACAGCTCCGCATAGATACACGCCAGCCTGGCTGGAAGCCACCTATACTGACTTGTCAGGCTGGTATTACTAACTAAGGCATCTGGGCAAGCTCAGCCATGAAATTCACAGCTTCTATGCAGGAGGTGCTGCTTAACGCTGTGACAGGCTATCATGTCCCTGGGAGATGAACGCCGGCCACAGCGTCAAAGCAGCACTTGCTGCACAAAAGCTGTGAATCTCCTTGGGGGTCTCAGCTTGCCCAGATGCAAGGTCATTTTTGATTCCTTGCTGCTCCCGAAAAAGGCTGCTGGTCACGCGCGCGGCCACCAGCGTCCATTACGCCTTGTGGCATGACGAGAGCCCCACACAAGCATGCACAAATGCACGTCACAGACACCAACCACGCTCCATGCATTGTAGATTTTACACAAACAAACGCACACGTATGCAACCGTCACCAACCAACTTCTGTGCGGCACTCATTGCGAGGGCATGCATTGGGGGCGCCATGCATAGGGCAGCTCATGCCACGCAGTAGTTGGCTCGAACAAGCGCCCCGCCGCCGCACCTGCGCGAACGCGTCGTTGCCGGCCACCAGGTCCGTCAGTGCACGCCCCTCACCCAGCGCTGCCGCCAGGCGCGGGCTCGCCGCCACCAGCGCCGCGAGCTCCGAGTTATCAGCGATGGCATTCAGCAGGCCCTTGTTCTTGGTCAGCGCGCGCGCCAGCGGCGGGCAGCCCGCGATCGCCGGCGCGAGGCCCGGCACCGCCACCACCATGGTGGTGAGGTCCACGCTCTCCGCGAGCGCGGTGGAGAGGTCGCTGGAAGCCATCAGCGCCGCCGCGATGGCGGAGCTGTCCGGGCAGGTGGGCGCCATGGCCAGCGCGCGGCCGAGCTTCTCGTCGCGCAGGACCACGCCCGCGAGCTGCGGCGACGCGGACACCACGCGGCGCAGGTGCGGGCTGGCGGCGAGCGAGGCAGAGAGGCAGGGGTTGAGCGCCACGGAGGACGCGAGGTCAGGCGTGCGCGCGAGCGTGGTGGTGAAGCCGGGGTCGGAGATGACGACGTCCATGAGGTCCGGGTTGCTCGCGAGCGCCTCGCACATGTCCTCGTTGGAGGCCAGCAGCCGCGCGAGGTCGGGCTGCTGGACGAGCGCCGGCAGAATGCTGATGGCTTCTAGCTCCTCCTCGATGCTCGCTGCGATGGAGGTTAGCACGTCCTTCTCGGGCTGTGCAGGAACAGGCTCTTGCTGCGCTGGGGCCTGCGGCTGGGGCTCGGGGATGGGCACCGAGGTGAAAATCACCGCTGCTGCTGCCTGCAGCTTAGCGCTTCTCGCCTGCATCGCTGCCACGACCGCCTCACGCTTCACCATGAACCTCCCCTCCTCAATCACAGCGGCAACGGCGGCGCGTTTCCCCTTTCCCCCTACCGCTTCCTCCCCGGCCGACGTCTCCCCGGCCGTGGCCTCCCCGGCCGTCGTCTCCCCCGCCTCCTCTCCCTCATCCTCCTGGGAGCTCCACGCGGCCCGCGTCAGCGCCTCATCCCCCGCAATGTACCCGACCGCCGGCTCCCCCAAGGTTTCCGCTAATAACACGTCCTCCAGCTCATCCCCGTCCTCCATGCTGTTGTCCATCGTGGCGAGCGGGTCGCTGTCGGTGGCGTTGTCGACAAACGCCGCCAGCGGGCAATCCGCCGCCGCCTCGTCCTCAAAATCCGCAGAGTCCTTCGACGACATCGAGCCCGCGGAGGACATGCTGGCGACCTCGGGCGAGCGCAGGATGAGGTCCGGGTGCGTGGCGAGCGCCTGGCACAGCGCGGGCGTCTTGGCGAGCAGCGGCCACGCCTCCTCGTGCGTGATGAGCGCGCGGGAGAGCTCCGGGCGTGAGAGCAGCAGGCGGAAGAGGTTGGGCGTGCTGCACATGATCGAGCCGAGCGCGGAGCTCGACGCGAGGGCGGCGGCCAGGTCGCAGATGTCCTGGCGGTCCTCGGGGCTCTCCACGAGCGCGTTGGCGAGGTCAGGGTTGTCGGCAAAGGCGTGGAAAAGCTGCGCGCCGTTCTGTGTGAGCGCCGTCACCATGCGCGTGGTGTCGCCGACCTGCGTCTGCATGAAGAGCTGCTGCAGCGACCTGTGCACGACAAAGGCAGGAGGGAAGTATGGAAAGGGTGGGGCCGGAAGACTGGATTGAGTGCGCTGACAGCGCGGCGCGTTACGTTGCGGCAGCAAGGGCAGCACAGGTTGTGGAGGGTGGACTACGCTAATGCCTGAAAACACTGGAGATAAGGCCCGATCCGGCCTGCGCATGATGCTGCGATGCATACGTTCATACATGCGTGCGTCAGGATGTTGATTGCTCGCAACATGCTTGCACGCTTGCTCATACTGGAAACACAGCAACGAGCTACAGCAACACGCAGGGCGCTAACGCTGCACACCTGCTGCTGGCCAGCGCGTTGGCGAGCGAGGGTGACTCCAGCAGCACGTCCCGCAGCGCGGCCTCGCGCGCGAGCAGCTCCACCAGGCCCTGCACCTCCGCGCTCGCCGCCGCCAGGCGCTGCGACGACACCAGCAGCGACACGAAGCTCCGCCCCGCGCCGCTGCGCAGCACGTCTCGCAGCTCCTCGCTGCGCGCGATGCGGGCCGCCAGCTCACGGGACGACGCCAGCAGCTGCGGCAGACCTGGGTGGTCTACCAGCACCACCGCAAAGTGCGGCGACGACGCCGTGAACTCGGCCAGCGGCGGGCAGTTGACGAGCGCGGTCACAAGCTCGTTGCTGCCGCAGAGCGCGTGCGCGACCTCGGGCCCCGACGCGACGATGCGGCGCACGAGCGGCGCGATGACGAGCGCGCGGGAAAGCGTGTCGTTGCTGGAGAGCGTCTGCGCAAGCCGCGCGTCCTTGCTCACCGCCGTCATAAGCGCCTCGTCCCCGCACACAACCTCCGCCAGCGGCCAGTCTGCGGTGAGTACGTCACTCAGGCCCGGGACGGACGCCAGCACGCTCGCGAACGACGCGCAGCTCGTGACCGCGTGCGCCACCACGGGGCTGTCCGCGACCAGCGCCACCAGGGGGCGGTTGTTGGCCAGGGCGATGCCGAGCGCGGGCGTGGCGACAATCGCCTTTGCGATCCTCGGCTTGGAGGCCAGCAAGGTTGCCAGGTTGGTGTTGTGAGCGAGCCCCGTAGACAGTTCGGGCGAGCGCGCGAGCGCCGACGTGAATTGGTCGTTACCAAGCAGGACGTCAGCGAGCTCCGGGTTGTCAGCCAGCATGGCCGCCAGCGTGGTGTTTGACGCCAGGAGCTTTGCCAAGTCGGGCTGCTCGACCAGCACTGGCAGCATGCTGACTCCCTCCCCGGTGACTGCAGTGCTCGCGGCCCTGCCATCGCGCGTGGCGTCGGCGGCAGAATCGTCTGACCAGGAGAAGCCCGCGGACAAGCCAGGGGGGGTTTCGGGGTTTTCAAAGTGGGGGACATCAGGGTCCGAGCGACGCACGGGACGCAGGATGAGGTCCGGGTGGCGGGCAAGGATGTGGCACAGCGCGGGCGTCTTGGCGAGCAGCGGCCACGCCTGCGGCGCACGCAGGAACGCGCTGGCGAGGTTGGCGTCCGAAACCAGCAGCCGCATGAGGTCCGGCGCGTCACAGGTGATGTCCACCACGTTGCTGTTGGTGGCCAGAGCGCACGACAGGGAGGGGCCCAAGCGGTCACCGCTGATACTGCTGGTGCTGGTTGTGCTGGGGTAAGCCGGTGGACGAGCGTGGGCGTCAAGGCTCGAGGTGCTCGCGCCGCTGTCGCTGCCGCTGTCGCTGTCGCCGCCCCCCAGCAGCGCTGACGCCATCTCGGGGTTCTCCGCGAAGACCTTGAGGAGCTCTCCGCCGTTGTTGACCATGGCGTGCACCATGGCGGGGCCCTCCTGGGCCAGCAGGCGCTGTAGCGACCTGCACTCGTACAGCCGGCCGGCAGTAGGAGGCAAGGCAAGCAGGCAGTCCTCACAATCAGGTCTTTATCAGCACTCAATTCATACCCTGATTCATACCATATGGGACCATATGGGACTAACTTATGTGCTTCCAAGCTCGTGTGTTTTGAAGGTAAGGCGGCTACGCACACAGGCACATGCAGGAATGCGAGTAGTTCTGGCGAGCACATGCCACAGCCCCACACAGCATATATACAGCATATGTACTGCAGTAGTCCAGGCCCAGCGAAGTTGGCAGGGAAAGCAGTGCGATGCATATCATACTATCACGTGGGTGTATCGTATCATTCAAGGCACAAGGACCAGGCCTGCTTGCTCGCACCTGCTGCCCGCCAGCGCGTTGCCGAGCGCAGGCTGCTCCGTCACCAGGTGCCTCAGACCCCCTTCCTCAGCCAGCATCTCCGCCAGCGCGCCGTTCTCGACCACCGCCGCACACAGCCAAGGCGACGACTTCAGCACATCCACGAAGCCCTTCCCGGCCGGCCCCCGCAGGCAGTTGAGCATTACCTCACTGCCTGCGATACGCGTCGACAACTCCGGGGAGGACGCCAGCAGCGACGTCAGGCCTTGCAGGCCCACGAGCACGTTGCCAAGCGAGGGCGACGCGGCGACGGCCTTGGCCAGCTGCGGGCTGTTCATGAGCGCGACGGTGAGGTCGTTGGAGGAGCAGAGCGTGTGCGCGAGGTCGGGGTTGGACGCGGCGACGCGCCGCACGTGTGGCGCGACGACGAGCGCGCGCGAGAGCGTGGCGTTGCTCGCGAGCGCCTGCGCGAGGCGCGCGTTGCGGCTGACGGCCGCCACCAAGGCCTCGTCGCCGCACACGGCCTCGGCCAGCTGCCGGTCCGAGGTCAGCGCGCCGCACAGGGCCGGGCTGGTGGAAATGAGGCTCGCAAACGCCGGCGCGCGTGCCATCGCCGCCGCCGCGCTAGGACTATCTTTGAGCAGGGTCACCAGCGCACGGTCGTTGGAGAGCACAGTTCCCAGGGAGGGCGTGGCGACGATGGCAGCGGCGATCACGGGCCGCGCCACCAGCATGGCCGCCAGGTTGGCGTTGTGCGCGAGCCCCGCCGACAGCTCGGGCGAGCGCGCGAGCACGGTCGTGAACTGCGGGTTGTCGATGAGGATGTCGGCGAGTGTGGGGCTGTCCGCCAGCATCACCGCCAACGTGTTGTTCGCCGCCAGGAGCTTTGCCAGGTCAGGCTGATCCACCAGCGCCGGCAGCACGCTGATGCGCTCCAGGCCCTGCCATCCTCCCTCCCGGGCCCCCCTTAACGTGCCATCGTCGACCTCCACTGCCTCGTCGGAGGTGTTTTCGGGAGATGACACGGTGTCGGTGGCGAGCTCGCACTTTGGCCGCAGGATGAGCTCTGGGTGGGAGGCGAGCGCGTGGCACAGCGTGGGCATTTTCGCCAGCAGCGGCCAGGCCTGCGGCGCGAGCAGGAAGGCGTGCGTGAGCGCAGGGTCTGCTACCAGCACCCGGATGAGGTCCGGGGCAGCGCAGGTGATGGTTGCCAGCGGCGCGCTGGTCGCCAACGCGCTGGCCAGTTGGGCGACGTCGCCACAGGGCGGAACGGTGACGTCGCAGGGCTCGGCGTCGCCCTCGCCACCAGCGGCATCCGCTGTGGCGGGAGTGGTTTCGAAGGTGGTGGTGGTGGGGGCGGAGCTGCTCACAGGCCTGCAGTTCCGTGAGGCCAGCAGCGCGCCTGTGATGTCGGGGTTGGCTGCCAGGGTACGCAGGAGCTCCCCGTTGTTGTACGCGACTGCTTGCACCATGGAGGGACCCTCCTGGGTGAGCAGACGCTGAAGCTGCCTGCAGAGTGGTACAGCAGTACGGTAGTTAGGTCAGCCAGGCTGTACAGGCACAGTGGCCTTGGTATCAGGCGCAAGGCAAATCACAAACTGCCACAGCAATCTCTGAACGCCAGGCCGCAACAAGGGCTGCCTGAGATCGTTTCCCGGTCGAAGCTGTTGTCACTGCTGTTCCTAGCGCATGCCCAATTAGCGCGCGTTAACATCGGGTTGATTGGGCGTGCGCTGGGAACAGCATCGACAGCAACTTCGATCCGGCAACGATGTCAGGCAGCCCTTATTGCATCCGATGCAGACCAAGGAATCCATCCCTCAAACAAATGTATTTGTGCGTTGTAAAACTCCCACATGTCGACTGTCCTTCTGCCCAGTTCCGGGTGCTGTTACATTCCTTCAGTTTAATTCCAGAGACTGCCCTCGAAGAGACTGCACCACAAGAGGATGGGAAACAGGTCTGTCACTACGGTCCTGCTTCCGTTGCCCTCTGCACGCACCTGCTGGCGGCGAGCGCGTTGCCCAGCGCCGGCTGCTCCACCAAAAGGTTTCGGAGCCCCGAGTCCTCCGCCAGCAAGTCCGCCAGCTCGCCGTTCTCAACCACCGCCATGTACAGCCGCGGCGACGACCGCAGCAGCGACACAAACGACCTGCCGGACGGCCCGCGCAGGCAGCTGAGCAGCACCGCGCTGCCGGCCACGCGCACCGACAACTCTGGGGAGGACGCCAGCAGCGACGTTAATCCAGGGAGGCCGGTGAGCACGGCGGCGAGGTACGGCGAGGCCGCCACAGCCTCCGCCAGCGGCGCGCAGTTCATGAGCGCAACGATCAGCTCGTTGGAGCCGCTGAGCGCGTGCGCCACGTCGGGGCTGGACGCGACCGCGTGGCGGATGTGCTCGGCAGACACGATCGCGCGCACGAACGTGGCGTTGCTGGACAGCGCCTGAGCCAGCCGCCCGTCCTTGCTCACAACAGCCAGCAGCGCCGCATCGCTGCAGACCGCCTCGGCGAGCTGCCGGTCCGACGTCAGCGCGCTGCACAGCGCCGGGCACGTCGCGAGCGCATTTGCGAAGGCGGGGCAGGTGGCGAGTGCGTCGGCGACCGCCTGGCTGTCCGAGACCAGCGTGGCCAGCGCGCGGTCGCTGGACAGAACCGTGCCCAGGAACGGCGTGGCGACGATCGCCTCGGCGATCGCGGGCGTGGACGCCATGGCCATGGCCAGGCGCGGCCGGGCGATGACTGCGGCGGTCAGCTCCGGGGAGGCTGCCAGCGCCTGCGCGAGCGGGCGGCTGGTCGCCAGCGCCACCGCCAGAGCGGGGTGCAGGCCCATGCATCGCGCGAGCTGCGGGGAGGAAGACAGCGTGCCTGCGAGCGTGCGGTCGGTGGCCAGCGCGGTCGCGAGTTCGGGCGTGCTCGCGACCGTCTCCGCAAACACGTCGCAGGAGGACAGCGCGATCGCCAGCGTGCGGTTGGTGCGCACGAGCGTTGCGATCCCCGAGCTCTCCCCTAGCAGCCTCACCAGCGTGCGGCTGCTCAGGACGCTGCCCAGCAGACCCACATCGCCGGCCAGGGCTTCCGCTAGGGCTGGATCTGCTGCCAGGGCGGAGGCCAGGGAGGGGTCTGTGCCCACCGCAACCGCCAGCTGCGGACTCGACATCATCGCCGAAACCAGCCGCTCGTCCTTGCTCATCGCCGTAACCAGGGTCGTGTTGCTCGCCAGCGCAGCGGCGAGGCGTGGCGAGTACTCCAGGGCGGTGACGAGGGCGGGGGTGGAGGTCAGAAGGTTGGTCAGCGCGGTGTTGCGCGTGGTCGCGTTGGCGAGCCCGTCATGCGCCGCCAGCAGCGCCGCCAACCGGCCGCCGTCCGTGACCAGAACCTGCACCAGGCGCGGGCAGAGGCACGCCGCGGCCGCCAGCAGCAGTCCCAGGCTGGTGGGCATCGTGACCACGCCGCCATCGCCATTTCCGCCCGGGGCGGCGATGTCCATCCCCGACGCGAGCGACGCGCTCGCGAGCGAGGAGTACGAGCCGTTGGCAGGGCGGTCGTTCGCCATACGCTCAGCGCCGTTGCTGTTGCCTCCTCCTCCTCCTCCGCCTGATCCGGGCGAGAGGCCCATCGCGAGCTGCATGGCTGCTGCCTGCTGATATAGCGCGGCGTTGTAGGGTGACATGAGCGGCCCCAGCGTGAGCACCTGCCCGCAGGCCGTGTCCAGGTGGCGCAACAGGCTGGCGGACAGCTCCGTGCTGCGCGCCACCACGCGCGCCAGGCCGCGGCACGAGCCCAGCATAGCTGCCAGCAGCTCCTGAGCGCTGGGTGGCCACGGTAGCGACGAGTCCGTTGGCAGGTTCGGCAGCGGCGCGGGCGCGGGCGCGGGCGCGGGCGCGGGCTCCGGGGGGCCGGCGCCGTTGGCGCGGCGCTGCAGCTGGAGCGTGCTGGTGGTGGTGCTGGTGCGGCCCCTGCAGGTTTGGAAAACCACCCGTGCACGCACACCACACACGCCAGCTCAGGCACCTCGCCATCGTCAGGTGCAGTGCCTATCATAACGTACATGCGCACTGTATGGGCCCCACGGGAATCCCCAACACACCCAGCGCGATGATACACTTGAGCGCTCGGGCATATTTTGCAGTGCTTCTTGATGCCTGGTCACAGTACCGTACCGACCCTCCCAACACCCATGCAGCTAAACACAGAGAGGACCAGAGAGAGGACCATTTAAAAAATGCAGCTGCCGCACAATGCAGCTGCCTCTCTCTCCCCTCCTGCTGTGATGCACTGACGCGCGTGCCTCTTTCACAGCCCAGCAACGAGATGCAACCTGCCAGTGGAGCCCGCACTAGTTGCACGTGATGGTGGAGTTCGAATCACGTGCACTGGACTCACCAAACGCATGCCACCGTCTGGGCATACACACCATCGGAGGGTGCGCGAAGGACCTACATCAGTACAAGAAAAAACACGAGGTGTCATTTACTCATATCTTGCGGTGCCCGACCTGGCACGCATCCATGCAGCATGGTGTTCAGTGCAGACCGTTGGCACGAACAGCAGGACCGCACTGACTGGCATGAGTCATGACCGTGCCGTGTGGGACCACAACGTTAAACTCACTTAAACCTCAGACCACCAGAGCAGGCTGAGAATCACATTCGAGAGAGCGCCAGCCGAAATGTTGCTGCTGGTTGCATGTGTCAAGCTGGGTGTGCACCACTGGATTAGGGGTGCCACAGGCCCACAGCCGTGGACGCAGGTGCATGACACAACTGACTATGACTGGAGGCGACTGGCAGGCGTGGAGGGTTGTAGTGCTGAAGTGCTTGCGCACCACCGTGCGTGGCTGTGGACTCTCACACACACCTGCACCCAGCGGTCCTCCCCAGGCTCCCACTGCAGCAGTCCACCACGTGCAACCGCTACGAGCTGCGAGAACGCACACCAGGCGTGCGCACACCACCACCAGTCAGCAGCGTGCCTCGGTCTCGGAGGCAAACTATCGCACAGAAGCGCAGCGACAAAGCGAAGAGAACTTACCTTGAACGTGAAGACTGTGTCAGGGGTCATGTTTTGGAGCCTGCCAAGGTAGGTTCCGTCACTTTGCCGATACAGCGGCACACCTGAGGCGGGCATCCACGCACCAAGCTCCGCGATGTTCCCGACGCACCGGACCTGCATGTAGCAGCAATCAACGCTTAAGCTGAAGCACCAACACCGGCTATGGTTTCAGCATGCACCTGACAGCGGCGGACGAGTGCTCTCAGCATCACGTATGTGCACTTTTTAACCGGGACAACCCACCAGGTCAGGGTTTAGGGCAGACAGGCCAGAAACGGAAAAAGCTATAGACGTTGCTGAACTGGTGGTAGCCATGGGTGTCTCAGAGTCCATAGTTGCTGACTGGGTGCATTCCATCGCTGCTGGCCGCTGCACCGCCCCATCCTGAGCCTTGACTGTGCCATTGCCTGCGTCCTGCACGGCTTGAGTCAGCACACTGTGGTCCATGCGCTCTTGTGGGACCGACCCATTGCTGGCAACTGATCGACACTTGATTGTGGCATTCCGCCTGCCGCTGTCCAACAACTGACTAAATCTTTGGTTGTCAAGCTGGCCTGGCCGGGTTGCCTGCACATCCAAGTGGCCAATAGTCAGATTACGGAAAGAAATGTCAATTCAAGCATGCCTGTTGGCCAGGCCCCAAGCCACTGTGAAGCAGGAGCAGTTGATGTCAAGCCCTCCCACCGTTGCGGGCCCGAACCCTGTTCGGGGTATGTGAAGCATTCCACTCCTGTTTATGCTAAGCTGTGGCGGTCACCATACTCGAGGGGAGCGCACAGAGACACAGGAAATCTTCCGGAACAAGCAGCTGCTGCCTGCGCTGGATGCGGGGGTCGTCCGAGCTAAAGCAACAGTGGTCTAGCCCAATCACAGGTTCAGCGAAGTTGAGAATAGTATGGACAGGCTTGCCTTTCTGGTGTTGCTATGAGTTAAGTGCTTAAGCTGACCAATGAGTGGCATGCTGCACTGTGCACCACACGCCGAAGAATTTTGCCCTGAGCACGCCTTGAACAGCGTAATTCCCACGCACACCATCATCACAACAGCAACGGACAGATTCATTCATGTCAGGTGACATAGGTGGTATTATGCACTGTTTTGCTACTGTTGTGGCGTTCGGGCAGCATACCGCGCCACGGCCATTGCACGCTGTGCACCGGCCTCCTGCCCAACGCCGGACGGAGTGCCCTGCCCGGTGTTGTAGGCAAAAATCAACACAGGTACGCCGCTGCACACGCCCATGATGGTGTCGGTAACTTGTGTGGTCTCCGTTTGCCGTAATCTTTCGCCTCCAGTGGCAATCCGTCGAGTCGCAAGCACGCCGAGCAAGCTCTTTGGAATGAACAGCAGCTCCCCATATACACTGACAACGGCAGGCTTCCCAGCAGTGTTGGTCTGGGCTGACTTCACTGGTCGTTGGTCCGCCTGAAGGGCGCTCGGTGCCAACAATCTGACTGTGAACTGGCCTGCGGTCACACAGGCGGGCAGCACCTGTTGGTCGTGACACAAGACAAGCATCAGTGCTTGGACGGGTGCATGCTGGTAGCAGTCCACAATTGCAAGCTGACAACGACCACAGCTGTCAAACCTGTGACGTACCGGGAAAGCAATGGGCAGCGAGCAGCCGCACGCTCAGCACCACCAAGGGGTTGGTCAGCAGCAGCCGACTCAGCAAGCGAAGGCACGCCCGTAACGAGACGACCGCTGCCTGTGCGGCCGTGAGCAGTGCGTAGAACGCAAGCGTAGTGGGCAGCAGCACCAGCAGCGGCACAAACAGCAGCACGCCGACGATGAGCTGCTCCACCACGACCTCAGGGTTCTGCACACGCCCGGCCCACACACACACACGAGACGTCGTTGCGCACAGGCTTGAGGCAGGTCAGGCATAAGTCAGGACTTCGCGCACCATGACACGGACACGCACGCTGCCGCTGCTGGGTTAGGTGCGGTCCCCATCCTGCTTGCTCCCAGACCGAGCGCTAGACCAGGCTGGTGAAACAGGATTTTCATACAGGCACTCACTGCTGGCGCCTGGGTATCTGGCATGAGCACGTGACCCAGATCGAGGCCCCTACACCGACCTTCGGGTCCACCGGCAGGCCCAGCAGCGCCTCCAGCCGGCTCAGCGGCACCGCTGCCGCAGCGCTCACAGACGCCGACAAGCTGCTGTGGGTGCGCTGCAGCGACAGGCGCAGAGGCGTGGATGGCGCTCGTGTGTCGGCCGGCGCTCGCCCAGACTCCTGCTGCGCCCCGCGCCGCCCCCGCTGTCGTAAGCTGAAGTTTGACGCCGCTCCAGAAGGCCCTGCTGCACCTGACCGACCACCGCCGCTGGCAGATGCACGCATCCCAGGCAACGTGGCATCATCGCCTGCCAGCGGCACGGCCGATTGCTGCCCTGTTGGTGGTGCCACTGGCGGCAGGGGTGTCAGCAAGGCATCACCAAGCTGACCCAAATCGCTCGCGTCGGCTCCGTCGCTCGGGCGCACCGGCCCTGCAGGTGCAGACGCTGAAGGCGTCGGCGCATAGGGAACAGCAGGCGCTGCTGCTTCATGCGGCTGCAGGCCATGTGCTGATGCCTCTCCACCGGGCGCTGCGACAGACCCTGCTGCAGCGCTGTCAGCCGGAGCTCCGCTGCCGCCGTCGTGCTCGGCTGCGGCAGTTGGCGGCGTCGAGGGTGGCGCCGGCGCGAGGGGGCCGCCCGGCCGCGGCCGAGTCCGTTTGTATCTGCCCCTCATCATACGCCACGTGGCGCCCATCCAGGCCAGGTGCTGCTGGTAGGCGAGGCACGCGGCCCAGTACAGCAGGCTGACGGGCGCGCAGAGCAGCCCCAGGCACTCCTCCGCCACCGCCACCCCCCCCGCAAGCCCTGCAGCAAAGCGCAGCATGTCAAACACGTAGCAAAGTGCGGCATGTGAGTGCACGTAACACCTGTAATGACAGACGCAGGTCCACAGCGCGGATTGGCCATTGCTGTCTGTGTGTCAAAGCGGGCTGGACCACGCTGCACAGCCAACCAACGCAGGTATGGAGCAGCCCTTTGCGTGCCTGTGCAGCGGTACAGCACTGAGGTGGATGTTCAGCGTGTCGTGGCCACAGAGCAAGGTCTCATGCGTCATGAGTGCTCATGACATGTTCAACGTAGCTGCACACGTGCGCCCCCTGCACTTGCGCAATGCTGCCCGGACGGACGATCGAGACGGCATACATTCCTCACATGTGTGACGTGTCACATGCCATGTCAGGGGCTCAAACGGGTCCATAGGCTGCTGGTGCTCCTGCCCTGGCATGCTTTGCTGCGTGCCTGCCTGACCTAGTGATCTGCCATGGTGCTGCACAAGGTGCCGCGGCGCCCATTATCCCCTGCCCCACAGACAGGATCGAGCCGCACTCCCGTGGATAAGGCATCCAGCCAGAATCCCCTTCCCTGCCCAGGCGTGGAGGGCACGCACCTGCGATGGCGCACACTGCCGCGCATGCAGTGCATGCGACGTGGCCCAGCAGCCCAGCCGCTGCGCGAGCCAGGAGCTGCAACGCCATGAAGTTCAGCGCATACAGCGCTATGGTCCCCAGCAGCGTGCACAGCTCGGCGTGCAGCTTGACGCCTGCGGGCTGCGCGGTCATCAGCCTGGCAACAGCGGACGCAGCAGCACGCTAGCGTGTGTGCATGTCAGCATATGTCAAGCACAGGCACGCGCAAGCACATGCACTGTGTAGGGTGCGTGAGCAGCATGGGCTGCTATTTGCAATTGCGGGCAATGGATGGCACCCAATACCATATCCCATTTGCGGGTGTGTCTGCTCCAAAATACTCCAAGCGATGGGAATGGAGTGCACCGCCTGGCGCACCGCCTGGACATGCGATATGATCATATGAGCTCATGTCCTGTACACAACCACACACGTTTAATCGGCTCTCAGCCCACACCCAGAACTCTCACCATGCGATTTGTCCTTTCAACATGGCTATGGAGTTGGCGTAAGCACCCGTTGCATGCCGCATCACGGCGTCATGGTTCTGCACCAGCCAGGCACATGCCATGAGGCCAAGCAGCCACTGCAGCAGGAACGACCATATCAGTATCCTCAGGGTGCCCTGCCGCTCAGCGCTCTGTGGGCGGGTCACATGTCGTTCTGGGTGGGCTGTTGACACGCGCCACAAGCGTGCAAGCTGCTCGCACGTCTCCAGCACAGCAGACCCTGCAGGCCATGAAGACAGGCAATAGCTGTTCAATGAGCGATGAGGTGGGCACCAAGTATACCCCACCATATCGTTGGCTTGTCTGGAAGCTGCAACCGCACCTGGTGCTGAAAACAGCCTCGCCTGACAGTGACCAGCCAGCGCAGTGTCATCCAGGCTGAACTGCTGCTGCGTTGCTTGCAGAAACCTGCTCGTAACGTTCTCTAATGTCGGCGCACCTGCAGCCGCATAGTTGCACAGGAAAGTCCTGCACAGAAGGTGGGGTCGCATTCTGTGCAAATGCAGCAGACGCGAAATTGATCTTACCAGAGTGCTCAAGCTCTGCAGCGGTCTGTGGATATGTTGCAGGGTCGTAAATGAACACCTGAAAGAAAATAGTAGGCAACATGAAAATGCCCAGCACGTGCTGCGGTCCTGCGCCTGGGAAACGTGTTGACGCTGCTGCTTGCGTACCTGTGCAATTGTACCCTGTGGAGCCTTTATGTGAGATGGCAGCAAGGTCCTGCGCCTGTTTCCAACCAGCACAGCTCCAGATAGCTGCCACTCCAGCTCTGTGCGCTCCTCCACACGCTCCAGACCCTGCCCAGTCCATGTCAAAGCGGTGCTTTGATACTGAGTCAGCTCAGGAAGACTGCTGCTACCGTCGTTTGACTGTATGATAAAAAAGTCCGTGTAACTTTTATTTGGAGTCTGGGATACACACTGATAGCCCTGCAGTTTCACAGCTCCATGCTCCAAGCTGAGCTGCAGACCAGACGGCCAGAACAGCCGCACCGTACGCACGCTGTCAGCTTGCATGCTACGATGTGACGTGACACACACACAAACAGCTGATAGTCCGAGTTGAGTGCATAATACACGCTGTGTATGCCATTCATCCCTGCCAGCCTGCCTGTCGTCCCTGGACACATTGCATGGATCACCAGTACATGCGAACTGACAACGGATTGCCGCTTGATTGAGAGTTGATTGTCCCGCCAACCTGCATACATGACATCATGGCCTTCCATACCATGCCCAACCCACTGCGCTTTGACCAGGCGCACGCTCAGAAGCGGTGAATCCTAGATTGGTGTGGGAACATACATCATGACCCTTACTCGGGGCTGTGTGGTACACGGCGTGGTGAAGGGTTACGGCCGCGTCTGTGGCGTTGCGTGCAATACTAAGGCAAGGCTTGCTGCAGTGCTGTGTGCATGGGCATCACGCTGGCTCCTGCTGTACAAGGCTGGCTGTTCCGATGGGGTGTGCAGCGCTTGCCATGGCCAAGACGTGCTTCATGGCTGGACAAAGAAAAGCTTCCACCCTGACGCCCCAATGCGCTGCTCGCATGCTGAGCACGTGAGTGTCACTGCCATGCAGCAGAAACCAATGGGTGCGGCTACCTTGGCCTGCCTGCACCTGCCTCAGTCCACATTCGCAACGGACGCGCTGCAATCACGGCTCCATCAGCATCATGAATTACAGGTATCCGAGTATGGTATGGTATGGTATGGTCCAGCCAACAGCGGGGTTGCGTTCATAGGGTTTGCAGCCGTAACCGCCATCTTCTCTGGCGTCCGAGGCACCAGCTGGCCAGTGCAAGCCAGTGGTTTGTAATCAAGCTCGTGTCGTGCAGCTGACGGTCCACCAGCCTTGCAGTGTTGTCCTTGCCAGCCCGTCCTGGTGCACCTTGCCGTTACCTGCGGCAGCCGACCTGGGCCCTGCGAGTGACAGGCGCAACGGCAACAGCCATGCGTTTCCGTTCAGTGCCTGCGTTCGTGCTGCAACAGTCGTATACTCGGGTGGTTCTCTCTTGCCACCAGTCCTCACCCTCCCGGTCAGTATCAGAGCGTTCGCCGGAAGGCCTGGACCTCGTAATTTGCTGGGAGTGCGCGTGCTTCAGGGCAAGAAGCAGGGAGCATGCGGACTGCTGTGATCAGGCGAGGTGGAGCGCTCAGTGATGGTCCTCCCACATTGCCTGGCACGAAGTTCATGCACACCTCACACTGCGTCGTGCGGGACCCACCTGCTGTCGCCCTTGAGGGTGGGGTTCTCGCACAGCTTCTGGACGTCTTGGCTGCCAACAATTGCCTGTGAGGAAGCAACGCATGCAGCACCACGGCGCGTTGATGACAGATTGATGTGGCCGTGGTGCATCGAGAATCGAGCCACAACCACAACAACCTACCTTGTATCACAAGCTGCACCCATCGACGCAGCTTGTGATACAACCGCTAACACCACAGCATGCCCACATCACGGTTTCCCCATCCGTATGCTCGATTGGGCCTGTAAATGTTATCGGTGGCAGTCTAAATGGGAGTATCGGCCGCAACCAGAAAGCTTAAAGCCAAGTGTACAGCCTGTGCTTCCTTCATCCCTGTCTGTTGGGTGTGAGAGGTACGGTGCAGGTACGGTGCTCTCACACCCAACAGACAGGAACTACCTGCAGGTGCATTCCTGCTGGCTCACCCTGCTCCTGCATCCCTCTCACCCTCACCACACGGGGGCATCTCCCACCACCTGTTCCCCCCCCCCCTCCCACACATAAGTACATACCCCCCCCCTGTTCATGTTAACTCATTGCTGCTGTTGGATCAGGGTCGGGTCGCATTGCGCATGCAGCGTACATGTTTGAGGCTATGTGCCTTGCTGGGTCTCGCTCGTCTCACCCCCCACTGCACATGCATACCCGACAGCGCACGGAAAGCAGTCGTTCGGCGTCTCCTCCCCTTAAGTTGCCCGTTCATGGGCCCCAGCCGATGTAAGCACCCAGAACGCATTGCAAGTACTTTGGATGTGTGCGTGACCGGCCCTGGCGCCTCACCTCCTCCCAGATGCTGCCCGTGAGGTCCGCGCCCTCAAAGGTGGCGCCCGTCACGACCGTGTTGATGAACTTGGTGTCACGCAGGTTGGCGCCGTCGAAGATCACGCGGTCCACGACTGCGTTGGTCAGGTCGGCGCCCTGGAAGTTGGTGTTCACGGCGTACGCCTGCAGGGAGGAGGTAGCGCGAGGGAGCGAGGTGAGCGAGAGAGAGAATGGAAGGCGGCAACATGCAACGGAAGCAACTTGGTCAAGGGGGGGGGCTGCACTGAGGAGGTGCATGCACTGCGCTGTGGTGTACGTGACGGCAGGTACGTTGCTGACTCAGAACAGCGTGTGCGTGGGTGGTTTCAGACAACAGTGCGTACGCTCGCGTGTGCGCGTGGGTGCACACGCATGCAAGTCCAGGGGCATCCACGTCACAATGCTGCGGTGCTGCCTATGCCACCGCACACTGGCAGCGGATTTGTCACCCCCCCAAACTCACCTTGGTCAGCACAGCCTCCTGCAGGTTGCTTCCAGAGTAGTCAGCGTCCGACATAAGGGCGCCAGCCAGCACCTGCAAACGCATAGTCACACACATTTGAGGCAGAGAGCTCACACAGCAACAGCAGCAGCCCCAGAGGCGGGGCCACTGGGTGCATGCCAGTATGCCACGCATCCGGCGCTCCTGGCAGCGCTCACCACGCACATTGCACCAAGCCGCACAGTCGTGCAATATTACTGTTGACGCGTGCAGTGCACCGCAAAAGACGTCAGTACAAGGGTGTAGCTTGTTTGGTGCTTGTCAACACACTGTTGGTCATATGGCCCTAGTGCTCACTCCCACCCATGGTCTGTAGAGCAAGCTCACTGGTGGGCCTTCAGATCAGTGCCTGGGTGCGGTGCAGGAGTGCAACTACCTCACCTTGCCACTGAGGTTGGCCCCCTTGTAGTTGCATTGCCTCAAGTCAAGGGTCTTGTCCGACACAGCATTCGCCTGCCAGCAGCAAACATCACGTATGCAGTGGTGTAGAAGGCATGGGGATATGCCAGTGCGGTGTCAGCCAGGGCGTCAGCAAGGAAGAGCCTCTCTGTGGCGTTTCTATAGCCATTCTCACCTGTCCAATAGTGTTGCCGGTGTACCCACGCTCGCACCGGTTGGGGTCTGCAAGTCAGGGAAGAATGGCTGTGTGGTTGGCTTGCAAGTAGCAAGATATGCGGATTGTGGACCACACACACTGTAACGTGATGAAACAGTCACTGTGAGAGAGCAACCACTGCGGATATGCTCTGCTCACCATTGTCAAGCGGTGGCAGGCGCATAGCTGCGGAGGCCATGTCCGCATGCGCCAGATTGAATGCAAGCACCGCTCCAGCAACGCCCGAAAGCAGCGCCTTTGTGTCGACGCCATGGCTCGTTGCTGCTAGGTGCAAGAGGGAGCATAGCATGGCACGAGGAAAGCTTAGCTTGGAGTCGCCCTTGGGTAGCACCCTCAGCGCTCCTGCCAGCCCGCCCTGTCCAACCACAGGTCCCGATGCTGACTCTGCTGATTGTGCAAGGACGACGTGCAGGGTGTCAAAGGCGGAGTGCTGTCCGTGATAACATATCCGTTTATGCACAACATTGAGAAAAAAGAAGAACATGCACCACCGTTGTTGTCAGGGGTCTGCAAACTGGTCCCCTCTTGTTCTAGCACACACCCTCACCTTTACATAGAACCACCGAGGTCCGGCGGGAGACACGACCGACACAAGCGACGTTGCTGCGAATGGATAGCGCCATTTTGATCCGGAATGAGGGACGGGATGGGTGGGGCGGTGCTTTTGTCTCTCGGCAGATAGCAATTTGCACAATCGTGAGTGATTGCAGGTTAGTGAAGGGTAGAAGAAACGGGCAGCAGGCAAACGTACGTTGTTGTTATGATAATAGACCACATCTGTAGGCGTGCTTAAGTATACCTCTTCCGTTTCCAGCAAGGCCAAACCCCTGTCGCACAGGTTGTCAGAGAAACAGACATGGCTTTCAGTTACGTACCTCCCTCTTGACCTAAGGTAGTGATATGCCCTTCTACCTTGTATCAAACTGGCGTGTGTTTGGCCATCCGCAGCCAGTTTTACACATTGCCTGGTCTCGCTGAGTGCAGCGGTGGTTCGACGAACCACCGCTGCTCAGCAGCAGCACAGCGGCAGAACAACCATCGCGCAGCTTAGGAGCATGATGATGACGATGCTACCCACTTCACCTGCATGGCCGGCCTCAATGCGGTCACTCTTGGCTCCTGGAATTGCAGGCAGAGTGCAGCTTGGCAGCAGCGTGTCCATCGGCCCGTTGCGGTCAAGCCCACGTGCAGTTCACACAGCAGTCCAACCAGTTTCTAGTGACACTGGCTGGGCGTCCAGGCGGCGTGTGACAGGGACCCTTCAAGCAGGCGTGCCCAGCCCTGCAGGCCGCGATGAGAGAGAAGGCTCGGCACCCACTTCTGCAACCAGGGTGACTTCTGTGAGGCCAGCAAGCTCCAGAAGCAAAGGCTCCAAGAGTAAAGGCGTGTACCGTGCCTCCGGCGTCCTGCCCGAATCGTTCCATCAGCACCCCGTAACGTTTGATGCCGTGGTCAAAGACATCAGGGTGGACTTGTCAGAAAGCGGCGTGGGCTTTCGCGTCATTCAAATGTTAGTGGACGATGCAACCTGGGAGGCGATTGCCGACAAGGTAACAGCCGTGATACGCCGCCCGACTGGTACCAGCGCCAAGCCTTATTTCCACGCACTGCCTGTCAACCAAGTCACCGTCGTGGGCACGGTACTCGGAGCTCTGAGCAAGGGTCAGCGCGTGCAGGTTCAAGGCAGCTGGGATGCCTTCAACCAGTATGGAGTGCAGGTCTATGCCACCTCGGTGCAGGACATAAAGCCGGAGACGAACGAAGGTGAGCGCTCACAGCCCGCCATCCGTGTTGAGCAGCGCTGGCCTCACCGTGCCTCATACCCTGCTGCAACCTCTTGCAAAGCGTGACTGAGGGCCGTGACTTACTGCGTAGTGTTTTAAGCCTGCAACGTGTTGTTGTCGTTGAAGTCGTAGAGGCACATCGTGCGAGCAGTGTTTGACAGATGCTACAAACAAATGCCCCACTGGTACCTTTCTGTGCGCAGACATGTCCCAGCAGCTCGCTGGCGTGTTGGATGGTGTGGGTCTGTCCAAAGCTCGCATCCTTGTGGATGCCATTGGCGCGGACGACATTGAAATGGTGGGGAAGCACCGAATCAGACCGTGGCGTTTGGGCACAGCACAACGAACTTGATTTGTGTATGCGCCCTCTACACAGCACTCTCTTCCCAAGACAAAGACTGCTGACTTTGATGCTGCGCTTCGCAAGCATGTACACTCATCGTATTGCATGGTCATCGTCGGCCTCACTCGAACGCCGCGCTCTGTGCACTCCGGCCTTGGCACCGTTGTGTCTCTCCATGGAGTGCAGGTCCTGGACTCACCAGACGCTATCAGCATCATAACCCAAATCAAGGGCTTTGGCAGGACGACAGCAGAGCGAATTAAGAGCAGCTGGGACGGAAGCAGAGGTGGGCCACCACAGCATACGTTGTGTTTCAGTGTTTGTGCGCCGCATTACTATGGTTGGCAAAGTCTTCACAGACACGTCGGATCGCCGCACATGCATGTAGCGTATGCATGTGATTGTCGTGCATTTTGTGTTTGGAGGCAGTGAGTCGCGGTGAGGGCTGCAGTGGGATCAACGACTGTGGTGCCTAACGTGCTGCTAAGTGCGGACCTCTGTGGGAGCTCGGCCGCTTGCTCATGCCCACACGCATACGCATGTACGCACGGGCTGCCGCTCCGGTTGCAACATGCAGCGCGCGGCAGCGGGCTGAAGTTCCTGGCGAGCCTCAATCTGAAGCCCCGGCTAGCGGAGGCTCTGCTGACCAAGTACGGTGCGGGGCTGGAGGCGCGCATGAGGGCGGATGTGTGGACCACCATCAGGACGATGCCGGGAGGAACATTCATGTGAGTGGTTCAAAGGGAGGCTGGGTGTGCTTGGGCACGCGTGCCGGCCGCTCGGGCGGTGAGACGTGCGCAGGTTTGCCGGCTGTTGAAGCGCTCGCCACATTGTACGCCATGGCCTCCCGGCTCCCCTCAAGCATCCAGTCCATGCGTGAACTTCAACTATCAGAGAGGGCATGCAACGCAGCCCTCCAGCGCTGTTGCATGTGTAACCCCGTCACCCCCCAGGCCCCAAGCTAAGCCAGCGATCTTGCGTGTGCGCTTGTCGATGCCGCCTGACATGTCCCCCCGACACCACTCCACAAGGCAAGCGGAGGCAGCTGCCCAGGTGCTGGGCCAGGTGGGCAACTCGCCGCAGCGGGCCGCCGCCGCCATCTGCCAGGCGCTGATCGACGCCGCCAAGGCGGACGGCGACGCGCACCTGCCCTGGAGCGTGCTGCGGCGCAAGGCGGGGGGCATGATGCTGCGGCCCAGCGAGCAGGAGATAGCGTTGTACCGCGGGCGGCAGCAGCAAGGAGGCCAGGGAGTGCAGGGAGGGCGTGGTGCGTCCGGCGAAGACATCATCGACGACCTCATCCACCAAGGGGCTGAGCTGCTGCTGGTGAGCGCAGGGAGCAGGCCAACTGAATGACGTGGGTTACAGGTGGTGTGCCCACACACGCGAGACGCATGCATGGGAACCGCAGCACAGCAACGAGGCCACCTGACGAGTGGGGTGCGCATCCTTCACTTGAGTCAGCGTGGCCTGGTCGGGGTTGGCATGGTGGTACAACTTGTCAACGCGTGAGGGAGGCGACGGGTGGGCGGCAGAGATTGGATCACGCGATCGG
Source organism: Chlamydomonas asymmetrica (assembly GCA_001662385.1). Classification (NCBI taxonomy): domain Eukaryota; kingdom Viridiplantae; phylum Chlorophyta; class Chlorophyceae; order Chlamydomonadales; family Chlamydomonadaceae; genus Chlamydomonas; species Chlamydomonas asymmetrica. The sequence continues at coordinate 205,089 of BDDA01000090.1, forward strand.
TGATTGTGATTTGATTCCTGACGTGTGTATATATAGTATGATAATACACATCAATATATGAGAGCGGCAAGCAGGACAGCACGGTTTGGCCTGCACGGCTTGACCTGCTCACGTCGTGGCTTGTACACGCGAATGCCCCACAGCCTGCAAAGTCCGTGCCAATCGGCTTGCGCGTGTGTTGGCTTCTGCGCCTGTGCAGAAGGAGGGTAAGCTGGTGGTCGACATGCATGCCATTGCCGCGCCAGGACCAGCAGCAACGGCTCGCGCAGACCAGCGTACGTCAGGTGCAAGCACTGCAGCAGCTGTGCTCATGCAGCGTTTGAGCACGAACGGCGCCTCCACCTCTGCACCACAGCACCAACAGCCAGTGTCCGCCACACCAGGAACGCTCGTCCCGCCGCAAGGGCCTCCGCTGCCGACCCCCTGCGGCAGCCCCAGCGCATGGCCCGCTACAGCCAAGTGCTACAACCCGCTGCTGTACCGCGCGGAGGTGGAGGTGGCGGAAGCTGTGGTGCAGCTGGCGCGCAGCTCGCACGCCGCCCTGTCGCGCTTGCTGCTGCAGGCGCCGCAGCCCATGGCTGGCGGTGCTGGCTCTGTCAGTGTGGCGCCGCTGCTGCCGCTGCAGGAGGGTGGTGTGCTTGACGCGCAGCGTGTTCTGGCCGGTGCACCCAAGGACGTGGCCGAGTGGATTGCCGGCTACCAGCAGGCCCAGCGGGCAGCCAACGTGCCGGAGCTTACACCTGAACAGGTGGGGTGCGGGCACGCGCTCACGCATGTTTGGACTCATGCACATGGCTGCGCTTTTTTGCTGGGTTGTGAGAGGAGCAGAGGGCACCATTGTCTCTCAATGTGCTTAACTCAGGGCTTTCCAAACGGCGGGTGTGCGCATATCGGGGGTGGATGGTTGATATGCTCTGGCCTCTGGCGTCTGTCCTGAGGTGCGCTTGTGCACCCGCGGTGCTTGCCTGTGGCATCCTGGCAGGAGGCGGCGGTGGTGGTGGGCAGCTGCGCGCCGCTGATGGTCCTGACGGGGGCTGCGGGCTGCGGCAAGACATACGCGACGGCGGCGCTGGTGCAGATGTGGCGGTGGCAGGGCAAGACCAACATCAAGCTGTGCGCACCAACAGGTGAGGCGATCGGGGGGGAAATGGAGGAGGAAGTGAGCCAGCCCCCAATCAGTAGCCATGATCGCACTTCACAGCTGTGCTTGGAGTTGGAGGGCGAAAGACTCGGACTGCCGCTATGCATCGTGCGCCTTGGCACACCGCACTTGCCCCTCAAGCCAGGGGCACAGTGTGGCCCTGATTGGCTGCCGGTACCCCCATTGCTTTCCTGTACACAAGCCCACAAGCACAAACAACAACGCCCTGAGCGAGTCGTGTTACGTAAACTTCCGTTCAGCTCTTTGTTTGTTTATTGTGTGGTTCGTGCAAGCCTGTACTTACACGCAAATTACGCACATGTCTGCATGCTCCTGGGCATGTTCACGCACAGGCCGCGCAGCTCAGCGGTTGCAGGAGCTGGCGGGCTCCTCCACCGGCACTGCTGAGCCCTCCACCGGCATCGAGGCCTCCACCATCCACCGCCTGCTGGGATACATGGCCAAGGGCCGGCGGGACGTGGAGCTGCGCGCAAAGGCGCAGGCGCAGGAGGCCGCGGCCGCCGCCGCCGCGGCGTCGGGCGGCGGCCCGGACGGCGCCGGCGGCGGCGCAGGAGGCCTGGAGGCCGGCGTGGACGTGCAGGCGGTGAGCCGGGCCGGCGACGACGACGACGACCTGCTTGACGACCCCGACAGCTTTGAGTTCAACGCCTCCAACCCCCTGGAGGCGGACGTGGGTGAGTTGAACAGTAGTCAGTGGGCATGGACGACTCGGTGCCGTTTTGCTATCAACGCAGGTGCATACATCAATATGTGCCGTTGGGTGGGGTCAGGGTGATGGCTACGGTGTCCTGTCATGATATCCTGGTCAACACTTTCGTGCTGGCAGACAAGCATATTGCTGACTGACAGGTGTTTCGCTGCATTTTCCATGTATGTACGGATGTGCGTGCGGTGTGCGCGCATAGTGCTGGTGGACGAGGCCTCGATGCTGGATGTACAGCTGGCAGCGGCGCTCATGCGCGCGCTGCGCCCCGGCACGCAGCTGGTGCTGGTGGGAGACCACAACCAGCTGCCGCCCATCGCGCCGGGGCAGATGCTGCTGGACACGCTGAGCCTCGCTGCCACTGGAGCGGCCCCGGCGGGCGGCCCTGGCGGAGGGGGCGCGGGCGCCTGCGACGCGGCGCACTGGCTGGTGCCTGTTGTTGAGCTCAGCCGGGTGCTGCGGCAGAGCGGCAACAGTGCCATCATCGGCGCGGCGCATGACATCAAGGGGGGCGTGTGGCCGCGTGATTTGGTGCAGGTGGCAGCGCCGGACCTGGCAGCATGGCTGGCGGGTGAGTCATTTCGACCGGGTGCTCACACGGCTCTGACATGGTTACTTGGTAACACCAAAAAACAAAAAGGCATTGGTTGATCGTGTCAGGTGTTGCGCTTGCTCTGGTTACTGCTTGAACGGTCCTTATGGCAAGTTTGCGCAAAGCGCTCCCCAGTGCAGCCTGGACCCGTAATGCTACCGGCGCTGCAGCTTGAGTGAGGATTGCATCGGCATTACGCGCCGCTCGTGATTGCCTCTCCCATGCTCTTGCACCTGTGCTTGGCTGCAGGCTGCAAGTGGTCGCCGCGGGACGGCGCATCGGCCGCGGTGCACACTGTGCTCAACGCCATCATGTGCAACGCGGGCAGCGAGGCGGTGATGCTGCAGGCGCCCAGCGCTGATGCCGTCACGGGCATGGTGGCGGACTTGGTGCAGGCGCTGCAGGCGGCGGGGGTGCAGACGCACGCGGACGTGCAGGTGAGGGCACATACAGGTAGAGCACCGAGGAATGCTGAGGGTGCGCGGCACAGTGTGGTGAACCAGGAGGGGGGGCCAGGGGGGACCGGGTGTGTGTCAGAGAGGGGCAAAGTGTGAGGGTGTGCAGGTTGCGTTGCGGGTTTGCACTTGCTCCTGGTGGCAAGCATGGGCCGCCCTGCCACTGTGCAGCCGCACAGCAGGTAAGTCGCTGCTACACCAAAGCCCCAGCAAAACGTCCGTGGTCCTTCCCACAGCTACAATGATATGGAATTATGGAATATGGTGTACTGCTGCGTGCTGCTGCCAGGTGATTTCGCCCACCAAGCGCGGCCACGCCTCTGTGCACGAGCTGAACCGCCTGCTGCAGCCCATCATGAACCCAGAGGGCTTCAGGGACCCCGCTGCTCCGGCGCCGCAGCCTCAGGCGCGCCACCACCTGCGCCCCGGAGACCGAGTGGTGCAGATGATCAACAACTACGACCTGGAGGTGTACAACGGTGAGTGCGCAGTACCGATAGCCAGAGGAACTGAGAATACGTGTACTCGCAGAGCAATTCGCAGAGCATGCTTTAACTGCACTTATGCACTCCCCAGCCAAGTGCATTACTCATTTTTGCCTTTGTAGCCCTGGCATCCTTGCAGGGCCAGGTTGTACCTGCACAAGTTTGCTTCCATTGGGGTCCCAAACACCTCGAGGGTTTCGGGCAGGCCCGAAACCAGCTGGAAGCAGCGTTGGGGCACAGGGTCTTCCGTTTGTAGACACACTCTGCAATACGATTGCACACCGTTCTTGACTTATGTTCGGTCTATGTTCTGGGTTAGTCGAAAGCACGGGGCAAGATGCTTGAAAGCAGGCCCTGACACGATTCTAACACGCCGACACAATCAGGCAAGGAGGACTGGCGTTGGGGCTCCCAGACATCCATCAGAAAAATCTGTATGTTAAACCTGTCAGGCTTGTTCTATGTTTTGCAGCTGTGCCTTCGGTCGTGTGTTTCAATTTGGGGAATGAGCTGCACGCGAGGCAACAGAAGGAACTCAGAGATGTACGGGAGAGGAACTCGCAAGGGGCTTCAAGAAATAGCTGGGAGACCTGGGTTGTTTATGTGCTTGTTGTGAAGAAAGGTTGCCGTGCGGCACAATCAACATGCTGTCAGCCTGCAGCCGCCGGCTCAAGTGAATCAAGTGTCCAAACGCTGAAAGCCTGAAGACGTTGCTCACTCATACTTTACAGGAGGTGCTTGGCTCATACGAAGGGAAGGATTGTGTAGTCAGTATGATTTGCACCACAAGGAAGGGCAAGAGGTGTCAAACCCACCATGTGCATGCACGCGCTACAGTGTGAACTTGGTGCCTACGCCCCTGGCCGCAACCCTGCCCTGTTTGAAGCATACCTTTCTCGGCCTTTTGGCTAAGATCAAGTGTAGTATCTGTTCTGCTCAGTTTAATAGCTGATCTTGGGGGGCATTGCCCCCCTATGCTATTATCTGAATCTTTCCTGGCCGACCAGTGACAATAGTGGGGCTTGCCCTACTGTCCTGGTGCGTGTGAACCTGGTATTGCACTACCACCAGGGTCGCACACGGTCTACATTTATACGTGATTCCAACTCAATGACACCATGTTTAGCTAACATCATGGGTATGATAAATAAGCAAGCTGGCACCTTGCCTCCAAGCCGTTGACTGGAACGCAGTGGTCACTGAGTGCCAGTGCTGTTAGCCTGTTACACAAGCACGGTATGTAGTACACACTCGTAGTCTGAAGGTGGAGAGGCCTTTGTGCAAAGGTTCAGCCTTGCACCCCCCGGCACTACTACATGGTGGTGGTGGTAAGTGTTAGCTTACACTCCCAAACACTAAGCTGCACGAGCTGCACGCAAGCTTACGTATAAAGTAGTAAGTGCCAAGGGGTGCAGGGCTGAACCTTTGCACAGGATTACATGTTGCTGCATACGATGCGCTGGGTGTGCTCCACACTGTTGTTTGTGGTTCGTGCAGTAGGGTCGAGACCAGACCAGAACCATCTGGCATTGATTCACTTGGCCCCTGCTGTTGGCAGTGCTGTCCTTTTGTGTTTGCCTTGCATTTTCTGAGTGCTTGGGTCGTGTCGCCCACTGCACCTGGGAGCGTCGGCGTGGTTCGGCAGACAGGCCGTGGCTGGGCATGACCGTGTGCAAGTGTGGTGAAAACAAGTTTTTGCTGGATTTACGGGCTGAAAACAGTGTGTTCCCATAGTGCTAGAATAATGAGCAAAGGTGCCAGCACCCTGTCAATCGGTTAGCCTTGCGGGTGATGATTGACTGCAGTGTGCGTGCTCTGGAGCCTGGACTGACACTGGGCACTGGGTGTGTAGAGGGCCCTTATCATCGTGCTCTGTTGCAGCTTATTGGCGCTGATCTTGGCGATTGTTGCAAGCGGCTGGGTGGCCTGACATAAGGTTAAGACCCTGACGTATGGGGCACACAACCGCATGGGCAGGGACCAATGCTCACCTTCTCAGACCAGCAGCTTGTGGTCCTGATAAAGCCTGACGTCCCAGCCACCCATGAAAGTGGTTGGTACTCTGTGCTTCAACTCGATTTTGTGAGCGTTGCCCACATTCGCTCGACTTTGATTGGGCTGTGCTGGCGACGGCCGGTCAACAGCGCAAGAACTTGAACCTTAACCCATTGGTGACAAGCACTAGGGGCCAAGCCAGTAGGCGAAAAAGAAGCTTGCGTCAAAACCACCGTGGTGCTGCACGTGCCCCTAGCGCGACTGGCGGCTGACGCCCATGTTAGCTGTCTGGGTGCTGGGAACCTCATAGCACAGAGGTACACACGGTGCAAACTTATCTTTCGCCTTTTACTAAAGGTAACTGCGCGTGTTCCTCACACACGTGCATTCCTAATTTTTCTGAGGGCATCACCGCCCTCACCATAACAGTGCAAGCAGTGATGAGCTAACTGGTCAGAGTCTGAATGTCTAGATATGGAAGGCTGGCAGATTGTACGTGGCAGGGGTAATGGAAACTGCGCAGTACGAAGCTGTTGCCGGACGTGCATGACTCAGCTGCACTCAGCCGTGCCCATGTGGTGTATGCCTGTGTTGGAGGCACTCAACGAAGCAACCCCAGCAGCCTGCATGCAAGCCCTGCTATCTGCACGGCACCCCCTGATGTTGGAGAAGGCGCAGGCGCGGCAGCTGCGCAGCTGAGGAAACAAAGGTGTGCCAGCATCGTGAGGGCAGGGCCGAACAGGAGGCAGACAAACAACAGTGTCGGGGTTCCGGCATTAGCGCACCCAAATTGATAACTAGCCCCCAAAACAAAAGCAAACCCATCGACAGGACTTTCCCCCTGTGCACCTGTATGTAATGCATCGTTTGAGCTTGAGGACTGGACTCTGGAGTGGACCCCCCGCCTGCACACACATGGGGTGTCGGGATGGTTGCGAATGAGAACTGCCACTATGTGGTGACGTGTGGGCGTGCCGGATGTCAGCCTCTGGAGCTTGACGCAAGGCCCATCTTGCTTGACCTCTGCGCTCTCTGTGCAGGTGACCAGGGCCGCGTCGTGTTTGACACGCGCGGGCACCTGCGGGTGGAGTTCCCCCCGCGCGCCGGGCAGCCTGCCGGCAAGACGCACCCGGTGGACTACCACGGCGTCGACAGGCACCAGGTGGCGCTGGCGTGGGCGACCACGGTGCACAAGGCTCAAGGGGGGGAGTTCCCGGTGGTGGTGCTGGCGCTGCATGATGTGGCAGGTGAGCGCGTGCGCCATCCAGCAGTGTGTGCATGCGGGCGCAGCTTGCATGTTGCGTCATGCTTGTGTCACCATAACCAAAGCAGCAGCATATGCATGCGTGCATGTACGTGGGGCTATATGTCTGCGCTGGCGGAGGAGGAGAACACGGAGGCATTCCGCTGCTGCTGATTGCTGTGTTGTGGACAAAGGGCGCGACGGTGCTGTAAACTTGAGCGGCTCCCATCGCGATACATGCATGACTACCGCATGCATTCTCTGTTCAGCACCATCACATACCGCAGCTGGTGTAAGCATGCCTTGCAATAATGATACACTGATACGGTACCGCTGCGTCGCTCAACTGGCCTTGATGCCGCACATCGGTGGCGTCTTGCGCCTGCAGGCCGGCTGCTGAACAAGCGTCTGCTGTACACCGGCGCGACGCGCGCGCGGCACCTGCTGGTGGTGGTGTCCTCCGGGGGCGCACTGGGCCGAGCGCTTAGGGTCGGCGGCCGGGCCGCAGCGGACCGCGACAGCGTGCTCCTGCAGCGCATGCAAGCGGGACTGGCGCCCGCTGCGCCGGCATCACCGCTGCAGGCTCCCCCAGCTTCCTCCCCACCCGTCACGCATGTCGCGTCGGCGGCGGCGGCAGCAACGGATTCGGCGGCAGCGTTTGCCACGCTGTCGCGTCCTGTGGCTCGTGCTGCGGGCCAGCAGCAGCAGCAGCAGCAGCAGCAGGCAGGCGCGCCAACAGTCAAGGTGTATGGGAGCGTGGTCGGCCATCGTGGACGGCCAGCCAAGGTCGCCAGCGCCACCATCACCACCAGCGCAGGTGCGGGCGCTACGCCGGCCTCTGCGCTTGCGCCACCAGCGCCTTCGGCATCATCGTCGTCACTGCACGCCTCATTGAGCACCCCCGAAGCGCCTGCTGCTGCTGCTGCTGCTGCTGCTGCTGAGCCGCCGACGGCGTCGCCTGCACAGCCGCCTGGGCAGCTGCCCTCTGGCCAGCAGGTGCAGGTAGTGATGCCTCGCCTGAGGCGGCGCAGGGCGCCAGTCATACAGCAGGCCCCGCTGAACGACAAGTGACAGAGCAGATACGCGCAGGGAGATGGGGTGCGAGTCATGCGACTTTTGAATATGATGTACCGGTAGTTGTTTCCTGTGCGTCATGTATGTCTTTGCAGTTCCCAGTTCCTCGGCAGGGGCATTGAAGGTGACACACAGCAGTATCACCTTGGCGCTTATCATGCCAAGTCGCTCAATATATCAATCAATTTAGCAATATGTCCAGGACTGCAAATGAAGCGCAAGAGTGGCGGTACGGTTCGCATGCTTGGCCGAATGCGCCAAGGGGTGTAATTCATGTGAATATTGTAAAGTGCACCGATTAATCCATTTTTGCCAAGCATCTCATACGCTTGACAAACAGAGCGACCTACGTACGGGCCACGCGTTCGTCAGCGTTGCGTCGCAGCCGCACTGGCGTGTGCCAGCTTGAGGTCCTGTGCAGGCTCAGCCACCTTCACCTGCTTGTGCCACGTGGGTGCCTATGACTACGGGGGCTGCCTGCAGCGCTGCTGCTCAGGGTGTGCAGCGCGTCAGTGCAGGCAGCGCGTGCATGCGCATGTGTGCGGCGTCGCGCGCAGCGATGCAGCGCAGGCTCTGCGCGATGGCGCGCTGGGGGGCGCTGCAGTACGCCTTGGCGGCAAATCTGCACAAGTCGCCCTCAGCGACCGCGGCGTTGAAGTCGCACACCGCACACTCGCACGCGTCAGCAGGCGCCTCTTTCCCGCCTGCGGCTCTTGTGGCGATGCCGCCTTTGCGCTTGCCTGTGCTGCACGTGGTCTTGCGGGAGGCAGCAGCAGCAGCAAGCGCAGCAGCGGCGGCTGCGCGCTTGGTGTAGGCAGCGCCATGCGGGCAGCCTGCCGGCGGGCTTGCCGCAGACTGGCGGTGGAAGGGCGCTGCGCCCGCTGCCGCGAGCGCCGGCGGCTTGCTGCGGCCCTTTGCTGGCGTGGCTTGGGCGGTATGGTGGTCCTGACGCTGTGATAGCGAGGCCGCAGCACACTCCAACGCCGCTTCAAACACAGCGGTGGGTGCAAACAGCGCCTCCAGGGGGGGGGGTAGCTTGGTCGGCCACCAGGTCGCCGTCACCGTCGCCCACTGTGATGAAAACGCGCACCGTGTCCCTGTCGCCGGCGGCAGCACCAGTCTCAGCACAAGGTGGCTGATCAGGTTTCCAGCGTGAGGCCGGGGCGGTGCACCTGCGCGCTGCCGCTGTCGGATACCGAGGTGGCTTCCCTGAGCCTGTCGTGCCTTTTATTGAGGTTGGTTTCGGGATGTGTGCCAGGGTTGAAGGCCGACCTTCATGGTACTGAGGAAGGCCAGCTTGTTTGGATCGAGCAGGGTTCGGAAGGTTTGTGGTATCGTAAGGCATGCCCTTTGCTGTGCCTGCGTGGAAGCATTCAGGCACACAGAAACGGCAAGCTTGTCAGCTGTGGTATTGCCACCTTCCCGTCTTACATTCGTCTTACACAGAAACGGCCGTAAATGCAGTTCCAGAAGCGCAGCTACGTGCAAAATTAGGTGAACCGTACGTACAAGACGGGCCTAAATTATTCTCAGGGCACAGAAGCCCGTCATTCGCAGAAGCGTGTGCTGACCTACACTCAGGCAAGCGGCAACTGCACCCTAACCAACCCGCCACAAGGACTTGGAAGTGCCACTCCCTTCCAGCATGGAAATCAATTAAACACAGCGTATGTGCCTGGCAAGCTTAGTGCTTGCCCCTAGTTGCAAACTCGCTCGCAGACAACATCGCGGTGCCACAACTGCTGGGAAAATCAGCAATCACTCCAGGCCGCCCCAGCAATACGATAGCCTACTGAAACGTTCTGACAGCTTGCAGAAAGCTATGAGGCTTGCAAGGCACAAAAACCTAGGCTGCAAGCGCAACGACGTGCGCACAGCACGACTCAATGTGCGTTTGCTGTCCGTGTTCCATACGTGAAGCACAGTACTTACAAATCGTGGTGCTCCATGCAACTACAGCATATTCCTATTTCAGTGTTGGCCCTTGGCATACCTTGGTCCAGCAGCTTCGGGTCCGCCATTTCGTCGACTGAGCGGGAAGGTGTTCTACGAATCTCCCAAGTTGGGCAACTGACGTCAGCCTGGCAGCCAGCCAGGGTGTGGTTGCTGGCGTAGCAACACTCAGAAAGACCAGCGCAGACGTTTGAAGGCCCTCCTGGTTCTGGAGCGCTGAGGTCTTGCTTGGTGCACGCGTTGTTGTTCCGCACCCCGCTCCGGAAGCAAGTGGTAAAGATATAGAACGCAAGCTGTATGGCGTTGCCTATGTGTGGCTTGTATAACACGCCGGAACGCTGAGCTTGTGGTCCAAGCAGCGGCGCCCTAAGTGGGTACAGCCTTTGGCGGGCCAGGTTCTGGGTGCCAAGTTCCTGGCCACTTTTCCCTGTTGCGCAAAATGGAAATTCGAATGTGGGTGGTGTTACTCCTCGAAATGATCATATGCTTGCGCCACACGCCCACTGCGGCACTGTACCCCCCGCGCGTTCAGAGTCAAGTCACTCAACGCCCGGTCTGTCTTCAGAATCTTGACACAGCGTTCAGGACATCGCCCGAGTCTTCAACTTGTGGCCGGTTTTGTAAGACTGGACTGTGAGTCTAAACTTGTGCGCGCCTGCGCGTAGCGCAGAGCTTTGGCTTGACTCCGTCCGCCTAGCTATAGGAAACGACAGCAAGCAGCAGGCAAGGTTGTGGGGAGTTTCTTCAACGCACAACTGAGGTATAAAGATGTCCTGAAGCGCAAGTTGTGTCCCGCTCGCGGACTCTACGCCACGCACTGCGTCCAACACGCAGCGCTGAAGTGGCCTGAGCGACCAGACCTACACACATTTTGCAACCCCCCTTTGACCTCTGCACTGCACTCTCATGATGCGGACCCCGTCTCAACTTGGGCGTGTGTTTGTCTGCTTCTTCGCAGGCGAAGCACAGACACCAAGCAGATATCTTCCTTGTGGGGGCTTTTGCGTGTGGCAACTTCAGTGCCTGCCCTTGCACGGTTCAGCCCAGCCCGAGACGACTCCACACCTCACGCCACACCACAGTGTCTCCATACCAGCCCAGCAAAAGGTCTCAAACCACCAGAAGAATATAATGCTCCCTGTTGTCGCAGACCATGGCGGCGCCTCACCCTCAGCGCACGCGCCGGTCAATACGCCGCACGTAATTCCCGTCCGCATCGCAGGCTCGCAGCTACTTGGGGTTCGGTTTATCAGCGTACTCTCAGAGGATATTTCTGGCGACAATTTACTGCTTGAAGTCCAGCTGCGGGACGGCACCTTTGCCGCCCTGAAGACGACGAGCCTGCTGTGGCGCACTATTCACCTCGCGTGCGCCCCGGTAAGTCTTGAACCCCTCTTGGTATGGAGCCCTTCGTTGATGCTTCCCATCATGGGCGATGTACAGCCTACAGGTCAAGCGCTCAAGCTTTCTGCTTTGCGCGTGCGGTTCCGTCGTACTCAGGATGATGTGAAGGAGGCGGTGCTTTCTGAACAAGACGTCGCCGACCTACGTAGCCACACACTTCGCGTGGAGCAAGATGCAGAGCTTGAGTGGCCTGCTCAAGGCCAGCACACGCTCACAATTATTGGGGTCCTCCAACTGCAGCTGGAGCCGCTGGCGCACCTCCCAGAGGGGTTCCCTCTGTTCCTGAACGTCGGCTTGCTGACCAAGCCTATGAACGCAGGGACGCTGCTTGAACTCCCAAGGTAGGCAAACGCGGAGCTTCTGACGGTTGCGTTTCACAACCCTCCATCCTGTCCGCCGGTTGATGGTCAGGACCCTGTGTGCAGACACCAATCCCCTGCCTGCAAGGCCACAGAAACGAAGCCATCTTCCCTGCAAACACATGCCAAGATACAGATTTTATATGCCCGTGTCCCCGTTGCTGACCTGCAGGTTGCTGCGTCGGGCATTTGGCGGGGCAGCCCTCCACAGCCAAGCCCAGCGTCATAAGATAATCAGCACAGTCTGCAAGCTGTTTGCAGACTCAATGCGCAGCATTGTGTCGTGCCACAGCATGGGCATCTTGCACTGTGACGTCAAGGAAGAGAAGATCTTCATTGAGTACAGCCCTGAGCAGGGCCTGCTCGCCAAGGTGCGTTAACCCCAGCGCAAACCTCGGGGGTATATGTATTTGCCGTTTTTGATTTCCTGCACTTGTTTAGCCTGATTCTTCGTGATAAACCCTTTGATATCTGGTCTGCGGAATACTTTACTTTCAAGCGCGTCGCTGCGCACAATAACAATAATCTGTATGGCACCGCGCTGCGCTTGTGCACAGGCAAGGCTTACTACATCCACTATCCCACAAGGCACAATCCCTTCCCATCCTTAGTGCCTGCGCGGTTGATGTTCAGTGTCACTTGCACGCCACCACCTGACGTGCTGTTGATGCCCTTCCGCCTCGCAGCTGGGCGGCTTTGGTATGTCGTCTGAGCGGGAGGAGGAGAACCCCGGCTTCCAACCCAAGGGCAGCGCCGGCTATTTCGGCTACGAGATGGCGCACGGCCACACCGTCAAGCGCGGTGACATATACGCACTGGGGGTCACGTTTGCGCGCGTCCTGCTGGCGCTCGACCACGAGCTGCGCTGCGGCACCGACAAGCACCAGGCTCTGTCTATCAAGAACGGCAAATACGGCAAGCTGTACAAGCTGGGGCTGAGCCACCACGCCTCCCTCAAACACCACCTGCTGCTACTGCTGCCACGCGACGTGTATGCGCACGTCCACGCCATCCACAAGGACCGGTATGCGCACGGCGTCGCTGTGGAGGCCGCGCTTGACGACAGCTGCAGCAGCGGGCTGTGGGAGGGCAGCTGCGCCACCGCGTACATGCAGCTGCGCGACATGATCCGTGCCTGCATGGCGGTGAACCCCGGGCAGCCGGGCAGCGAGCAGGCAGGCGTGGAGTCGGCAGCGCAGCTGTCGCAGCGCGCGGACGCCGCCTTCCTGCCCCGCTATGAGGCACTCATGGCGGGCGACCACTTCAGCGCGTGGCTAGCACGGGCGGTGCACAGTCTTGAGTCCGATGACGAGGAGAGCGATGAGGAGGGTGAGGAGGAGCACGAGGCCTGTGTCAGCAGGGCGCTAAAGATGCACTTTGACGGTTGCCTGCCTGCTGGCGGCAGCGGTGGCGTCATCAGGTCAGGTGTGCTGGGCTCGGCAGCGATAGCAGCCAACGGCCACCTGCAGTTTGACACGCCTTATGGCCGTGGAGGCCATCACGCTGACTGCTGCAGCAGCGAGGGCGCCAGCAGCAGCAGGTGCAGCAGCAGCAGCGAGGGTGCCAGCAGCAGCTCGCCCTCTGCGCACGTGGAGGTCCGTGTGAGGCTGAACAACTCGGCAGCACATGGCGCTAAGGGAGCTCCCGCACCAGGCCTGTTGGGCCTCACTACCCAGCAGCACGCGCAGCACCAATCCCAGCAAGACAATGGGGAGGTGCGCCGTTCCGTCCGCGTCAGCCGCACACGCAACGCTCGTAGCTGCCCTACTGAGGAGCGGCCGTCCGCAACGAAGACCGCGCAGCAGCAGCAGCAGCGGCAGCAGCGGCGGCGGGGCCGCCAGCAGGTGCAGGGTGGTGGTGGTGAGGAGGAGGAGGAGATGTGCCCAGCGGCCAAGCGCATGCGCACCGCAGCCGACCGCCACCACTGAGGTGCTGCTGGCGGTTCTGTTCTTTGAGCGGCAGCAGGCGTACACCAGCGCGACCGGGTGTAGGACGCTGCGCACTGAAATGTGTTGTGCTGAGACACTGCCTCCGTGGCTGAAAGTGACGCGTGATGGAAACTGCGCTGGCACGTCAGATCACCAGTGACCAATCGCCATGGGGCGCCGAGGAGGCGCCCTGCCTGGCTGCCTGCCTGCCTGCCTGCCTGGAGAGTAGCGTGCGCTGAAACCAAGCCACGCTCCTTGTCTGTTCTTGATCAAACGCGCTGGGATGTGTCATGTGGGCGCTGGGTTGTGATTGCGCGTGTACCGCTTGGTGACGCACGGATTGCATCATCGCATGCGTAGGGCTGGCGCGCACCTGTACTGCTGTACTGCAGGCGTGCAGTGCTTGGATGCGATATTGTGGTGCCAGGCTGCCGGGTGGCCCTTTTCCCATGATCTGTGGCAGCCCCATGATCCCTTCCCTGACTGCCCTGCACACATGGCTACCTGCTGCCCGCACCATGACACGTGCATGCGCAGCAGGGCCTGGCTGAGTGTTGTACCATTAGTCCATTACCTGTACCAGTATCGCGACCCTTATGCGTATTCCAGTACCGTACCTACCGTATGCAAATGGACCGGACAGGCCAGGCATATGCCACACGTGTCGCTCACCTCCGCTTCCACGGATGGCGTGCATGCTGGCTCACACCTCATGTGCGCATCCTCCAGGCGCTGGTGTGCCGCCAGTCCACCACCACGGATGTTGCTGCCTACTGTACAGTGCTGCCGCCTGCTACTGCACCCACGCATGCAATGAGTGACTACTGCAGTGGGTGCTCTTGGCTGGTGTAACGTAGTGCAGCCTATTTCCTGACAGAGTCCTTCCAGGCGCGCATGCGTTGTGACCAGGGAGTGATCGTGCATGACCCTGAGCAGCTCAGCACTTACAACAGCTCAGCACTTGCAATGGCCGCCGTGCATACAAGTGGTGCATTCATGAGCCATTACGGAATCTGTGCATGCATGCCCCCCTGTGTATGCATGTCTGCCCCCGCACTGCGTGTTCAGCCACTTCAGCGCACGTGCTCACTCACCAAGGCGGGTGAAGGAAACGTGCATATCAGCATATGGCAGTTAGCACCTGGTCTGGTATCCTGCCTTGTTTTGCTAGAATGCCTCATGGGGTCATGGCTCATGTTGAGCGTCGCTGCGCCTGCAAATACGCACTGTGGCGGGTAGTGCATGCTGCTGTCTGCTCGTTGGATTCAAAGGCGCCTTGGTCGCTGTTGTTCGTTTGGAGAGCGTGCGTAGGCCGTGCCGTATGCAGAGCGGAGAGACCAGCTGGGCTGAGATCAAATCGTCGGGTCGCTTGCTTATTTCGTTGTAACACCGCTGCTCGAAGGGCTACGTAGCCTTGTATGTGCAATAAGCTTCTTTATCGGATTGGGACATTTCTTTCTAAGTATGCAAGAAGTTTTGTTCTGGGTTTGTCACACACAGACTTTACAGCCGAGCGAGAGCGCCACAGGCAAAGGCGACGCCGCACACACACACACACCAGGGCAGCGCTACGCTGGCGCTCAGCCGAGAGCGACAAAGGCGGGGGCACCGCCACACACCCACACAGGGAA
>BDDA01000091.1:0-21015 GCA_001662385.1 Chlamydomonas asymmetrica
GGTAAAACCAACCGCTCAAGCCAAGGACAGGCGCAGCGACCACAACGCTGGTGTCAAACCTTGTCTGGGACAAGCGCAGCAGGGTCAGTCTGTGTGCGGTACAAAAGCAAGCAAGTGGCTCTACCACAACCTCAACTGGTGGCCCTGCACAGGGTGAGCGTTGCGTGTTCACTGGGGTATGCATGATGAGCGTCCGCTGAAAGAGTCCTGCCAGCCAGCTTGCTTAGGCTTGCTAAGGCTTGGTAAGGGATCACACCCTGCAGACGACTGGCTGGTTCGGTGTTCATTGCAGCAAGGTAGCTAATACGGTGGCAGATTTTTGAGGTTTCTGGGTTACCTGGTTCAGGTCCCCTCACCTGCAGCGCCCTGAGGATCGCCTCGTACGCAAAGAAACTGCACGCGTTGTGAGATGCACAGCAGCAGCGCATGGCGGTACAACACTCAATGAGTCCCTCACACAACAAGTGCCTGCAAAAACTCGCAACTCTTGGTGTGGCACGAGCACGGATTTAGCAGGTGCATGACGCGTGAGAGCCTGAGAGGTCAAACCAACATAATGTTCATGCATGGCTGCGGCATGTGTTAAAGGTATGACCAACATGGAGTTAAATTCGAGTCACCCATACACAGCTGATACAGCCTGTTCTTATGCATGCCTGTGCTTAGCAAGCAGTTGTGGCAGTGAACCCGCAAATGCTTGAGGCAAGTACAATAGCGTGTGGGGTAGCACCTTATCTTGCGGCCCCATCAACCAGGAATTGCAGGAACATCCATTCTGACCAAGCTGAAATAACAACAACGGCAGGAGGTACGAACCCTCACCCGTTGTGGTCCTGAACCAGGAGCATCTCGTTGGGATCCGTCATGCTGCCGTCATCCATGCTGCCACCTGCGTCTCCGGCTTGGGCCCAGTGCGCCATCAGCCGGAAGTAGTCATTGCCATCCACCAGCCTGAGCGGTGCACAGGCGCATGAACCATGAAGCAACGAGGCAGACACGTGAATGCCCCAATGCAGGCAGGAGAAGTCGACAACCTACATGAATGCCCCAATGCAGGCAGGAGAAGTCGACAACCTACACTTTGCAGCGCTCTGGGGGCAGCATCGCCAAACACCATGCAGTCGCGCATGCTTCGTGGCCAATTGCACTTGCTGTCACTTGATGCACGTCTGCATCCAGGTCCAATCAGTTTCCTCACTCAACGCTTTGACCTGCCTGCCTACGAACGCAGGCGGCTCAAAGCGTTACGCGCCACCCAACCGCCCCAAAGCACGCCCCCGCCCCCTGTGCATCCTCTCAAGGAGCAGCAGCAATGCAGATGCCCCGCTGCCGTACCACCACAATCGCGCATCTGGTTCAGCCATACTCAAAGAGGGGCAGTTCAATGGTACGCAGGCGGTTCGCCAACATCAGGCCCTGGCTGCTCACCTGATACCGATCGTTGGCCTGCCAGCGTTCGGCGCCAGCAGCCTGGGGTTCCTGTTGGCGATCACGCCCACCACCGCCTGAGGCGCCACACGCCACACACCACCACCATCACCAGCGCCGCCGCCAGCCCCGGGCGGCTCCCACCACAGGCAGGCGAGCGTGCCGGCGCTGAGCGCGTTGCTCTTGGCCCAAAACTGCGCCTGCTCAGAGGGACTCTTGTCCGCAAGCTTGCTGGGGGTGTCAAATGAGACCTGCAGGCAGCATGCAGAAGTAACACTGATCCACCGCTGGCACAGACGCTGTTTCACCTTATGTACAATGACGGTCACAGCTGTGAGGGTTCAACCACAAGAGCCGGAACGCAAGTCTGTCAGAACTTATGTGCAATACACGCGAAGAGGGCTGAGCGCGCGGTCGATACTATGTGGGCATGCCAGGCGGCGGCATGGTGTGAATAGAAGCATGCGCGCAAGCACTGCTGAATGACAGCTGCAGACTTTTCACACAATTAAGGGTTCAGCATTTCAGTTGCATTCTCTGCTGCCCGCCCATCCCCAGGTTGCGTGCTGCTGACCCTTGCAGACCCCTCCCCACTGTCCCAACACACGCCAGCCCCCGCCTGCCCCCTCCGCATCCCTGCCTGTAACCCCTGCCGCTGTCTTCACAAACAGGCAGTACGGTGCACGCACATTGAGGTAGAGGCCGTCGTTCCTGGATACGGCCATGCCCTCAAAGGACAGGCGGCGGTACACCAGCAGCTGCAGCCCGCCGTCAAGGTCCACCTTGTCCTTCAGCATCGCGCGCCCCTGCCGTCGGGCCGCGGCGTCAGCGCGCTGGGCAGCCGCCTGTTGCGTCGATTCATATGAGGCAAAGCAAAGATGAGAGGCGAACGGGGCACCAAGGCGGAGCGGTTTATGCCAAACACTCAAGGCGACCTTGGGACGCCATGCGATCTGTGAATGTGGGTGATAATGTGACCAAAATCTGGATGATGATTAGGGGGTTTGTCATGGGTGACGTGTGGGTGCTGGGTACCATGCAGCTTGTAAATACCGTAGAGGCGTAGACACATCATGCAGGTACATGCAGGCACCTTCAATTGATCCCCGTCGGAGGTGTGTAGGCACCAACGCTCAACGCATCGTCGCTCACCAAGAATGCAGCGGTCATACAGTATACCCTGTACCTGTACCTAACCCTGTACCTGTACCTAAACCTGACCAGGTACGGACGTACACATACATAGGACAGCCACCTTACACACCTACCGGATAAAGCATAAACATGCACTCAGGCGCACTTACATGCACCTGTTGTCACACCGATACACACCTGCAAGAACTGCAGCCCCCCTTTGGCCTGCAGGCCCTGCAGCGCCTGCGCCAGCGGCTGCACGACGTTGTGGCGCAGCAGGCGGAAGTGAACCTCCAGGTGGGCCCCCTGCAGCGCGTGCGCCCCGTGAGGGATGGACCCCGGCCTGTCCACGCCCACACGCAGTCGCAGTACACATCACCTGCTCAGCACATCAGTCAGGCCCAGAGAAACACGGTGTGCGTCCGAGCCCAGAACCCAACCCAATGCACGACTGGGTTGCACAAAACATGCAAAGTGTTTTTTTGCCTTTGCTGCAGCCAAGACGATTGACCTGATGCTTGCGGCCTGGTAGGCTGCAGGGCACCGCAGCTGCTGCCCAGGAATATGCAATGGCATTCAGAATGACGTTGCCCAAGGACTTGCTGCTTATGTACCTAGAGCACCCCAATCCTAGTTGCTTTGGTACATGTGGCCACGATTCCAGCAATTCCAGGACCATCACATGCATGCATGCTTGCCTGTTGGGTGGCAAGTAGGGTGGCGTCTCACACAGCAGCTCCTGCGCAGTGGGTGCGATACTGCAGCGCGTGTAGTCCTGGTGGTCGTTGTCATGTCGTGGGCCGCCCGGCCGCATCTCGCCTGCAGGTTTCGCTCACGGCATACACAATCAGTAGCACGTTGTCTTCTTTGTAACAACACAAGTGACACGGCCGAGTCAGTGGTTCGACTTGCACAACATCTGCCCATACTCTAGCAAGATTTGCAGCTGGCAGGAGGCAAACCCAGCAACCGCACAACGTGAGGCAACGGTTTTGACCTCGAGGGCGTGAGCAACTTCATGGGTGGATAAATACCGTGATGGCTGGAAGCAGGGGTGAATAGTGCCCGCCAAAGCCTGATGGTCACAGGAGGTGCGAGATGCGCAAGGTGCGCCGCAGGTGCCATCGTCATGACGTTCTGGCCGCTGCAGTGCTAGTCATGCCACGGCAGTTTGCTGCAGCATGAACTGCACACCTACCTATTTGGCTGTGCCTAGCGGCGGCGGGCTGGACGCATGCATCTCTTCACTTCATGCACGTGCAAGGCAACTGACAGACAATCAAGAGGCAGGGCATGCACTGCATCCGGCATGCACTGCACGCGCCCGTCCTGGGAGGTTATTGGGGTCGACCCGCCGCTGTGCCGCCGCCAGCGCCGCCACCTGCGCCTCCAGCCGTGAGCGCACGGCCTCGCGCCGCCGCGTCGCCTCCGCCTCGCTCAGGATCTCACCCAGGCGCTGACCTCCGAAGCTCAGAGCGCTGCGATCAGGCGTATTTTCCGCGCATGTGAGATTGCGCATGCATATCTCAGCATGCGCATGCAGCCAGGTAGATGTAGACAATGCAGCCTTGGTAGATGTGGACGTAGATGTAGATGCTGCCTTGAGAGTCAAGACGCACCGATATGCCCATGCGCTGATGAGAGCAGTCCTGATGCTAAGGTGCCGATAGTAGTGCACGATGCCACCCATCCACGTAGTACACATGCGGCCGGGAGCATGTGCAGCAATGCCCGAACAGGGGTATGCATGCCCACCGCTGCACGTATGTGCACAGGCGGCCCCCTAGGTGCCTGCTGCCATGAACCACGCTCGATTATGTACCTACCAGAGCACTACCTGGAGCGCTACCAGATTCAACACAACGCAGAAACGTCAACCTAAGGCAGAGCACAATGCAAACCGTGAAAGAGGCATGTGACAGATCAGTGCTGCTTGTTCGTGTGCTCACTGCTTTGCGCCCTGCAGCGCGTCCTGCAGGCGCCGCCACTGCACGCGGCTGCACTCCTCAGGCACTCTCCCGCGCAGTTTGGCCTCTGCCAGCGCCTCCAGCGCCGCCACCTGCCGCTCAGCGCCCTCGCGTATGGCCAGGTACTGCGCCTCACCCTGCACACACACGCACGCACAGTCATGCAACACATACACCGCCATGTGGCAATGAGTCAATCACACCAATGACAACATGACTGTTAATCATCATACTCCTGCCATAATGGTGTCTGCGTGCTACACCGTTGGATCTCAAGTTTTTGTGTGCTTACATGTACAGTGACTTGCAGTCGATGCAAATGAATCCATGATTGATGCCCAGCATCCACGCACGTCTGGCACCCAGCTCACCAGCACAATGCACTTGAAGGCGTATGTTACACCATGCTAGTGCTTGTGTTGGCCAATGGCATGTTCCGTAATGATGCGCATCGCCATCACACTCACCTGGAAGCGCGATAGGAGCTGATGAAGCAGCAGCACTGGCGGCTGAATCACATCAAGCCATTTGCATGGCTGCTGCACTCAAGCAATACGGCACATTCATCGTTTGACTGGCGCAATGCACACATACTGCACGGCAAACAGGCTTGTGGATGCCTTCATTCTCAGCAGGATGAGCAGCGGCGGCATGCACAATGTGCCTGGCTCCGTCCGGTCCTGCTGTAGCATGCTACGCTGCAGAGTCATCCAACCAGGCATTCAATTCGGTGTTTAAACCACTGTGGCTATTCCCACAAATTCCACCCATTGAGAGCGCAGCACTGACGGGCACACTGCTTTTCATCCAGTACCTTACCGAGGTTGTCTCTGGGGCATACATAACTTGGGTTGGGTCGACCTGCCCGCATGCGTAGGCTTCAAAGAGCACTGCTAGACCCTTGAAGTCCAGTTCCTGCGCCACCATGGCCATGAGCGGGTTGACGAGCTCTGTGCTGTGCACGTTGCTGATCAGCCGGGGGTGGCTCAGCACGCCCAGCATGGGCAAGGTCAGCGTGAGAAAGACCTGCAGGAAAGGAAGGAAGCGAGGCAGCAGGCAAGCAATGAGTCCACCAGCTCAGTAAATTGGCTGTGTCTCTGCAGGTCAACACTAGTATAAATTATGTCAAGCAGTCATCGCAAGCAGCTCGGCTAGCTCGGCAGCAGCAGCAGCTCCTGAGTGATCACCTGGCTTGTGGATGTCAGCTGCCCTGCTTCCACGGTGTTGTTGAAAGACTTGCAAAGTCGTTTGAAGTGATCCATGCCATAATATGTGAGCTTTGAGGCCGCATCGCCTTCGGGGGCCTTGTTGTTCAGCACCCTCAGCAGGGCGCTGACCGTAGCATCGTCCGTGCCGTCCAGACAGGCACGGGCGCCTGTGAAAAAGGCCTGGTACTGCTCCTTGACCATACACAGTGGCAATTCCAGCGCCAGCACGCGCAGCAGGTCGACTGCGCATCGCTCATAGTCGCCTGAGCGGTCGCCTTCCAAGTCGCCTGGAGCGCGAGCATTTAACCGTTGAAGCAGGTGCTTCCAATCGGACCTTGGCTGGAAGTTGCCCCCACTGCTGCGTTGATGGGCTGGAGTTGCGCCTGAGGAGCTGCCACTCTCGTGCGAGAAGTTACACAAGTCGCCTTTGCGACAGGAGCCGGGCTTGCCGTCGAAGAACCGGCAAGGGGCCCTACCCCTTCCTCTGCTGCCGCTGCCAATTGCAGCCCGCATCCCTTGAATAGTCTTCAGCAATCAGATCTTTGTCAAACAGAATGATCCAGGGCAGCAGGCTAAGCAGGCTGATATAGAGTGCAACCAGCTTGCCAGTCCAACCCGTGAACACTACCCGTGATTACAGGCGTACCGCAACTGCATCACCGAAACCACTCCAGCTTCACCACACTGAATGTCTTCTTGCACATAGCCTAAGGCTCGCTGCTTATTTCAAACTCAAGTCCGTCTGCCTGCTAGCCCGTCGTGCAGCAACAGTGCAAAGCCCGCAGCTGTTCAGAGCTTCACTAAGGGAGCGAGCGAGGCAAGCCCTGGGTGATTCTGGGACAGCGCTGATTGCACAGGAGGAGTAGAGAACACAATATGTCAATATTACTTCAATAAACATAGACTTACATAGTTCTGAGCTAGCTGTAGGCTCTGTGGTGTACATTCACGACACCGTGTTTTCCCCATCCCCTGCTGACACTCGCCTGTGAACCCCACACAGAACCACACAGCGACCCACTGCACAGAGAAGCCGTACGCTGCCCTTCTTCCAAGTCGACGTGTTTGCTTTGTGCCAAACAAGCGCACGGTTTCTGCTGGTTTGTTGTGAACTCGTCGGCAGTCGGGAACCGAAAAACTGCACCAACAGTCAGGGCGCCCAGGGGAAAGAGTTTCAAGCGTTAATGAATATTTGTCATACTCGTCAGGGATTTCAAAGCGTTGTCCGCCGCCAACAACGGCAACGGTGTTCGCCTCACGTCGTTAAAGCGCACGATCGCTCTGGGTCTCCTGCACAGCCTCACCCCAGGCTGCAAGCCTGAGGCGTAGGGGAAGGGGAGGCACCCCCAGCGGACAAGCTCTGCAAGCCGACACAGGTGACGATGCTTTCTGGGGCGTGATGAGCAGGGTGATGAGAGGGCCGCGGCATATTTACTTTCAGTGTCTGTGTCGCGTGTGGACAGCGGCAATCAGTGGTGGCACAATGCAGGGCGGACGCTGTGCGCCAACATACATGCCGATGGAGCAGGGGGCGCCCACATGCAAGCTTCCTCACCAAGAAAAAAAAAAAAAAAAAATGCCAACCTCGGCAAAGCGAAGCAACCTGCATGCATCCAATATACATTGCACCAAGCTGACGCTTGTCTTGGAACATGCGCCACGCAGGCTGCTACGCACACGACGCGCACAAATCCTGCCTGATGCTTCCATGGCCCGTCAGAAGGATCAGGTGGACGGCAACACACTGCTGGTTGCATTGATGCCGAGAGCGCTCATGCTGCTCTGCTGGAGTGCACCACGCAGTCAGCCGTGCACGAGGGCCTGCACGAAATATCCTGGAAGCCCCATCACTATGGGCAATCCCATGCATGCTCAGCTAACAGTAGGTCGCATACGTAACTCTAGATAAGTTACCGCCATCCGCGCGATGGTAGATCGAGATACCGGCATGCGATTGATGTGCGGGCATGCATTCATGCGTGTGTGCAAACATGCGCGTGCAGCATCCGTAATCCTGGCCTGCTGCTGGTGGTGACATCGATTGCGGTAGGCACAGCCCATACAGCGCCTGCTACGGCGAGCCTGCTACGGCGCCACCATGAACCAGCGCCAAACCAATGTGACCAACAGCAGCAGCCGGTCATGCGCTCTGCTCCTGGATCAGTCGGCGTTGGATGACTCGTGCAGCAGCACATACTCGCGCGTGCTCTGCCCGAAGCGTATGACGTCCTTCTCAAGCAGCTCGTAGTACCGCTCACCCTCGATGCGCTCGTCTGCACAAGCATCAGGGAAGAATGCGCCAACAGTTTGACAGTACTCGCCATGCGCAAACGGCATCATGCAGCGGTGAAGTGCTGGTGCACAGCTACCCTGATGGTGCGTCGCTGTTGACCAGCGTGGATGAGCCATGATGGGTGTGCGGTAGCCCCGGACAGGAGTCACTGACCAGCACAGCTACGTCAGTCATACATGGATAGCACTGGACTAAGGATGCGTGTCATGGTGCTAATGTCCAAGACAATGGATGCCAAGCTTGCCATTGGCAAGGCACACCATGCATCGCGCAGTGGAGTGTTAGTCAGCGTCAGCGGCTGTGTGCTATGCGTGCGGACGGTACAGGTGCCAGCAGCAAGGTCCCTGCCCACACTCACTGTTGAGGAAGGTCCCGTTGACGCTGCCGAGGTCTAACAGGTAAGGCCGGATCTGCACATGGCATGCCCGGCACCGCACACGCAACCCATGTCATTAGCCAGCTGCGACTTAATGAGGGCTGCCAGGCCGGCGTGTCGCCTTCCGGCACCGCACTGGCCTCCGGGGCACGATTGTGCCCAGATCCTCAACCCTTCTGCGCCACCACCGCACGTCGTCCCTTCTCCTCGACTACTACCCTGCTGTTGGTCGCCATGTGGGGAAGGTTGCCTTGTTGGCTGAGCAGCTCCTGGTCATCCTAGCTTGGCTCCTGAGCGCGTAGTGCTACCTACCGAACACCACCCCCAGAACCAGCAGCGGCTCCACTTTTGCCTTTAGACACGCTTTGATCAACCCCACGCAATGCATTGGGTTGTCCGGTAGGCAGCACCTGGGGCCCACACTGCTGGTGGACTCCCGGACCCACCCCACCCCTGGACACATTCCAGATTCTCACCCCCTGCATCCGCTGACCCCAGAGGCCAGAGGAGATGCTCAGTGCTCTCACTCACCGCCTGCGCCATCAGCCCGTACTCGTCAGGCTTCTCCGTGAGCCTGAACTGCAGCACTGCGTGCTGCTTGGAGCAGGACGGGTGCGCGGCGATGATGTCGGCCACGTGCGGGTCGCGCCCTATCAAGTAGTGGTCGTTCCTGCACACATGCACGCATGGTCCCATACACACAAAAATCAACATACCATCCCATGGTCACATGCGCACATGGCCCCATACACACAGTGGTGATTGATCATTGCCACAACCTCGTGGTGAGGGAACAGCAGGATGGCGATCAAGGGTGGTGAGGAAGGCGGCCTGTGCAAATGGATGCCTGCACATACCCGGCACATGGGCATGCAATGCCGGAGAGAGAACATTCCATGAGCGAACGCACAGCGCACGGTGGCAAGCGGGCACAAGCTACATGAACACGCCACTGCACTACGGTACTGCACTCCACGACAGCTCATGACGCGAGCCGGCACAGCCCGGGATTGTTGAATGTGGAATCGGGTGAAAACGGGCTATATGGGGCCCAAGTTGCTGGCAAATAAAAATCTGGGCGAGCTGGCTTTGATTCACACGGACCGGACAACCCAGCCAGCCCAGTACGTAGCACTCCATCAAAATGCTTTACATCTTGATGGAAAAAACCCTGGCATTCATGTGCATTGAGCCCTATGCCAAGCGACATGCTCACATGCACCCACAGCCAAATGCGCGCGGGGGATCAACCAGTCTGCAAGCCGCCCCTGGGCCCTGCGCATGAGCCATGGTGTACCCTGGATGTACTACCATGCATAAACAATGCAAGCGGGAGTGCGTCACCGCCGCCGCCGGCTGGTGCTGGTGACGACGCCTCACCTGTGCACCATGTAGGGTTCGTCCTGCAGCTTGTCGTTCTTGAAGATGTACAGCCGCCAGCGCTTGTCGGGCTTGCGTGCCTCAGCGGGGGGCACGTGCTTCAGCACCACGCCCGCCACCTGACAGGGTGCAGCGCAGCGCAGCACACGAGGCTTAAACAACCCAAACACACGCGACACCAATGGCACGGGCTGGATCACGACTCCACGATGCACTGATGGACGACAACGCACACCCACAGTGCACAGGTGTGTGTGCACGGTGGGTTGGAGCGGAGGACGGAGCGACATGCCACTGCCACCAACCAATCTACCAGCTTCATGCCCTCCCTGCCAGCCTCCAGCCGGTAACAAGCTGGTTAAAACGGGCCAGGTCTTGCACAGCCAGTTCGTAGTCCATGCCTGCAGCAATGCCTGTGCCTCAAAGGCTCGATGTCTCCATCCCCGGACTGTGCACCTTGTTGGTCTCATCAGCAAGCTTCCCCGACAGCTCCAGGTTGGGCTGCTCCTTGGGGATCGGCGGCCCAGTGGGCTTGTCAGCCTCCGGGTCCTCGCCAGGCTTGCCCCACTGCTCACGCCCGCCGCCCCCGTCCCTGTCGCCCCGCCCCCGTCCACCCCCACCACGACCCCGCCCGCCGCCGCCGCCGCCGCCGCCGCCGAAGCTGCCCCTGCCGCGTCCGCCATCGTCTCGGTTGCGCCCCCAGTCGCGCTCGTCGTCCCCGTTCCGGCTTTGGGGCCTGTCTCGGTCCCCGTCCCGGTCCCCGTCCCGGTCTCGGTCGTTATCCCGGTCTCGGTCTCGGAAGGCGCTGGGGGTCGCTCGTGGAGGCGGCATATCGCCTGCAAATGCAATCACGTTGAGTCAGCGCACGTGACTGCATGGGTGCATGCGGCCTGACGTGCGGGCGCATCATATGGGGTAAATGGCAGCAACGCCATCCAGTGTGCGGGTACACAGAAATACAGCTTGCACGGTTAGGTTGTCGCCACGCCGTCATGTTGGGCATGGGGGCAAGCAGTGCGTCTGCTCAGCATGACCACACATGAACTGCTGAATCCAATTCGTATGCCGGGACTACCAGCACGTGAAGGCATGAGCTCGCGCATGCACGAAACACATGCACACGCAAAATGCCCGCCCACCCTTTCATGCATGCCAGCAGATGCGCTTCAGGCTGCTCAAGCAGGCAGACCATGCGAGCCGTAACAAAGGCAAGACAGACAGTAACGCTAATCACCTGATGGCTTCCTGTCACTGCTAGTCCCATGCTCAAAGGTGGACGAGCCCCCTTGGTCGTCCCGGGCCCGCTCCCGCTCCCTGTCACGATCGCGGTCACGATCACGGTCACGATCGCCTCCCCGGCCGCTGCTGCCGCCGCCAGCGCCGGACCTTTCGTCCCCCCTGCGGCTTCTGTAGTCGTCCTGCCTGCGCTGCAAGCAAGGCACCCGTCAAGCAAGGACCCCTCTAGGGGGAGGCTTGCAGGTATGCAGCGTGCTCGAAACGCGAACTACTATTGCAGGACGACCGAGACGATGCCGCCCGCGCTGCAGCTAGGGCCTTTCCTGGCAGCAAAGGTGACGTGTAGCATGGGTGCTTCGCGAGCGATGCAAGCGCAGTGGTGGCCACTGAGTCAGCGCCATGATGTGCCGTGTGCTGGTCCCGAATGGAGCCAGAGCCCAACGCATGCTGCAAGGCGGTCTGCCACAGCCCCTAATGCCATGCGCCGCATTTGTATGGCCCAAATGCTGCCCTGCGGGTTGCCATGCAGGAATGCGCGATGGAGAGATGAGCGAGCCGAGCATGACATTGCTCCGTATCTTGGGCAAAGGCTTCAAGTCAATTCATGCAAGCACACGCAGCCTAGCCACTACGCACGTGCATGGACAAGGCGCACTGCTCGTGGGCAGCAAGCACATGCTAGTGCAGAGTGGGGACGTTACCAACGCCACCGCCGTCGCACCCGTCCATGCTCTTGAACAGGGCACATGACTGCGGAGCACACACACCACATGCAAGTGCAGCGTAGTGGAACGCAGCGCCGCACCTGCCAGAGGGGCCAAGGCGTCCTTCCTCCTGCTGGGGCTCATCCTTGACTTCCTTTTTCACCCGCACGTCTGCGTACTCGTCACGCCGCCCGCTCCTGGATACAAAGTTCGACAAGCCCATGCATTTATGTTGCCTTCTGCTCCTTCGCATCAGGGGTTTGCTAAAAGGCACAAAGCCTCAACATATGAGGGCGGTCGGAACGATCGGATGGCAACCGGCACGGCAGTTTGGCACACACCTGTCTGAAGCACGCTCAGCCTCGCGTGACCTATCCCTGTCATAGCTTCTGTCTCCATGTTTGTCCCTATCCCTATCCCTATCTCTGCCTCGGTCACGGTCTCGCGAGCGGTCCTGTGCTTGCTTCTGCGGTGAGCGTGACCGTGAGCGAGACCGATAACGATAGTCTGCAAACAGCGCATACAGTATTAGGCCCACGGGCACTCTTGTTGCTTTCAAAGTAAGTGGTGCGTGAGGACGAAGCTGAACCAGTGTTCATGTTTGACAGCTTTGACCTACCCAAGGTGCCAGCC
Organism: Chlamydomonas asymmetrica; assembly: GCA_001662385.1. Classification (NCBI taxonomy): domain Eukaryota; kingdom Viridiplantae; phylum Chlorophyta; class Chlorophyceae; order Chlamydomonadales; family Chlamydomonadaceae; genus Chlamydomonas; species Chlamydomonas asymmetrica. The sequence goes on from BDDA01000091.1 coordinate 12,360, forward strand.
ACGTGCGAACGCGGCTGCCCTTGAGCAAGTGATCACAAAGGACAGCCAGCCCACCAACAAATGTCATTCACAGGCGCACCTTTATCTTCTCCCATTCAACGCACTGCCACTGATTTGAGCCCGCGCCACTTCCTGCTACGCCAAGCAACCAGCTGAGGCGCCTGCTGAAGTGCAGGATGTTGATCCTATCTGAAAGTGAGGTATTAACAAGTTGCTGGAGGGCGCTGGTAGGCGCTCTGTATGTGGTGCAAGCCTCCAGAGTGTTTGCACATGAGCAAACCACTTATGCAAGGGTAACGCCTGCACAATATGGCATAGTCACACAGTGTATTGAATAATATGACGCACTTTCAGCGACAAGCCTAGTGTGTGGGCTCCATGACTAGTTGTCGCCGTGCGATGAAAGCTGCACGACGCGCCACATACCTAACCGTACACGCCCGCGCCCCTCAATCAAAGCCTGCCCGCCCTATATGAGTGTGGTCATTTCATCCGAAACCATCAATCCACTAAGCTAATCTTTGTTGCTACTGATACCACGGCGTTCTAGCTGGCGCGCACTCCTTGCAGCTCTGCGCGCTGACTTCATCACACGGTGAGGGCCAGCATCTGACACGTTGCAGGTACCTGGGTAGCAGCATCTGGTTTCAACGCTCTGAATGCAGAGGCCGCGTATCAGTAAAACGCTTGTGGTGCATGTTGTGCTTGCACAATCCTCGCCGCAGGTTAAACCACGCCGTGCAGAGTGCCTGCACACGAGGATAGATACAAGATAGGTAGCACTTTGCCTTGGCTATGAGGCCTTTGGGATGGGCATCCCTGGGCATCACCGCCGCAGCTGCGACTGCTGCAACGGTGTTGGCGCTTCGTCAGCACTCACGGAAGAAGGATGATGCATCTTCCACCTCACAGATGAGCTTGCAGCAGGGTACTCCTGCTCTGCCATCAGCAGTAGAGGCCTCTCTCAGCCGCTACGCAAACTTGCTCGTACCCAACGCGGCCACGCTTGAGAAGTTGCAGCAAGACTTCATGACCCAGATGGCTGAAGGCCTTGCAGCGGACGTCCCAGTGGATGGCAAACACATGCTCATGCTGCCGACATATGTGCTACGTCTTCCGGACGGCTCCGAGCAGGGCGACTGCTACGCAATCGACATAGGGGGTACCAACTTCCGCGTTATGTATGTTCGGCTGTCGCACGAGACCGGCGGAATCGTGGAGCAGGACGTGCATGAGGTCTCCCTGCCCAAGGAGGTGTACACCGGGCCCGGGGAGAAGCTCTTTGACTTCCTCGCCAAGACCATTTCCGACTTCATAGAGCGGCACTCCAGCGGGAGCGGGGGGTGCTCGCGCGCACGCGCAGGCGCGCCGCCCGCCGTCGGCTTCTGCTTCTCCTTCCCCGTGAAGCAGACCGCCCTCGACGCGGGCATCCTGCTGGACTGGACCAAGGGCTTCACCTGCAGCGGGGTCAAGGGCGCCGACCCCGTAACGCTTCTGAAGGACGCGTTGGTAAGGCTCGGCCGCGACTGCGACGTCCGCGCCCTGCTCAACGACACGGTCGGCGTGCTCGCGGCGCAGCGCTACCTCGACGCCCACACCCACGTGGGAGTCATCATCGGCACCGGCACCAACGCGTGCTATGTGGAGGACGTCGGGCGCGTGACCAAGTGGCGCCCCGTGGACCCGCTGTCCGGCGGCGCGCTGCCGCCCGGTACCACCACCGCGATCAACATGGAGTGGGGCGCGTTCTTCTCGGAGCACATGCCGCGCTGTCCCGAGGACGATGCCGTGGATGCCGGCACGCTGCATGCAGGTAAGCCTTGGCTGGGCTGCACGGGGCAGCGGATACGGGTAGTACTCGCAAGCTGGATGAGGAGGGGCGAGGGGGCGGATGGGAGCACAGACGTGCGGAATGGAAGCAGGGGGTGAGAGACGGGGTAGAAGCGGGGGAGCAACAACGGTGGGGCACAACTGGAGGTGCGTCAAAGGGGCTCAGCACTGCCGGTGGCGTTCGAACAAGTCAAGCAATCCAGTGATGTCCGTTGAGTGCCCGGTTCTGTGTTGCTTGACTTGATGTGCGGGTTGCGTTGGTCCACAGCACGAGGGAATTGTCGGCCTCTGTTACAAGGCTCCACATGCAACAGCTGATTATCCAATGCAGAAGCCCTGCAGTAGCAGCTACTACCGGCTGCTTCATGCACTGTCGTATATCATTTGCAGCTTGGCCTTTCACCCTTGAGCAGCGTCATTGTGCACGGCGCCAGCTGGCGGACCCGGCGACAACACACCCCCGTTCGGGGCTTCATGCCGCCTGAGGCGCTGACCGCCGAGCGCTCCACCCGCGCTCCTCTGCGCGGGGTGTGTTTAGAGTTGTTTTGCTCCCGTCGGGCCATGCAGCGTGCTTTCCGTGGGGCCATGCAGCGTGCTATGCGCGATGACGGGAACTGCACCTGAGAGGACACCGATGTGTGCGTGTGTGTGTGTGCGTGACGCTGTCTCTGCCTGCCGAGCGCAGGCAAGTACCTGTACGAGAAGCTCATGTCGGGGATGTTCCTGGGGGAGGTGGCGCGCCGCATCCTGGCCAGCGTGGTGGGCGCACACCGTGAGGCGCTGCTGGGGCCGGGGGCAGTGCTGCCGCCGGCGCTGCTCCAGCCCAACACCTTCACCACCGCCAACCTCTCGCTGGTGAGCACGACGGTGTGCCCGCCTTCCGCACACAGGCATACCCGGTCGGTTGCATGCAGGGCGGTCAGGCGGCATGCAGCATCGCTGCTAGCACATCTGCCGGGCATGCTGCTGTTCGTGCTGTGGCCGATTCACAACTCACGCGGCTTTACCGTGGACATCATGCAGCTGCATTGCCCTAGCCGTTGTGCTATCAAATAGCCTTCAAATCCCCACCATCCCCTGTGCCTTCACACGCCCCAGCAGCGCCTATGGTGTTGAAATGGTCGACGCATTCAGCGGCTGCACTGACCCCCGCCATCAGGGCGGCTCTGGGTCACTGGCTAGCAGCCGAGCGCACACAACAGCAATCACACGGCAATCACACTGCAGGGCCCGAAGCCCGCTTCTCACACAGTAGCAACCATGGTGCTCCGCCGCTGTACCGGGTATGCAGGTGGTCGGGGATGACTCTGATGACCTGTCGGTCACAGGCGCGGTGCTGACGGCGGCGCTGAGCCTGCCCGGGCCCGCGCCTGCGGGGCTGCGCGCCGCCGCCAAGCGCGTGTGCGGGCTGGTGGCGCGGCGCAGCGCGCTGCTGGTGGCGGTGGGGCTGGTGGGGCTCCTGCGCTTCCAAAGATGGGACACCACTCCTAAGAGGTGAGGGATTGCTCGCCTGGTCGAGACGCCTTGCCATGCCACCACGGCAGAGTTCATACAGCCAATGATGGTGGTCTTGCGCAGACAACTGGTAATCGCCGTTTGCATCTTTCACCAGATCTGGCTCAGATATCGTGTGGCATCCTACGCGCTTTTGCCACAGCGGCAGCGCCATATTCGCACGGCCACCTGGCTGTGCTGCCTGTCTAGTTGAGTGTCCGTTCATAACTGACAGTGATTGTGTGCGCGTGCGCTCCTGCCTGGCAGCGTGACGATTGCGTTTGACGGGGGCGTGTACGAGCGATTTATGGCGTACCGAGGCATGGTCACGGAGGCCGTGGCTCAGCTGTGGGGCGACCGCGCGGGGCAGCTCATGCGCCACATCACCTTCACCGCCCTGCATGACGGCTCCTGCCTGGGCGCGGCGGTGCTGGCCGCCGCCACCGCCAGCAGCGGCGATGCGCTGCCCCCCCTCAATGGACTGTCATACTAGGCCAATCCGCAATGCCAAAACCTGAATGCCAAACCCTAAATGTATGACACAAGCCATATATCATCAATCTTTAGGCCATCGGCCGCTGCATGCTGTGTTTCCGGCAGGCGGGCAGTCCAACTGGTCTTGTGCCGTTGGACTGTGACAGCAGGGCTTGACCTGGTGCTTGACAGCCCCACTGATTTTTGCAACTGTGCCCATTCCGGCAAAGCATCAGGAGGGAACCGCAGCCCCGGCCGGTTTTGTAGCATCGGCACGTACCGGCATCACGGTTTTGTGCATATTTGATGCCATTACGGTCCGCATGCTTCGTGGCCTTGGTTGCTGCTTTCTTCCCGGGGCGGACGCCAGTGCATGAGCTGTAGGCTCGTGATGCACTCTCTGGTGGAGCGCTGACATGCGTCGCGTAATCTCCTTCTGCCTGCTGTACTGGAACCGCAAGCCGCGTACGGTCATTATGATAAAGATGCATGTTGTCGGCAGTACCCACTGCCGAACGCCATCAAAGGCGAACGCCTTGATTGCCTGAACCATTCGCGTGGGCGAGGGAGTGGCAACAGGGTACGAAGGCAACCAACACATACCAGGCTGACGCCTGTTGGTGTGCATAACAATACCGCACCAGGTGCTCAACTTGAGGTGTGGTGCACAAGCCCACTTGCCTAAAATGTGATGATGATGCCCCTGAGCCTATCCAAACACTGAGTCGCATGACCACTGCTCAGCGCCTGCTTGATGTCATTACATGGGGCTCATAACACACATGTGTCGGTGACAGGCAGCTGCTGTGGTGTGGAAACGGTACCACCCACATGGCAAGCCCTTGGCAGCCTTGGCATACATGCGCTGCCTGTTGGTTACATCGCCCAGCCTCGATGGCGGGGTGGGCTGGCACTTGCCTTTGCAAAGCGTGAGCTCAGCTTCGCCTAGCGGTACAACAGGCTGTCAGTTGGCATGCATATTGGGTGTTGCGAGGCGGTGTTGCCAACAGGCTAGCCTTGTGGCTGGATGATGCACACGACTCAGGCAAAGATTGCACTAGAGAACTGTTGCATGCACACCTGTCCTAAATCTAAATGGCGCAACAGGCCAGCATTCACATTAGGACCAATCCAATACACATGAGGGTCGTTGACACACGGTAGATGATGTGTAGGTTATTGATGGCTTGGTTCAGGTGTTGAGGACACACATTGGCAATTCAGCGCAGCGTGCCCGCGGCTTGCAGAACGGCACGGCGCAACCAGTTTCACCTGTATGCGTTATTGCGCTTGATTACGCTCCCAACTCAGACACCAGCTGATGAGTGATGCTCTGCAGTACGAGGGCGTATCTCAACCCACACGGCTCACCGCGCCAAGTGTGCCTGCGCACAGAATCAGCTTGCGTGCGTGGCATCAAAAGGCAGGAGGGGCAACACATACCAGCGCACAGCAGCAGGTGCAGGGCGTCCGTCGCTGAACCTAGGTCTGCCTCTGAGTTTCAGGAGTGGGATATCGTGCAGCTGCGGCTGGACGCTTGGCTCTCACAGCGCCTCCAGGCGACCCACGCAATTGCGCGCGTGGAGAAGGCAAGCGAAACGACTCCAAGGACGCTCATCCTTTTGATGAATATTGTGTGCAAGCAATACCCCCTGGCGGTCCTCTCATACTCTGATATGGATGTGTATTGCGCTTTCACTTACTGGCAGATTGCATCCGACTCGTTGGAGTTTCAAGTCCTGATTACCGAGGAGGTGAGTGTTGGGCAAGCGGTCTTGCGTAGATGTAATCACATCATAACCAAAACGTCGTCTGTTAGCACCTGCTGTCATGCTGCAGCTTCGCTGTCATAAAGCAGTGTGCAAACGGAACCAACTGCACGAAGTGAAACCGCGGCCATCTAACCAGTTACTTGTGCCTACATATGCTCTCGCCTATGGCCTATGGCAGGGCTTGCTCAATGAGGAGCTCTGGGTGGAGCCCGATGAGCCCGGTGACCTGTTGGTGAAGGGGTCCGTCACCCAGGTGGAGCGCGTGCTGCCGCACGAGTACGGGCAACGGCAAGACAGAGTGAGTCTAAAGGGAAATGGGTCGTGACCGCACCAGCGTGCATTGTTGCTTGGACTCACCTGCCGGCCGGGGAAGTGAACTGGGCCCCAGCCGCGGCTGCCGCCGCACCTCAGTGCACATCCAGGTACAATTGCTCGCCTGAGCGTGTGTCAAGGCGACGCCTCTGGGATGCATACGTTGTGCGCCACTGTGCATGGCGCGACTGCACATACTTGCATAATGCACGCCCTTGGTCATATCATCTTGAACCTGCAGCACATGCATGACAGCTGGCTACAAGTGGTGTTGACATGCCAACATGCCGTGTACCTGGGCAGGAGCACAATCCGCATGGCGAGCACGCGCACGACGTGTGGCAGCTGCTGGACACCCCTAGCGGTCAGAGCTTGTACAGGGGACCCAGGGCGCTGAAGCTGCGGCCGTCAGCGACGGCCTGACGACGCAACGATCGGCCACCGTCCATGAGGGTCTGAATGAAGCGTTGCGCATTAATTCGTCGGATTGTGTGAAGGCGTGGGCGCCGGCGCACCTGCCGGCAATCAAGCGGTGCTGGTCCAACCCGATATGCTCTGCTAGTTCTGCCTTGAGCTGCGGTGAAGAACGATGATAATGCAGCATCGTGTTGTGGTATACCAGTAGCCTACAGACGCAAATGGCTGGATGACACGTACAGGTTGCCCTCAAACATACCAGTAATTTCTACCTGCGGTATGTAGAACCCTGAGCGAGTACGCAGGGCCCGACATCGTAACTGAACCCTGTACCTGACAACACGGATGTGGTGTGACTGAGTGGGCATGCGCTGTCATATGCTGATACGCAACACGGCTTGACGAGTATTGGGGGTGGGCCGTGACCTGCAGCCTGTGCCGGAACGTGCGTTCGCCCTGCAGCGTGCAGTACATGGACCCGCAAGGCGCCCATGTGAGAGCCTGTGCGCTCGACACGGTGCACAAAACTCCCCGATGGAAGGGTACAAGCACGGGGGGCGAGGGGGGGGGGATGTAAGCACGCGAGCAGCACAGTGCACATGGCTTACGCATGCTGGGACAGGGCACCGCACACTGAACAGCGACGCAGCACCAGCTGCACTGTAAGGACCCCTTCTGTCCGAATCACCGTGAGTGGGGCACCGTGCACTGGCAGTGCCTGCCACAGTGACACACCACGTGGTGACACACCATGCTTCGCGTATCGGCCTCTGCGATTGCGCTAGCTTGGGTAGCGCACCCAAGTTTGCTGACCCACAACTCACACTGTGGACATGGAAGTGTACCTGGCACGCACCGATGGCTCATCACTGGCACCAGCCAGTGACTCGCCCAGGGAGGCGCCATCACGGCCCGTCTCTCCATGGCAATTCGGGGCTTGCTGGCGTGTGTCACCGTGTGACGTCTGAAGCCCTGTGCATGCATGAGCTTTGCTGTACGTATATGTAATGCGATGTGTCTATCACCTTGCCTCGGACGACGCTTGCTTCAGGCCACTGCTTTTCACGCACATGCGCCGTGTCAGGCACGTGTTCCCATCCGCGGCCTGCCTACATCAACAGGATCAGGTGTGCTGTGTGTTGCGGGGAAGGCAGTGTGTCGTGAGTGCCATCTGCATGCCATGTGCCTTCCATCCCTTGCAGCGTTTCTCATGCAGCACAGCGATGGCAGGCAGAGCGAATCTCAGCAGGTAAGCAGGGCGGCTGACGTGCAGGAGGCATACACCTACTCAAATATATCAACAAGACACGGGCTCTGCTGGTAATTTGACTTTGGTTAGGTATCGTTTTTTTTAAAGCTCACGACCTTCATTCTGCCAGCCAGAAGCGAAATGCAGGGGCCAACGAAACCGCTTTCTCACCACAGGGTTGTACAACTACAGCAGAGTCATCGTATATCCCTTCATAAGCAGGGGAGCACTTTCCAGGTTGGTTTCTTGCATTAGTGCGTTCCTGTGGTTGCACGTGCGGTCACAGCGCAAGTCTCTATCTGAACCACACGTCGTGCCGATGGAACTGCTGCTCACACCATGCACAGGCCGCCAAAACAGTTAAGCTTCCAGTCACCGATTTGTGGGAGAGCCCGCGCTGTGTTTTGGCCACGGCGCATTCCACCACAAGCACATCAGCTCCAGCGTCAACCACGACACCCACGCTGAGCGCGGGCACAAGCACCAGCACAAGCACCAGCGCAAGCACAGTGATATCTACAACAGACTACTTTGCTACCGACAAGCGCCCGATTGTGCTCTATGATGGCGTATGCGTGATGTGCAACACCTTCGTTGACTTCATGCTGACGTGGGACGCTGAGGGCAAGTATCGTATGGCCGCGCTTCAGAGCACTGCAGGGAAAGCCCTATTGCAAAGGTGCGCAAGCCACAAGGCTTGTTCTGGATGTACACCGTGCGCCCTGCATGCACACACGCACGCATTCACACCTGTGCAGCCAACGGTACAACCGTGCTGCTCATACCTATGCTGGGCAGCGGGCATCGTAGCAGGGAACATATATTCCTGCCAGTCCCGGGCGGCAAGGGGCCATGCTCGCCGGATGAGAGTTGTGAGGCCGCGCTTGGCGCGCCAGCCAGCGTCCGCACCCCTCCTGCCAATCGGTGCACACGCAAGGCACAAATTGCAGGATAGCAGAAATCTATGCATGGGTGCCTCAGCCGAAATCTGTGCATGGGTGTAAGCAGCAGCTGTGCCTGTTGACACCCAGGGGCTTCCATGTGGATGCGCATCGCGGCCCCCCCCCCCCCCCCCCCCCCCCCCCCCCCCCCCCCCCCCCCCCCCCCC
>BDDA01000091.1:23888-45232 GCA_001662385.1 Chlamydomonas asymmetrica
CTGAAAAGCACAATGCTGCTGTAAAAGCCCGAGCGCGTGCCTTTATGTAAGCTTACGGCGCCTGGGTTGCATTGCAGGTGAAGGTCCATGCGAGCGCGCTAACAGAGAGCTGATGTGCATTATCACAGTATGTTCTCAACTGCAACTTGGCCATGAGCGCGGCCACTTTGTACAGCTCCGGGGGAGGGATTCATGCATTTGATGTTGCCAGTGCGCGTGGTCCTCGAGACAGCTGCAATCCGGCTTGAAGCGTGGCATGCACCAGAGCATACTGGCGCTCATACACTGCTGTATGGCGTGAACTGCATGAGGAATACCGCCCGCAGTATGTACTGATGTTGGCCCTGCGCATCGGCACCGCAGCAACAAGCTCGCCAGCATCTCCGCTCATATGTGCCCTTACCTGCCTTGCTTGACATACATTCCATGTCCAATGCTCCCATGCGCAACCCTGATCTGTGCTATCATAGGCACATGCTGGCGTTGTTAGCAGAGTGATAGCAATCTGGATAGCAATGTGGCATGACATGCAGACTGGCGGCAAGCAGAAGCACCAAGTGTGACCCATGCTGGATGTATGCGGACTAGACACATACTGATGAGTGAGATGGGAACACCGGTGTGAGGGAGGATGTTAACTTAATCCAACATGTACTAAGCGTGCACGCACGGTACCAGTGCCGATGCCCCCAGTACTGCAGGGTTGGTTGTAACTATACATTACAGGCATGCATGCTGCGGGTGTATGCACTTGTTGGCGACGCTCTCCGCATGTGGTGTAGAACTGTAGATGCAACGCAAGGACGCAGGCCGCGGCAACCTGCTGGCTGCGCTCCAGGCGCAGCTGCCTGACCGAGCCCTGGCAGCCGGGTGCTTTGCCTGTACGCACTTGTCCTGCCTGCCCTGCTGCCAGCAGCGGCCCAGAAACCATGACCTCAGGTTAAGGCGATCTGGGATCTCCCACGGGCCCGGCTACAGCAGCTGGGCATGGAGAAGGCCAGGAGACCACAGCAGCAGCAGCAGCAGTAGGGGACTGTTCAGTTGCAGATGGGGTGCAACTCCCTCGAGGCAGCTCTCTGCACCTGGACCTAGCTGGCAGCAGCCACACACCCAGCAGCAGGCGCATTGCACCCAGCGACATGTATGCACAACCTGTTGGTACAGATGCGCTGAGGGAGGGTGCCACACCGAGTCGATGGACGCGTTCGTGCGCTGGGCGCCTCGGGGGAGTGTGTACGGCATGAGTTGGGGCCCGCAGCAAACCCCATAGCATCCACAATGCACAGCAGCAGCAGCTAGCGGCTGCAGATGCAGGCAGCTGCCTCACGGCTACGTACTGCCGATTGAGCTACGCAATTAGCCAGACCTAGTAGACCCAGGACCCGAAGGTCACACAGCGAGAGCAACATCAGACCAGGCTGCACCGCACCACGCCATAATTTACACATGTGCAGACCACCACACTCACATTTTCAGGTTCATGATGCATTGCTCATACACGCACAGCATACGCGATCTCTCTACCCGGTCACTCACGCATCTATATGCACTCCAACACGAATACTGCATTACGCACTAAGTAGTGACACTACACAGTATTAACAGTATACACGCACACGTCGTGACAAGTATGCAGGCGGACACATGCGTGCATGCATGCATGCATACGCGTCGACATGCGAAGTGGGCGGGCCCGCCGGTGACATGCTTACTGCATGTGTTGGGACTAGTCAACGTGGTCTTGCAAACAAGGAACGAAGGAACCTGGGCCTGGGCTAGGAACGGTAGGCGGGTGGGCAGTGATGGCAGCGTTCACGGAAAGCCCATGGAGGAACAAAAAAATTCTCTCCAGGCTTGGCTTCTGCTCTGGCTCCTTCCAGTGGACAATGGCGTTGGCTTGATCCTTAGGTGTGGCGCGGTATCCTGTAATGTACTTGTTGTACCGCGGCAATGACTCTGATCCAAACGTGTAAATGGTCTGCAGGTCTTCCAATGTAAGAGTGGAAAAGGCGGCGGCGTCTTGATGAAACGCCTCCCGGATTTTAGTAGGGACGCGGTCGACCATGATGGGCGTGCCCTTACGCTGACGCTGACGCTGACCTGTTAGCTTGTTAATCTTGATGCGGGCTGCGCTGCACAGCTCCCGTACATACTGCCTGTGATGAGGCTGCTCAAGCCTGTCGATGCGCTGCCTAACCTCCTCGATGCCCTGTCTAACCTTGTTAATGCCCTGTCCAAGCTCGTCGTTGAACTTTGCTTGCACTTCAAAATGCTGGGTCAAGAGGTCTATCTTATCCTGCAGCGTTAGCACTGCGTCGGCCGCGTGCGTTGCGGGAAAGTTTGTGCTAACTGTAGAGCCATCAAGCTGAAACATGCAGGGGCGCAGGCACATTATTACAAGTATTGCAAATAGAAAAGTTAGCTCGTCACAGGTCAAGTTGACAAGAACTCAAAGCAAAGGGTTTTTGTGCTTCCCACACCCACGCACACGGTCCTGCCCCCTACCTTATCCAGTGGCGTGCTGAGCGCATCAAGAACGGAAATTCTTTGTCCCGTCTTGAGGATAACAGCCTGCAGCTGGATGTCGTTGTATCCAACGTTGCCCTTAGCGGCCGCTAGTGTCGTCGCAGCTGACAAGGCCTCCAGCGTGGATTCAGTGGTTTTGACCTGCACCTGCCCCAACACGGTCAACGTCCCAGTCTCCTCTCGAACGACCGTGATGAGGCACCTGTGCTGCCATGCGTGAGCAACGCACGGTACACATGCTTGTGAGGCACACAGGAAAATGCATAGCGCAGGTGGGATTTTGAGGCACAGGCTGCTGAAAACGAACCGAAACTGTGCAGTGAACTATGCTCACTCACGTACAGCCTCACCGTGTGTTGTTGCGCACTGCGCTGTGCACCTTGATGCGTGTCCGAAGCGACGAGGGCAAACACTGCAGGGGCAGCAACAAGTGTTGGTTTGTTTAGCTGCAGGGGGCACCAAAGCACAGAAGGTGCTTGCAGGGACGGACCATATGATACACTCAGAAGACTTGTTTTACGTGATGACCTGGGTGAAGGACGAAGCTGGACGAAGGACCGACAAAGGAACAGGGCGACATACTACGAGGGCAAAGCAGAAATAATACTGTAGCTAAGTGTGCAGCACGCGTACTCACGAGACCTCTGTTGAGTCCCACTACTGAGCTTCTGTGAGACACACATTGCTTCCGTAACATGGCAGTATTCATCAATGGATAAAAATAGTTCCTAGGCTGTTCCAGGCAGTGCGACTAGGTTCAACGAAATATGTGAAGTTCAGTGAGAGGACTCACCCAAATCAGTAGGCTCAGTCCAGGTCATATGGGATAAAGCATCGAGATAGGTAGTCTGTGGCTGCACAAATCATGAGGGATTGGAAGGAACTTCAGTCTATTGCGTGTGTGAGTGATTTGTTTTCATGATATATATACATGATTGGCGCACACAGTATGCAGTGCGCACAGCTAGCTAGCAAAGGCGGCGTACACGGTCGCCGATGAATTTTCCGAATGGGCGTGTCGGTGCCCGAGCACGGTCAGCATTCTCGCTCCCCACCAGTGCGGGCTGAGTCGCCAACAGTGTGCATGCCTACCACCCTTGCCCGCATCTCTGCCTGTTGTTGAAGATAAGCTGGTTGTGCAAGCTGATCGTGCAAAGCACACGCAAATACAAGACGTACACCAGCAGCTCAGCGGCTCGGCACGACGGCTGGCGTCCACTGGCTTGTCCGGCCATGACGATTCCTCCTGAAGATGTGAGTGTGGTGGTCTGCACATGTGTAAATTATGGCGTGGTGCGGTGCAGCCTGGACTGATATTGCTCTCGCTGCGTGACCTTCGGGTCCTAGGTCTGTTCGGTCAGGCTAACTGCGTAGCTCAACCGACAGTACGTAGCCGTGAGGCAGCTGCCTGCATCTGCAGCCGCTAGCTCCTGCTGCTGTGCATGGTGGATGCTATGGGGTGTGCTGCGGGCCCCAACTCATGCCGTACACACTCCCCCCAGGCGCCCAGCGCAAGAACGCGTCCATCGACTCGGTGTGGCACCCTCCCTCAGCGCACCTGTACCAACAGGTTGTGCATGTCGCTGGGTGCAATGCGCATGCCGCTGGGGGGGTTGCTGCTGCCAGCTAGGTCCAGGTGCAGAGGGCTGCCTTGAGGGAGTTGCACCCCATCTGCAACTGACCAGTCCCCTACTGCTGCTGCTGCTGCTTCTGTGGTCTCCTGGCCTTCTCCATGCCCAGCTGCTGTAGCCGGGCTTGTGGGAGATCCAAGATCACCTTCACCTGAGGTTGTGGTTGCGGGGCCGGCGACGCCAGCAGGACAGTGCGTGCAGGCAAAGCACCCAGCTGCCGGGGCCTCGTGGGGGCAGATGCGCCTGGAGCGCAGCCAGCAGGCTGTCGCGGCCTGCATCCTCGCGTTGCATCCACACCACATGCGGAGAGCAGCGCCAACATGCGCACACACCCGCAGCACGCCTACGTATCGTAGAGTACTATAGTCCAAACCAACCCAATACAGCACTGCTGGGCATCGGCACTGGTACTGAGCATGCATCCTTAATGCACGTAGGCTTAAGTTAACATCCTGCCCCACTCCGGTATTGCCATGTCACCCACCAGCATGTGTCAGGCAAGTGTGCATGCGTCTAGCATGCGTCATGCTTGATGCTTCCGCTTGCCGCCACCAATCTGCATGTGCCACATTGCTATACACTGTTAAGGCCGCCAGCATGTGCCTATGGTAGCGCGGATCAGAGCTGCGCATGGGAGGACTAGACACGGGCTGTACGGCATGCCAAGGCAGGCAAGGTCAGGTAAGGGCACACATGAGCATAGATGCTGGCGAGCCTGCTGCTGCTGTGCCGTTGCGCAGAGCCAACAGCAATATGTACTGCATGCGGTATTGCTGATGCAGCTCACGCCATTCAGCAGTGTATGAGCGCCAGCATGCTCTGGTGCATGCCACGCTTCAAGCCGGATTGCGGCTGGTTTTAGGACCACGCGCAACGGCAACATTAAATGCATTAGTCCTTCCCCCAGAGCTGTGCGAAGTGGCCGCGCTCATGGCCAACTTGCAGTTGCAGGCTGTCAATTTACAACTTAATTTCAGAACCGGTTCTGAACCACTCAGGACCGGTTCGGAAAATCACGGAACCCAACGGGAACCCAAATGGATGCATGCAGCCACCTGTACGGCCATCTGTACAGCCACCTGAATAGATTCGTACCACAGCCGTTACCTAGACCATTTGCACGGCGTTGACCTGGTGTGACCTGCTTGCAAGCAGCCCAAACGGTGCCACCGATGCCCTGTTGGGGTGCCTGAGCTCCATGTGAAGCAGCTGCATGCGTGTACTGGATGTACTGAAAGGCGCGATGGTTGCGTGCATGCATGCATACATGGCAGCACTGTGCCACTCATCTTCCACACAACACGCAAAGCAGTGGAGGTTCATGATGCATTGCTCATACACGCACAGCATACGCGGTCTCTCTACCCGGTTACTCACGCATCTATATGCACTCCAACACGAATACTGCATTACACACTAAATAGTGACACTACACAGTACACACGCACACGTCGTGACATGTATGCAGGCGGACACATGCGTGCATGCATGCATGCATACGCGTCGACATGCGAAGTCCCCGAAGGGCCCGGTGACATGCTTACTGCATGTGTTAGGAGTAGTCAAGGTGGTCTTGCAAACAAAAAACGAAGGAACCTGGGCCTGGGCTAGGTATGTTAGGCGGGTGGGCCAGTGATGGCAGCGTTCACGGAAAGCCCATGGAGGAACAAAAAAATTCTCTCCAGGCTTGGCTTCTGCTCTGGCTCCTTCCAGCGGACAATGGCGTTGGCTTGATCCTTAGGTGTGGCGCGGTATCCAGTAATGTACTTGTTGTACCGCGGCAATGGCTCTGATCCAAACGTATAAATGGTCTGCAGGTCTTCCAATGTAAGAGAAGAAAAGGCGGCGGCGTCTTGATGAAATGCCTCCCGGATTTCAGTAGGGACGCGGTCGACAATGATGGGCGCGCCCTTACGCTGACGCTGACGCTGACGCTGACCTGTTAGCTTGTTTATCTTGATGCGGGCTGCGCTGCACAGCTCCCGTACATACTGCCTGTGATAAGGCTGCTCAAGCCTGTCGATGCGCTGTTCGTCGTTGCGCTTTGCTTGCAATATTTGCGCTTCCATTAACTTTGCTGACGCCTCCTCCAGCCGTTCCAAGTTTGCTTGCAGCGCTAAGGAACGCTGTATCGCAGGGTCCATCTTCTTCTGCACCGCGTCGGCTTCCGCGGGCGTCACGGGAAACGACACGAGCACAGTTGAGCCATCAAGCTGGAACATGCAGGGGCGCAGGCACATTATTACAAGTATTGCAAATAGAAAAGTTAGCTCGTCACAGGTCAAGTTGACAAGAACTCAAAGCAAAGGGTTTTTGTGCTTCCCACACCCACGCACACGGTCCTGCCCCCTACCTTATCCAGTGGCGTGCTGAGCGCGTCAGGAACGGAAATTCTTTGTCCGGTCTTGAGGATTACAGCCTGCAGCTGGATGTCGTTGTATCCAACGTTGCCCACAGTGGCCGCTAGTGTCATAGCAGCTGCATGGATTCAGTGGCTTTGACCTGCCCCAACATCGTCCGAATTATCGGCCATGACCCGCCGGTCCACTCTCGAGATACTGTGAGGGACCTGTGAATACGGTCGCATGTGAGGCAAACAAAGCACGCTTGTGAGGCAAACAGGAAAATGCATAGCGCAAGTGGGATTTCGAGGCACAGGCTGCTGAAAACGAACCGAAACTGTGCAGTGAACTATGCTCACTCACGTACAGCCTCACCGTGTGTTATTGCGCACTGCGCTGTGCACCTTGATGCGTGTCCGAAGCGACGAGGGCAAACACTGCAGGGGCAGCAACAAGTGTTGGTTTGTTTAGCTGCAGGGGGCACCAAAGCACAGAAGGTGCTTGCAGGGACGGACCATATGATACACTCAGAAGACTTGTTTTACGTGATGACCTGGGTGAAGGACGAAGCTGGACGAAGGACCGACAAAGGAACAGGGCGACATACTACGAGGGCAAAGCAGAAATAATACTGTAGCTAAGTGTGCAGCACGCCGTACTCACGAGACCTCTGTTGAGTCCCACTACTGAGCTTCTGTGAGACACACATTGCTTCCATAACATCGCAGTATTCATCATCAACAAGACCACACCGTTTGGGAGTGCCCTGTTCTTTGTGAAACAATAGTTTCTAGGCTGTTCCAGGCAGTGCGATTAGGTTCAACGAAATATGT
This sequence comes from Chlamydomonas asymmetrica, assembly GCA_001662385.1. Taxonomy (NCBI): domain Eukaryota; kingdom Viridiplantae; phylum Chlorophyta; class Chlorophyceae; order Chlamydomonadales; family Chlamydomonadaceae; genus Chlamydomonas; species Chlamydomonas asymmetrica. The sequence continues at coordinate 31,221 of BDDA01000091.1, forward strand.
GAAGTACAGTTAGACGATTCACCCAAATCAGTAGGCTCAGTCCGGGTCAAATTCCGGGTCATCTGGGATAAACCATCAAGATAGGTAGTCGGTGGCTGCACAAACCATGAGTGATTGGAAGGATTCTATTTCGTGTGTTAGTGATTTGTTTGCACGATATATGTACATGATTGGCGCACACAGTATGCAGTTCGCACAGCTAGCTAGCATAGCCGGCGTACACGGTCGCCGATGACATTTGCGCATGGGCGTGTCGGTGCCCGAGCACGGTCAGCATTCTCGCTCCCCACCAGTGCGGGCTGAGTCGCCAACGGTGTGCATGCCTACCACCCTTGCACGCATCTCTGCCTGTTGTTGAAGATAAGCTGGTTGTGCAAGCTGATCGTGCAAAGCACGCGCAAATACAAGACGTACACCAGCAGCTCAGCGGCTCGGCACGACGGCTGGCGTCCACTGGCTTGTCCGGCCATGACGATTCCTCCACTGCTTTGCGTGTTGTGTGGAAGACGAGTGGCACAGTGCTGCCATGTATACAGGCATGCACGCAACCATCGCGCCTTTCAGTACATCCAGTACACGCATGCAGCTGCTTCACATGGAGCTCAGGCACCCCAACAGGGCATCGGTGGCACCGTTTGGGCTGCTGGCAAGCAGGTCACACCAGGTCAACGTTGTGCAAATGGTTTAAGTAACGGCTGTGGTACGAATCTATTCAGGTGGCTGTACAGGTGGCTGTATGCATCCATTTGGGTGGCCTGCGGTTGATGGCATAGCATGTGCGGCAGGCCTGATCGGCCAAGTGATGCAAACTCAATCAATCAAATCATGCGCAGTCGTTCAACTGATAGGATTGCATGTACCGTACTGCCAGGATGTGCTAGGTTGTCATAGCGAGGCGATAGGTCACAACTTGGCGCGCATGTGTTACAACACACAGCCAGCATGAACGCACATGTACTGGTCTCTCACACATTACATCGCACATACGCCACTGCACCGTTCTACAGTCCTCACTCTTGAGCAGTTGAAAGGCAAAAACAGCACACCTGCTTCTATTCTCCTGTTGGGCTGATGACAGGGGCTGCTGGGGCCCAGAATCATGCAGGTTCCAGATGATGGACTGATGCACTCAACAGCGTGGGTCTGTCACGCATGACTGACATGCAAGTCAAGGCACACGCACGCTCAAGCGCCGTCGGCCTAGTCGGCCCCCAAGCCGAGACTCTTCGGCCGCATGGTAGCCTGCAGCGGCTCCACCCGCCCCTGGCGCGCGCGCCCGATGCCCATGCCCTCACTCCACCCCATGGACTGCAGCAGCCGCGACCCGATGCCGCGCGTGTGGCGCTCGAAGGCTCCAAAACCAAGGCCCAGGTGCGCCGGGGCAACTGCGTTCGGCACAGCATCATCAAGCAGGACCGGTGCCTGAACCTCCAAACCATCACCGCCGCTGCCGGGAACGCTGGCGCCCGGGAGCAAGGCAGCGTCGGGCGGTCCCTGTCGCCGGTTCCTCGACGGCGGTTCCGGTTGGCGCTGCCGGCGCTGTTGCTGCTCTTGCTGCGGACGGTCCTGCTGCAGCAGAAGCCGGCGCGCTTCCTTCGCAGCTTTCTTGCTCGACTTCTTCACCTGCTGGGCGGTCTTGTTGAGCGTGAGGAATGAAGCCGGCACGTCGTCATCGTCAACGCCACCTGTGGCAGCAACACCTGCGTGCCGGCGCTGCGCAGCCCCTGCTTGCCGCTGCTGCTGCTGCTGCTGCTGCTGTCGTTGCTGCGGAGCGTCGTCGACGTCGTCTTCATCCTCTGAGCTGCCAGCAGCTGCAGCAGCACGCGGGCGTGCACTGCTGCCAGGCCCCCGTCGCCCATGGCGCGTTATGCCGAGGCGAGTCGACAGGAACTCATCTGCTGAGTCAAGCTCCTTGTCGTCAGCATCGTTGCCCTCGTCGCAGTTACCCACAGCGGCGTCCTGGCCACCCCGGCTGTCGTCGCCCGCCGCCACAGCGTCAGTCTCCATGCGGTTCAGCAGCGGCTCAGCCACCAGCGCCTCTTCCTCCTCCACAAACACGAGCCCGCGGCTCACAAACGAAGTCCTGACCGCAGGCAAAACCAAGGAGGAATCGCCTGCTGCAGCGAGACCGCCGGCTCCGGAACCAGCACGCCGGGAGCCCAGCCCCACCCTAAAGTTACTGAGCCGGTACGTGATCTGCACATCGGCAGGCTCAACCTTCTCGCTGCCAACCCCGTCTCGCACGCTTGCCGCTGCGGTGGGAACGGAGGAGGCCGCAGCGGCGGCTGGGTCGGTGCTGCCGGCGGGGCGGAAGCCCAACCCGTTAAACGCCCCGGCCAGCCAGTCGCGATGTGGGTCCGCCAGCCCCAGACCCAAATGGCCATGGGGGCCCCCTGCAGGGTCCAATTCCTCCTCGCTCTCCTCATCCAAGTCAGAGCGTTGACGCCGATAGCGGTCATGCGCATGGTCATGGTGGTGGTGGCGGTGCTGGCGCTGCTGCTGGCCCTGGGCCGCGTCTGGCGCGAGCCTGCCGCTGCTGCTGCAACCAAGGCCCGCTCGCATGCTCGGCCCGTCCGCATCATTTACCGCATCACGCTCATCATCCTTTTCCCCACTGGCGTGCTCTTGCAGGGATTTGCTTGAGGGTGCCGCCTGCCTAGGATGGTCCGTATAAACGCTGCTGCTGCCGCCAGCCGGTCCCCCGCCACCTGCCTCCTCCGCTGCTTGCTTCTCGGCGTCAAACTCTGCCTCTTCACTGTCCTCCTCCTCTTCTTCGTCTGCATCCTCGTCCTCACTGCTGGTGTTCTCGTCATCATCCGGGCTGTCTTGCTGCGCGTCGTCGTTGCCAATGACGGTATCGGTGAGCGTGGCACCGTGCAGCGCCGCACCAAGCCCCAGTCCCAACCCCAACCCCTGCTGCGGCTGCGCCTCCTGCGGCTGCCCCCCCTGCTGCCCCAGCGGCGCGAACACGGTGGCGGCGCGGCGGCTGCCGACGTCGCTCTGCACGCCGCTGCTGACAAACGCGACGGGCTGGAGGAAGGTGGACGATGTAGAGGCGTCCAGCTGCTGCCGCTGTGCCCGCCACGCCACCCTGCCGGCACCACCACACAGTGCGCATGCGTGAGAATGACACGCACGTATGCTGCAGCAAGCATGCAACCAGCCCATCCGCTGACGGGCTCCCATGCCGCAGGATGTTACGCATGTACTGCGATGACTCACATGCGATGACGTGAGTGTACCGCGGTGGCGTGCAGTAGTCTAATCAAAATGCAGCCAGCATGCGAGTCACGGTGAGATTGAACAGCGTGCTGCCTGTGTGCACCACGCCACCAGCCCATCGCTGCGCTGCCCGGCGGCCCAAGCCAGGGGCACGCATGCACCTCGATGCGGCCTTACGGCACCAACACAACTCATGCCATACATGCACATGGTGCCGCATTGGCATGCAGCAGTAATGTGCGGGTGTGAACGCGGACATGGCCAGCGGCCCATCGTTGCCTGCGTTCATTGCCTACTTGTATGAATGTGTACACAGTGAAATGAGTGATATAAGGCAAATGCCGCCTGAGAGGTGGACTCACTTATTGGCTGCAGCTGCAGCTATGCTGCGCGCGGTGCTGGGCGCCTCCGTGGCCATCCCCTGAGGGCCCAACGCACCGCACGCCGCAGCGCCCATACGCTCGCGCTTCACCTCCGCCGCCAAGATCGCCGCCACCTGCCGGCAAGCCCCCGCACCACGCGCATGCGTCAGCACACAAGTTCGGCCGAATACACGTGCGGCGCCCAGGTTTAATTTGTTATTGGTTGATGTGCTTGATTTGATGGTAGCAGCGGGGGCCTCATCAAGGCAGGCGTGCAAGATTCAACGTTCAAAGCCATCCTGCCATTCTGTTTGGCTGGCGGGCCCAGCGTAAACAGCATTGACGAAAGGACAACAAACGGCAGCGTGCGAACGAGCCAGATGGTGGATGAGCCCCAGCGTCTGGCGCGTTCGCAAGCTGCCACAAGCTATGCCACACGCTGTGCTTCAAGACATGCCAGTTGCCCTCCACCGTCAGGGGACACGCTGAGAGTGAGGGTTGTCATCAGCATTTGCTTGGGCGAACACACTCGAAGTTACCTGCATGGCTAGCGGACCTAAGTCACATCAGCATCGTCAGCATCACCATCACTACCTACATGCATGCAGCCCTTCATGCCTGCGCACACCCTGGAGTGCATGGCAGTCAGGATGTGCCCGCCGCACCTTGGCTTGATCCTTGGCGTCGGGCAGCATGGTGCGCTTGGTAGTCTGCACCATCACAAACTTCTTCTTGCCGCTCCCCTGCACAAGGCAGGAATAGTGCAACAGCGTGCATGACGGGGGATAAGCGGGCGGACTTAACCGCACGCGTCCACCGCATCAGGCACCACAACCAAAGGCTAAACGCACAGCAGTTGGTGGCAAAGAGAACCACCGCCCGCCAAAATGCCTGCCTAACAGAGTGCAGCCGATCAAGGTGTGCAACACTCCCTCGGGGTGAGTCCCTTGCGCTTATCTGCACGGGGCATCACGCCACACGCACCTGTACAGTCGTGTGCAGGCCGAACAGGCGCGCCAGCTTCTGAGACACTGCCATGCCGTGCTTGCCGGCGGGCGGCAGCGCGATCATGTCACCGTCCTGCGTCACCATGTCGACCAACGCGGCGTGAACGCCCTCCACGTCAAAGCCGCGCGAGGCGTCCCTGGCAGCACGCTTGGCCTGCACACGACGCAGCGACGCACCAGCACAGCGCAAATCTGCCGATATACACCGGGGTCGGCGGAATACACCCTATCTCCAATCATATGGGCCAGCCACGTGCGTTCAGAAACACTTGGGTCATGCAGTATGCTTGCCTTGGGGCCGTGCAATGTGCCATGTGTGTGGGTGTGGGTGTGGAAGAGACAGACAGAAAGACAGTGAGAGAAAGGCAGAGGGGGACTGTTCGGGAATGAGGGGGGGGCACATGTTCAGAAGGGGTGAAGCTGGGGGGTGCCAGCTTGTGCGCCCCGGTGCCATGCACATCCCAGCCATGGACGCTGTTACCATTCCAGGTTCATCCTAATGCTCCAAACCACGCATGCGCCATGCAACCCTTATGTGCCATGTTCAGTGTTTGCGCCAGCATGGCGAAGCGCCGTGCCTTGATCTTCTCGGTCCGGAGCTGCGCCTTCTCCCCGGGCCGAAGCATGCCCCCCATAGCGCCTTTGGCCAGCGACTTCTGCTTGGCGCGCGGCTCCGAGGCCGCCTCCGCGGCTGCGCACATACAACACCAACACAGGTGCGGAGTGGGGGTGTACGCGCCGGCTCTCCCTCCAGCATGCATACGTCATCAAAATGCAACACGGAACGACCTCGGGCGTATCGGCATCCATGCCTGCATGCGGATGCCGCTGCGGGGCGTGGCTGCATGTGTGGTTCACATGGAAAGCCAGATGTGTGTGTTCAAGTAATTTACTTCCCATTGGGCCATGCAGTATGCTTTCCGTGGGGCCGTGCAGTGTGCTTATGTTCTGCGTGACATGTGTGTGTGTGCGTGTGTGACGAGCGAGGGGACGCGTTTGGTGCGCCAGGGACGCAACACAACGGTGGCCCGTTGCTAGGTTGCCGTCTTGACACACGTCGTGTCCGGAGTGGTACCACCCACCCACCCACCTCTCCGCACCTCCTCCCTGCTCCTGACCAGGTGCGGGAAGCGCTGCTGCACCACCGCACCGTCCAGCGTGCGCATGACCTCGCGCCCCGTGGCCTCGTCGACCACCAGCTCGTACACCACAGCAGGCGCGCCCTCGTCCTCGCTGCTGCTGCTGCTGCCGCTGCTACTGTCGCTGCCCACTGCAGATACACGCAGCAGTGAGCGAGTCTTGTGCACCAGTGGGTCATGAGTACGGTTTTGGGAGCTAGCACCCTCCAGGCATGCGTGGATGTGTGTTGGCGTCCTCGCGGGACCATGTGTTTGCATGCGAGAGGTTGCAAAGCACACGAAGACAGCAATCAAGAACGAATGCAACGAACGGCAAGCTGCCTCCCACCTCCGAACAGCGCGTAATCTGCATTTGCTTCGTCCAAGTCCCTCGCCGCAAAAAAGCGCGCTGCCTGCAGCAGGTCGCACACACGCCCTCGCCGTAAAGTGACCAGCCGGGCCCTTGGCATCTTTTATCCCATGAAGGTGACACACAGCGCGGCAGAGCGCGTAGCAGTACTGCTACGCCCTCACAGGCGCAAGGGCGTGTTCGCGAGCTGTTGGCGCTATGCACTTGCCTGGTGTGAACCCGTGGGGAGTTCGTCTGGGCCAGACGCCTCGCTGTCCGACTTGTGCTGCTCTATGTTATCCATATAGTCACGCACTGCTTCCATATCCTCACTGTCCAGCTGCTCATCGACGCCTTGTGTTTCAGAGGCCTGTGCGCTAAGGCCTGCCCGTCTGCCTCCCCGCTTGCCGCGGCTCGCAGCCCCTCCTTGGAGACCCTGGCTAGTGAGCCGCAGACTGCCTATCTGCACGTACGCCTCCTCAAAACCAGCTTGCAGCTCGCCAGGCTGCAGGGTAGCAGACAAGGACTGCACGAATTGCGGGGGTTTGCGCCTGCGCGCCATCGCCAAGACTTCAACGTGTAACACAGTATGCACGGCTATGAACTATGCCTGCAGGAACCACGGTTTATTACTTGACAGCACGGCAACGGCGAACCGACCAGCATTGGGACCCCGCTGGCATTGAATTGGCAGTGCATGGCACATTTTCGACGGACTGCAAAGGTTTGAACTGACCGGTCAGGCGCTGAGCTGTCCGTTTTCCCTGCAACCGACATCAGGTGGAGCTCACGTCCCTTCGACTCGTGTTCTCATATGTCGGCAGGCGTGTTTACGTCGCCCTGAGCCTTTAACTTGAGGGCAGTAAGCCAAACAAATGACCACAATAACGATCGATCCACCACATACCGTTGACACCGGCGCAGCTTGCTCATTTTGCTTCAAAGTCCGGGACGACCTCAGCCGATGCGGCGCTTGCGGTGAGTGTGATGCACTGCACGTGAGGCCAGCCGTGGGCAATCCACTAATGCACGCTGGCCTCAGCCATTGCCCAAGCTTGTTGTTAGGTTATACTTCCTATTTCGACGCTGGCTGTATTCACAGCAAAGTCTGACCAGATTGCTGCCGCGGATTTGCCGCGGTCTGACAGACCCACCTGCGCTCAAACCAGGCTTGCCAAGCCTTGCATGTGCACGTCCACATGCCTACCTCCGGCCTCGCCTGTAACCTGCGCAGGACATGCCTTTTACTGCGATGTGGACTGCCAGAAGCAACACTTCAAGACGACGCACAAGCCGTTTTGCAAAGCCCTGAAAACGTTTGAAGCGTTGCAGGTGAGTTGCAAGCTTTATGCAAGAGCGCGCATATTTCCCTGCAAAGCAACTCGCTTGTAGCTGTCCCTGTCTCTGTATGCCTTCCAGCAGCGCAACCCGGAAACGCGCCTGTTCGATTGCTGCGCAGGAGAGCCTGACGCCCGACATACAGCCCAGAAATGCGCGGGAGTTTTACCTTCAGCGCCTGAACGTGCGCCAGGTGCTGGAGCCGCTGCTGAGGAGGCCTCTGGCCCGCCTGGAGCACCGCGCAATCCTCGGCGAGGCGCGCTGCTCGGTGTGCCTGCGCACGCGCGCACAGCTGCGTGCAGCGTCAGCACCCAAGCCTGCGGCGTCTGGGCCCTCGTCACCGTCGGAGCCTGTGCTGCTGTGCTGCCCCGCGTGCCACTGGGGCTGGGCGTGCAGCGCACATCGTGAAGCCTACATGCTGGGCGCGCATGCGCAGGTGCGGCAGCTTGCAGTGCGACGCTGTGCCAATCGTTTGTGATACTTTGATGCTTATTTGATGTGCACCGAGCATGCGGTGCGAGCGAGCGGCACACAGATGGCAGGACGCATGGCTTTTGCACAAGCTGCACATGTCACAACAGTCACGCTTACAGCACACGCGTGTACTCTCTGTCCTGGGTGCATTAAGGGCATTCTTCCCCGGAGTGCGGTATGAAGTCTGGACTCAGGGACCCTACGGATGCAGGTTCGCGCCATGCTGTGTTCTTGGACACCGCCATACTGTGAGTGATACTGATTACGGTACACAAATACACAATTGCGTCGTGACGACAACGCAAGTCCTGACCTATTCGTTGCTAACAAACATGTGCGCAGGTGTGCGCGGCGTATCAGGAGATGAATGCTTCCCAGGCGCTGGCTCACAAATTCCTGGCGGAATCCGGCAAGCTGCCCTCCTGGTGGGTATCTGACTACCCGCCATGCACACATGTGCATGCTCACAAACCCATGCCCGGGAACCTCACATGAGCACACGGATATGCATGCAAACGTGCGTGTGCGGCCACAGCAGGTCACTCACTTCACCGCCCGCTGATGGCATGTGAGCGAGGCATCGTACATGCAAGTTTGATCAATTGAGCATATTCCCGCTGCAGGTAGTGCATCATGTACTGCAGCACTGCATGCATGCATGCTTGGCATTCGGAAGCATGTCTGTTCGTCATGGTGTGCGGCTTTGCCTCTGCCAATATGTCATGCATTCTTACACCCCTGAGACCCCCACACCACAGGGCCTGAGCGATACGATGCATGCAGCGTCAATAGCTACTCACCCACATACAGTTATTTGCTATTGTCAGCAGTGCCACCTATCCAACGTTTGCATATGTGCATGACCCGCCTCGCATAAAGCACACTGATGAGGACGCGGTGACCAGGTGAGTCACCGGCTGTGCGCACATGCCTGCAGGGTGCCCGACCCGCCGCGACTTACATTCGAGGCGCTCCCCGAGGAGGGCTGGCCCGCATACTCCACCTGGCGCCCGGTGCCCCGCTTTGAGCCGGGCCTGCTCACGCTGCTCTCCAAGCGCCTCTCGCAGCCCCTCACGCTACTCTTCGCGCTGCAGGCACTGCAGGCGCAGCGGCGGCGACAGGACGGCGGCGCGGGGGGTGCGTCCGCGCCCGCGTCCGCTGCAGCAGCAGCGGGAAGCGCCTCGTCCGTGGCAGATTTGCGAGCAGCGTCGAACTCCGCCGCTGCTCCCATGGAGCTGTTCGTCAAGCCTCACAAGCTGAAGGGCCAAGGGCACCCGCCGCCACAGGCGTCGGCGCCCGCGCCGGCATTAACACCAGCAGCAGTAGCTGCAGGGGAACCGTTGGTACCAGCACCACAGCCAGCCAGCAGCACAGGTGCCGCGGCGGCATCGCCTGCAGCGCCCATGCTGCCGCAAGCCGAGGATGGGGTGCCCGCTGGCGGCGCGCTGGCGTGCTTGCCCACCGACCTCGAGCTGGTCTCGGAGCTGGTAGTGCACGTGGTAGGCGCTTCGGCGTTCGAGGTGCCTTCGGATAGTGTCTGGGAGGAGATCCTGCACATGTGAGTCATGCGCCCGGGTGGCCCTCTTGCCTCTCCCTTTGCCGAGGTTGGTGAGCCTGTTCTGGTCTCAGGGTTCCCATCTAGATCTGAACAACTGAACCGCCTCACTTCGAGCACGTGTGTGTGTGGTTGGACGCCACGGTAATCGACTGCAAGTGCGACGTCAAACCTCTTGCTTTAATATGTGTGCATGCATGCGCTTGTGCTTATGTGGCAGGCTGCCACGGCTTCGTCGCCTGCGCGTGTGCTTCATCGGCCCGGAGCTGGCAGAGATGTTGGAGGACGATGCGGTGGACCGGCCGCTGACTCAGCGCCTCTGTCCCGCATGCCAGGCCACCGGGCGGTGCATGCAGTACTCGCACCACCCCGTCCCGTACGACCAGTACGTGCGTACCGCAGAGCAGCAGCGCAGGACACAGGTAGACGGGGCGGTACTGCTGGGCAATACCGGCCCGTACCGTACACAGATGTATGTTATGTTATGTTATGTTACATCAGGAGCGTGTTGGCCACACGGCCCATGCTCCCCCAAGATGGGGACCAGGCAAGCAGAAGGGGGTCACCAAGCTATGCCACAGATGTACACCTGACGCACAACTCACCACGTGCACAGGCCCTGCAAGTTCTGGGCATGCAAATATGCGGTGCTGAATTCAGTCCCCGATCCCCCCTGCCTCGGCAGCACCTTGTCTTTCTTCCGGGTGTCCTCCGCCACCGCGGCATGCATGCATACGGTCAAAAACATGGTAATGTCCAGACCAGTGCTGAGGTCCTGGCTGGTATTCAGTGGTGCCAAAGCTGCTGAGGTGGGCGTGCGTAAAGCGCATGGCTTGATAGCACCAAGGCTTCCACCAGCCTTGTGAGGTGGCCTAATCTACGTGGCTGCCTTGCGTCGCGAAATAGTGCGGAGTGCTGCTATGTGCGTGGGTTGACGTGCTGCTATGTGCGTGTGCCGCGTGCCCTGATCCAGGAGGGGAGCGGGTGGGCTCCCGCGAGCGCTGCCGTGGCGTTCAACAGCGGCATGTCCGAGGAGGATCAGCGGCTGTGGCGCCCCTCCCTGGAGGTGCTGGCGGCGGCCACGCACCCGGTAGTGTTCACATCCTACAATGAGCACGAGTCCAGGGGTGATAGCGGCGCTTGGAGGGCGGCGGGCGGCGATGTCGCTGTGGGTGAGTCATCAAGCATTGCTGCGTTACGATAGTCATCAGCGAGGATGACACGCAGGCGGGGGAGGGCGAGGCGGTACGGGAAGGGGAAAGGGGAGTGGTGCTTGCCTGTGTTATGCGTGGTGGCCATATAGCCCGAGCGATGCGGAGTGACCCCTTGATGCACATACTGGGGGGTGCACATACTGGGAGGGTCAATGTGCGGTACGCAGTGCAAGGCTGTGCATGATGGTGCATTAGCATCGGTACTGCACACCCGCATGGCTGTGATGGTTGTGCTGCTCACAGCGCCATGATAAGAGCCTTGTGTGTGCTGCCTGCTGTGATTGCCATTAATAACAGCATGTGAGACGTGCATGCACCCGGCTACGTGTGTGTGCGCGACCGGTCGGTCGCACATTGACGCACGACTAGCAACTGTCCATGCCCTGTGCTGTGCCATGCTGTGCTGTGCCGTGTAGGCCCCATGCCCAACCCGTACAAGGTCCTGGAGCCCATCTGTGAGCCCAGCGAGGTGGACACATTCTACTACCAAAACGCATACCTGTTTGCAGCACCGGGCAAATGAGCCGATGCCTCGACGCCAGTTCCCAGGGTGTCTAGGCCATGAGCCATCAACAGAGTGGCCTTGTCTTTTGGCCTTTGTGGACCCAAGGTGGCGCAGCAGGCGCAGTCATGCTAGAGAAAACCCTTTTGCTTCGCACGGGGCCGCCCTTTATCCCAGCGGTCACCGCGCTTGCGCGCATGATTGGTGGCCTTTGCAAGCAGCGGCGCGGCCCATCATTCATTCTTTTAGGTTCAGTCTTTTAGCACTTTTTGCATCGTTTCTACTTTCTGGCTTTTAAGACGAGGTCGACACTCACGTTCAGACAACGACTGGTAGTGTTGCTAAGAGTGTGCGTGCATGCCATAACGACGGTAGACGGGTTGTGGTAGTTTGCATGCCTATGCAGCGTATGACGGCAGTGGGTTTGCCCAGGTGCGCTTTCCGGTGGTTTTCCGTGCTAGCTAGCGTGTATAGGCATGGGACAGGTACACGGGTGCTAGAGGAAAGGGAGGTAAGGGAGGGTCATGAAGGGGGTTAGGGGGATGTGCGAATCGAGGGATGTTAGAAGGGTCAGTTGGGGAACTATGCGCAGCTGCACGCATACCATCTGTATGCCACCTGCGTGTTGAACACGCTGTTGAAGGATTCTTCGGGGGCGGGGGGAGGGGTGTGAGGGCGTCAGAGGCAGCATAATAGGGGCGTGAAACTGCATAGTTGCGTAAGGAGTAGAAAGCGAGTAGGATTAAGGGTGTTGCATGCGAGTTACAGGCTGCACTCACGCACTGGAAGCGTTGCAGTTGAACGAGATATACATGCCGCACCCGGCCACGTGTGAGCGGCAAGTGCCTCTTGAGGTTGCTCTTGGGGGCTTTTGCCCTGCGACAACAGCCTGGCACCATATACTGGGGTTGCCTTTGTCTGGAATGCAAGTACGTGGATTCCGCCTCTGATACTATCCACCCATTACCATCGCGTGCAGACCACCAACTCAGGTGAGGAAGGTGCAACGGTTGCAGGGTGCTCAAGCTGGGAAGCGCCCAAACTCTACCACCGGTGTACGGTACGGGATTGGAAATGAAAGTAGTGCTTGGGTACCCCGCGGTATGCTTCGTCTGCGCTTGTTTTCCAATGCCGTCCTGACCTTGGTGACAACCCCTTAGGGGTTCCCCTTCAGGGGTGTCTTGCCCCTTCGTGGTGGTGCTGTGGGCCACACAGAATGCATGTCGTTGAACATTAAAGCAAGGCTGTGTTCAAATACCGGTACCATGGTCGGCTGTTGACTGCGTGTTGCTTTTGATGACTGTCGGGCCGCACAGCATGCTGCCTAGGAGGTGCTGCCGCCGCTGAGCTACCATCGCCATGCCATGCGTAGTTCAAGAGTCTTGGGAAGTTGGGGTCGTCCCCGAGGTGTAGCACCCTATATATCGCGCGAGCGTACATGCTCTGCACTTTCCATGACGATGCTGAGTATCTGGGTCCACTGGCCATCCGGCTGTTATGGGATCCCTAGTTTACAGCGAAGGTTACCCACTTTTTTTCATGTGCTCGTTATCCTTGATGCACGATTGAGGTGGTGCATGTGTTGTGCATTCGCTAGTGTATGCGCTAGTATGTCACATTGCCCTGAACACGCTTCATCAGGGTCCAGCACGCTAACATGGACGTGTATGTTTGGCACCATGTTTGACAGATGCCCAACAGATGCCATTTTGCGGACGCGCCCCTGATGGCACATAACATACCGTAGGCGATTGCTGCAGCTCAAACCACGGTGGACTGCAAATTTCCTGCTGTTGCTGTCCCATTGTGTTCAGCCGTGCTGCAGACGCCTGTTCAGAGCGCATGGTCACGTCATACCTTGTGTGTGAGTGTTCCCAGGCCTCTGGCTGGCAGGCCGTGCTTGACTCACTATAATGGCAAAGGCGCTGACATCCAGTCTGCGAACCTCATCAGGCAAATGGCATGAGTGATTTGTAGGCATGTGTGCTACCTCCCGCGCGGCAATGCGGCATGCGTGCCATGCTGGAAGCAACCTGAGCGTGCTTTGGCGGCCCGTTTACTGATTTACATCAACAGCGGAGCGCTCAAACCTGCGGTGATCCAAACATGCCACGTGCGTGCGACGTGCCGCCCTCGCACTGAATGGCCACAGGGCCAATGAGACTGCCTTCCCTGCACATGCGCACGCCCCGCATGCACATTGCGCGACTGCTTTTGAGTGTTGCTTGTAGACGCCTTCACGCATGTGCAGTGCGCTAGCTGGTAGTTTTTTGCATGCATGTGCGTTGGCGCACCGGCAGCCTTTGCTGCTGAGCGCGAGACCGCGGACAGTGTGCTGCCCCCCCCCCCGGTGTGTTGAGACTTATTTGTTCCCGTGGGACCACGCAGTGTGATTCCCGTGGCGCTGTGCACCCCCTGGTGTGTTTTCGTGCTGTTGATCCACCAGTTGGTGTCTGGTAACCCTGGCAGGAGCACCCTAGTAGATGTTCAGCGTATGTCAGTTCTGGTATTGCCACCTTCCCATCTTACACCCTAGTAGATTACATGCATGGGCTGCAATGACCCGTTAGTTTGACAGGCTTTGTAGGCGCTGAGGCATCCAGAGCATGATCCACCCTCGTGCTCTGTTGCGGCTTTGCTGTTGCCAACGGTGTTGGCCTCCGGTGTGAGCCGTTCGGCCAGCCCTGGTCCTGGTTGTCACACTTGCTTACACCCTGCATGCCGCGCTTCCAGAGCGCAACTGAGAAGCCACTTGTAACGTACCAACACATAAACTACCAGTCCCTGGCAGGCCATGCAGGCAAAAATGTGTCGCTGCCTACACGGCCATCCGCTCCACTGGGCCGCGGGGGGGGGGGGGGGGGGGGAGGG
>BDDA01000091.1:46184-89122 GCA_001662385.1 Chlamydomonas asymmetrica
TTGAGGCGGCCAGCGGAATGCTGTCATCATGCGTTGAGGCGCCATGACCCGCACGTACGTGCGCTTGCAGTGAGGGGATCGGGTGTGTGTACATGTGGAGTGCCACAGCGTGAGCGTGCTGCTGGCAGGCGTCCTTTCAGCTGCTGCCTCCGCATTTACTTATATCAGGTGCACGGCTCCGCTACATGCCGGAGCTGCCTTGGCTGCTGATGCCAGTTTGCCGAACACCAGTATGTACTGTATGCAGATGCGGTAGTAGGCAAATGATGACACCGTTGTCGAGCGGAACATGCCAGTACCGCTCGACAACGGTGTCATCATTTGCCGTCACCGGTGTGCGACACATGTAACACATGGTTACGCTGCCACTGATGCACCCTCGACGTGCCATGCTCATCCGCTTGACGGGTCTCGTCTGCCCAGCCTGCTGGTCGGATTTTACCACACTTCCGGTTGTATTTCGCATCCAGCCCATCAGTCACTTACCTAAGACAGTCACTTACCTTTGACCGACTGCTTGTTACCACTTTTCAGTTTTAACTGGGTTTGGGGGCACAGCTGCGTGCCGTCGTGCCATCACGATGGGCAAACCCAAGAAGGCAGCGAAAAAGTTTGGCAAGCAGAAGCAGCAAAAGCAGAAGTCAGCAGACAAGGCAGGCGCACTAGGACCAGCAGCGGGTGGAGTTAAGAAACCTGCGGGCAGCGGCGGTGCCAGGGGCAGCGGCGGTGCCAGGGGCGGCAAGGGCCCACGCAAGTCGTTCGGCAAGGGTCAGCGGCCGAACCGCAAGCAAGAGGTGCTCAAAGCTGGAGGTGAGAAACGCATGCAACTGGATACGGTACACATTCCTTGGTGCGTTTTGTCCCTGCAGTGTGGGGCGAACGCTCACCATGAACCAGCCACCGCTGCACACCGCGTAATGACTGCGCCACGTCAAGCTTCAGCTCATCAATTGCTCGTACTCCGAATGGCGTCACTCTGTATAAGCACTTTGGCTGACATCACACCGGGGCGGCTGCTGAATGGCAGCGGCGGCGACGCCACTGCTCAATCAGCCACGGCACAGAACTATCCTGAAAATGCGGCTTCTTTGCGTTTCTCTTTCTTGTAAGCAGAAGCCCACAAGCCCACGAAAGGCAAGGGAGCGGAGGAGCTCGACGTGGATGAGTTCTTGAGCGGCGGTTTCGAAGACTTGAGCAATAGCGAGGACCTCAGTGGCTCTGATAATGAGTTTGAGGAGGACGACGATGACCTGGACAGCATAGATAATGACGAGCAGGGCGAGGAAGGCGGCGATGATGACGACGATGACGGTGCGTGGGCTGGGTCGCTGCGTCTCGGCTTCACGCCCTGCACCAGGTCATGTGCTGATATGCACCAGTGCATGTGCGCCTGTGCAACGCAAAGACACACACCAGACTGCCAGCAGGTGTTGCCAGTGTCGCGCTGCACCGCGTTGCACACGCCCACGGTTCAGCTCTGCCTACCGCAGCCCGCACCAGCACACACGCACGGGCGTAAGGCGAAACTCGTTTGCACTCGCTCCTTGCCCTGGCCTTGCCCTGATTGCACTCCCTCCCTGGCTTCCTGCAGGCGCTGAGGTGGACGCGGAGGTGGACGATGAGTCCGAGGAGGACGAGCAGGCCGCTGCAGCAGGCGATCCCGTCGCCAAGGACAACAAGCGCCTCACGGGCGAGATTTCAAAACACAAGTGAGCGACAGGCCTCGCATGCATTCATCGCGCGCATGCGGGGTGAATGCACGTACGTGGCACCCTCAGGGGGCAAGTTAGGGGTCGTGTGGCTGGCTGCACGCCAGGGGGGCATCATGTCAGGAACGCACCTGCAAGTTCGTGGCATGGGTCTCTCGCTTCATCCCCATGCCAGGAGTGAGCACGGGGGATTGATATGCGTGCTACTGATGTCACATAGCATATACTGATGTATGGTAAAAGGGGGCCCCATGCGTTCAGGTCTTGCACCCAGCCTGCCAGTTAGCGCAGGACCGAATGGCTGCATGGGCAACAGCCGTGTGCGCATGACGCGCTCCACAATCGCGCCTTTGCTGGTCCCGGGTTCTACCGCCACGTTGCCGAGCGTCACTGCGTGCATGCCATGCGTAGCTCTGGACAGCCCACATCAAGTGTGCCTTGCACGGCTGCAGTCATTGACCTCCCCCACCCCCATCCCCGCATGCAGCGCTGAGCGTGTTCAGGTGTGTTTGGGGATCAATCTAGGATCAATTTAGAAGGTGTGTTTTCTGGATCAATCCAGCATCAATTTCTTTCTTTTTCCCCCCTGCAGGTCTCAGCTGGAGGCTCTGAAGGAGAAGGACCCTGAGTTCTACGCCTACTTGCAGCAGACGGACGCGGAGCTGCTTGGTTTCGGAGCGGGGGATGATGACGAGGACGAGGATGACATGGAGGGCGTGGACGATGACGAGGAGGAGGAGGAGGAGGAGGAGGAGGAGGCTAATAAGGGTGGCAAGGTGGGTGGAGTTTTGTTGTTGTCGAATGGCCCCCATGGTGTGCTGTGCATATGGGGTGCCAGCGGGGGTGCCAGGGGCTGGAGGATAACTGAGTGGAAATGCACAGCGACTCAGTAATAAAGCGCTTTGCGGTCACTAGTGGTCAGGATTGGGTGAGAGTAGCTCACAGGCTCCTCACAGGATCATGCAGTCATGCGGTCTCTATGCCGCCTGATGTCCTTCGCCACAACAAAGAAGCCCCACGCACATCGCCTGGTGATGGCTTCGTGTACCCACTCCGTGCGACTTCCATGGTGCAACAAGCCCGCATCATGGCATGCTATGAGGCTCACGGCAGCGATGCCATGCGTGCCGTGCTCCTGTCTCACAGGCCGCGGCAAAGGACAAGAAGAAGAAAGAGAAGAGCAAAAATGACAAGCAGGGTGGCGAGGACGACGACGCAGACGGAGGCGAGGAGGAGGACGATGGGGACGGCAAGGCCGGGACGTCAGGTGCGATCCTGATCATTCTATGCTGCCGACCCGCCAGCTGACCTCACCGTGCTTGGTTTGCTGGCTTCTGTTTGGATTGGAAAGGAGGATTGAAGGACAAGAACGAATGTTAGCAAGGAAGCGCTGGGCGTGCTTGTCCTGTATGCATCCATGCATGCGTAGGTCAACGCGCGGGATTGTGTTTAGTATTTCGTTGGCATGGAATGCTGCGTGTGGTGCTGACCGCACACACCCGGTCACGCTACCATGTGCACTGCCAGCGCGATAGTGGCTCGACACATGCCTGGTAACGGGCCACCTGGTTCAAAGTTTTGCCCCGAGTGCCCCGAGCGTGTCTGTCTCGGTTAAACACAGACGTTGATGCACACGCGTGTATGCTTGCCAGAACGCACATGCACACGCACACGCACACGCAAGTGATGTTGTTCTGGTGCTGCGCAGGGCGTGTGGAGGTGACGACTGCCGTGGTGCAGCGCTGGTGCAAGGCAGCGCTCGCGGGCGGGCTCAAGGGGGGCGCGTCGCTTGGCGCCATGCGCAACCTTGTCAAGGCGTACCGCCTCGCGTGCCATTATGGTGACCCGGATGGTGAGTCATGCACCTGCAGTACATCAGTACATGTACGGTGTGGTCAGTATTGGTGTCAAACTCCCGTACCGCACGGCCTTGCGTTGCCCGACCATGAATGCCATCTGTGATTCACAGGCGCACCACACATCAGTGCCGTCAACTTGCCAGCAAGCCTGCCCTGCTCCCTGCTCATGCTGAACGGATTGTCCCGAATCATGCAAAGTGAAGTTGCCCAATGGCCAGGACCGCTGGTTCTGAAGCGACGTGTCCTTTCCACACACTGTCCCCTGACCCCTGGCCCCTTGCGCGTGACGTTCTTTCTGCCGCGGCTTCTGTTGCGTGCTGCAGCGGCGGAGGCTGGCGGCAAGATGGTCATCACCAGTAGCTCTGTCTACAACCAGCTCATGATGTTTATGCTCAAGGTGAGTACAGGAATAACAGACATGCGCGGCATGCGCTGGTTACTGGCTTTGCGCAGCCCGCTTACCCAGCCAGGTCTGAGCGAGTGACTTACAGTTACAGGGCCGGTCACACATGTGGTCGGGGTCCATCCTGGTTTGAGCGACTGGATTGGATCCGGGACTGGTTGATCCATAGCAGTGCTAAACCGCGATGCAACCTGCAGCACGGCACATTGATGCTGAAACATGAGACAAGAGCGGACCGCATTGGGGTGTGGTCTCGGTGTCAACCCAGCAAGCCACAGACCGCATTGTGAGGGTCAGGCATCGCAAGCCGCTCGTGTGCTGTCAACTCGTCGAGGCGTATCGTGCTGTCAGAGGCACATGAAGCATTGCAACGTACGCCGCGTGCGTGTTTTGGCGTGGCTGCGGCCATCGCTCTGGCGCATTGCACACACAATGCTCAACGGCTCTCTCCGTACGACCTTGCACCCACTCAAGCGGCGGCAGCATGTGGCTGCGGACGGGGGGCATGATGGTGTCATGGCTGACTGATTGACTTTGATTGTCCATGCAGGAGGCGGATGGCATCTTCCGGCAGCTGCTGGCGCTGCCGCAGGGCAAGGCGGATGCGGCCATAGCACAGGAGCTCGCAAAAGGGTCACGGTAGGTCCTGCCAGCCTCTCGGCCTTTTCACCGCCAAACCGTTCGGCTTGTACGCAACTTGCAGAGAGCTGGTCCAGGGCCTTTGCCGGTCACCTCCCAAGGGCTAGCGGCTAGCACCCTTGGTGTCGGTATTCTTGTCTGAGATGCGAGCTGTTGGCAAGGGCCGACCATTTATGTTGAGGCGCTCGTCGGATTGCGTGATAAGGTCGCTGTGTTGTGTGCGAACGCGCGGTGCTCCTCCCCTGGGCTTGGCGGCCCGGTGCAGGTGGCGCAAGGTGGGCCCGCTGGTCAAGTCGTTCTGGGGCAACAGCCTGGCGCTGCTGGGTTCAGTCACCGACGCCCCGCTGCTTGCCTTCACGCTGCGGCGCCTGCGTGCGAGCGTGCTGCTGCTGGCACCATTCAACAAGCTGAGGGACAAGTTCCTCAAGGCCTGCCTGGGCATCTTCGGTGAGCGGTGGTGGATGGGCTGTCACGCTCCCCGCTTCGCGAAGCGTGAAACTACAAAACCTCCTTCCTGACAAGCAGGCGACGTTGTCTTGTGTGCTGTCTGCAGCCTTCAACAGCAAGTGCTGCAGCGCGGCGCCACACAGAACAATACATTATGCATGAATGGTTTTGCCGCCTGGCAGACCAGCCAGCATACACCAACATAAGCAGCGCTGAAACGGGCTTCGGTTACAATTGAGGCCAATCCATACAGTAAAGCAAGCAAGCTATCCTTGGAGGCTCATCATCGTGACTTGGTTGATAGCTTGTACGGGTGTGTGTGGCTGATGCGCTGCTCGCTGCACCTTTGTGAACGCCCATATTGTGATGACCCGCGCACCCGCAGGCAGCGCCGATGTCGCTCCGCGGCTGCAGGCCTTCCTGGCGATTCGCGCGCTGGCGGCCACGCTGCCGCAGCCCACCCTGGACCTCTGCCTCAAGGTGAGGCCTTGCAGACGCTTGGGACTGTTTTATTCCTAGTCCATGGGGTGCAGCGTGCGTCGGGGCGGCGTTTACGTTATGCCTTGAGGCTGCTCCGATGGCTTGTGCTGCCTGCTGTAATGGCGTGCGGCGGTGACGAACCGTACGTGACGGCCGTCCATTGCTGCAATGACGTTGCTGTGCCTGTCCTGGGCCTTGACGGCATATGTTGCTGTCCGTGCGTGTGCTGATGCGCTCTGGCTACGCGTGTGGCGTGTGACGTGTGGCCCTCCCTTGACCCTTGACCCCCACTACTACTATGCCGCAGGGCGTGTACAAGACGTACGTGGCCAACGCCAAGTTCGTCTCCGCGGCGTCGGCGCCGCACATAGCGTTCATGGCGACGTGCTGCGTTGAGCTGTGGGGCCTTGACTTGCAGGTGCGTTCACCAGGGTTCAGGCCTTAGGTTTTGTGGCCTGGGGCCTCGACATGCAGGTGGGAGCTGCCTGACATTAGCGCCTACTCACGCGCCTGGTGGCTGGTGGCCTATCTGTGGTGGTTGCGCGTACGATGCATGATGCTCACGCAGGGTGCCGATCCATGCATCCATGCTTGAGTATAGCTCATGGCCTCATGCATGGTGTTTGGTTTCCACCTGCAAAGCTGCATCCTAGTGTCATCCACAGCGGAAGGGATGGAGGCTGGATGACAGGCCAGTTTGAGCCTGAAAGAGCCAGGAGAAAGCCGAACGTGTGCAGCGTGTGCAGCGTGTGTTCTTGTAGGGACAGGGTGTGAGTATGGTAAACAATCCGGGGCTGTGTTGACTGTACTCGGCACAACCTGCAACACGACCTGCGGAAGACGATACTCGTTCTGGCCTCCTGGCCATCTGCAGTTTCGTATCCACCCTCGCTGCGTATGGCTCGTGTGCAAACGCAGGCGTCCTACCAGCACGCGTTCAGTGCGCTACGGCAGCTGGCGCTGCTGCTGCGCTCCGCGCTGGCCATGAAGAGCGCTGACAGCTACAAGTCGGTCTACTGCTGGCAGACCGTCAACTGCCTGGAGCTGTGGGCCAAGGTAGGGGCCAGCCACTCAAGTTATTGTAGGATGTCGGCACGTTATGCCACGCAACAGCAGGGACTTATTTGGGGGCTTGACGTATTCAGGAGCGTGTTCGGCTGAACGGCTTATGTTGCCATCAGGCGGCGACCAATGGAAAGACCGTTTGTGCGCGATTGGAAGGCGATGGCGCACAAACAGATTAAAACGCGTGCATTTCAGTGCCATTGGCATGCATCATTGCTGCACCTGGTGCTGCACTGACTGCCTTCCAGTTAGCGCACAGGTACACGTGCAGGGACTGTGTTAGTCTGGCAGTCATGCTCGTGGTTACATACTCGTGTTGTTCCCTTGTGTGTGCGGCACGCCACTTGCGGCACATGTGCAGATCCTGGGCGCGCACGCCGACAAGGCGGCGCTCAAGCCGCTGGCGTACCCGCTGGTCCAGGTGGCGCTGGGCGCGGCGCGCCTCGTGCCCACGCCGCGATACTTCCCGCTGCGCCTGCGCCTCGTGCGCGCGCTCAACAGGTGCGTGGTCCCGCAACAATCACGTGCATCCAGTGACCTGCATCGATTCCAAATACCCGTGAATCCGTGATTCAACCTGAATGTTGTAACAGGCAATGAATTTGAACCCAACCTTAGTTCAATATCATCACCCAGCAGCTGGCAATGGTTTTAGGTGTTTTCAGGCATTGAGACGCGGCAGCATTTTGAGGCATGTGTGCATCAGCGTGCATCACTGCTGCCGCTGCCGTTGCTGCCGTTCCATCACCGCGCGGTCTGTTGCGCCTGTGACTGACTGTGAAGACACAATTGCGTGCCTACCACCGTTTAGGGACTCGCCATCCAGTTGCAGTCCAGTTGCTCAGTACCAACAGCACATGTTGCCCCCCACTGTCACCGGTGCAACGGCCGTCAAGGGCCCGGATGCAGCGCTTAAAAACTGGTTGTGTGCCTGCGCCTGGTGTCGGGCATGCATGCATGCAGGCTGGCTGGCCAGAGCGGCGCGCTCATCCCTGTAGCGCCTGTACTGCTGGAGGTCCTGGGCTGGTCAGACCTGCGCAAGAGCGCCAAGGTACGTACGGGACTGTGGGACATGCCCTACGCGCGCGCTCCACACATTGCATGCGCGTGGTGCATGCGCGTGCGGACATGGGCACGCACCTTCTGTCGGGCAGCCGCTGCAGAGCGCATGTGCATGTGTGCATGCTTGTCCATGCTCGTGCTGGAATGCTGACAGACGCATGCGGGGTGCCCATGTGCCTAGGCATGCATGCCCTCACATACACTTGCATGCTGGCATGCCCGTGCGCTTTCATGCGCCACTATCAGTAGTATGTCTACACTGTATGGAACCCATGCACAATGTGCCCATCCGTATGCATGCGGATGCACCGTGCAGACATCGGTGTCCAGCGGCCTCCCGGACCTCACGCTGTCGTTGCGCGTGGGCAAGACGCTACTGCGCAGCCCGGCGTATCAGGAGGAAGTGGTCACTCAGGTGGGTGAGCGCCATCATGGCCTGCGCACACGGTCCAGCCGCGCCCTTGGGGTTGCGTTGGTTTCAATGGCCCCAGGGCTATATCCTCGTGGGTTGTAATCCCACAACGTGCTAGCGTGATGCTGTTATCATGCCTAGTATAACACTATAACATTATGTACCACCGAGTGCAGCATCCAGCAGCAATCACTCCAGCGGAAATCGCTCCGGTACTCCAGTGTCAGGAGTGATACCGCTGACAGGTTTCTGCAGTAGAGACAGATCCGCTGCCACAGGCGGTTGAAGTGTCCAACTCAGGGGTCGAGCCATGTTTCGATGAAGCGTTTATGACTCCCACTCACTCGTCCTCCGTGGATTGCCTGCGCTGGGGTGCTCCACACACACACACACGCTGTCAGGTGCTGGAGCTGCTGGCGGAGCATCTGGCGCAGTGGAGCTGCTCGGTGGCATTCCCCGAGATGGCGCACGTGCCGCTGCTGGGCCTCAAGCGCTTTGCCAAGACCTGCGGCATTGACCGCTTCAAGTGAGAGCTCGCCGCCAGCCGCAAAACATCGCTGCAATGAGTTCCGCAATGAGTTCCCGGGCCTCACAGTCTTACTCTCCGACTGCCTTACTGATTCACTGAGCCTTTTATGCTGCCATGCCGCTGGTTCCCGTAAATCCCGTCAATTCCGTAAATCTCGTGCCTTGCGGCTGGGCTGCTGCACGTGCGCAGGCGCCTGGCGAGGCAGCTGGCGGAGGCCGTGCAGCGCAACGTGGCGTGGGTGGGGCACGCACGCGACCGCGCTGACTTTGCGCCCAAGGACGTCGCCAAGGTGCAGGTGAGCGCAGCCACGCAGCCACGACACACACACAGGCCAAGTGCATGGCCCCTTAGGATAAACAATTGGGCACACACGCATATGCACACTGCATGCCGGCCTGCCGGCCGGCCTGCCCGGCTTGCGGGCATCGCTGTGCACACGCTGCTGATGCTGGTGTTGGCGTCGCGCAAGTGGGCCTTGCACCTTCACACTCACCAGGAGCTACCAAAAACAACACCGGCTGTCCTGTTCGCAACACACGCATGCACGTGCGTAACAGCACCCGGCCACCAGCTGCGGGTTGCATGCTTGCTTCCCGGCCGCTCCAAGCGTGTCTGCCTCTGGTAAACATCCACACATGGCTGCGCCGCCGCGTTGTTGCAGGCGTTCCTGCGGGAGGAGTTTGCGGGTGGCAAGGCGCCGCTGCAGCAGTACGCCAAGCAGCTGATGGACAAGGCGGCGCAGCGGGCGGCGCTGAGGGCCACGCAGGAGGTGAGCACATGCACTGCACAGCAGCAGGGAGGGCCGACGAGTTAGCTTGTGCGTGTGCTGGTCAGAAAAGGTGACGCTCCCTTCTATGATGGGAACCCTCCTGACTGACTGACTGACAAATCGCAAGGCAGTCAGCTGCAGAGGTGCCAAAGCACACAACGTAGGGCGACTGTCAGCACCTACTCGCTTTGACTAATTGTTGCTGTGCTGTGCTGTACTACTGTGTGCTGTGTGCCGTGCTGTGCTGTGCTGTGCGTACAGGTCAAGGTGGGCAAGAAGCGCAAGGGCGGTGACGATGACAGGGATGATGATATGGACGACGGTCTCGGCGGGGACGATGACGAGGACGCCGGCGGCAGCGGCGAGCCTGCGAGCGACGAGCTGGATGCTGAGGGTGACGCGCTGGCCTCGGATGATGAGGATGAGGATGAGGATGAGGATGATGAGGACGAGGGCGGAGGTAAGGGCCAAGCGCATGGGTGGTTTGGGGGGCGGGGGGCCTGGGTGAGAGCCTGAATTGCAGTTCCTCGGGGTTGTCGTGCTGGGGTGTGCAATAGGGGAATAAATGAATGAATGAGTGATTGAATGCTGGCCCTTTTGTGGGCCTGTGTTTGAGCCTGTGCTGCACCCAATTCCAAGCGTGATTGACTAGGGTGCAGCAACGTACTTACTCTTGAGAATGCGCTTAGGGAATGCGCTGGGCATTTCACGGGCGCAATAATGTCTGCCATTCATGAGACCGAGGTGACGCCTGGGTCACCGCTGACGGGTTGCTGCTGCGGCACCCTCCCATGCATCGGCACGGCGGCTAAGAGCGCTGCGCAGTGCTGCTGCTGCGCCGCACCGCGCTCTCTTCGCGCGCTCGCATGGCACGCACGTGCGAGTGCATTCCTACACATACGGTACATGCATATAATTCCTGCTCACGGCCCTGCACTGCGGCCGCGATGGGATTGCTGCAGGTGCCAAGCCCGCCCGTCGTGCCACTTCCAAGGCTGCGGTTAAGAAGACGCAGCACCAGGACGATGATGAGGGTGAGGTGCTTGACATGGACGAAGGAGAGGACTTGATAGCGGACTATCAGCTGTCAGACGATGAGGATGAAGAGGATGACGACGACGATGGTGAAGCGGCGAGCGGAGACGATGACGATGACGATGACGATGCTGCTGGCCAACTCGGCAGCGATGACGACGACGACGATGACGACGGTGATGATGGCGAGGATGATGATGACGAGGATGATGACGGGGATGCCAGGCCCGCCAAGGGCGGCGCCAAGAAGCCTGCACACGCAGGCGCAAACGGGCACGCGGGCAAGGCTTCGAAGGCCAAGCCCCAGCACGCCGGAAAGGGCGCGCAGGGCAAGGGGAGACCGCAGCAGCAGCGGGGGGGCGGCGGTAGGGGTGGCGGTAGGGGCGGCGGCAGCGCTGGCAAGAAGCAGCGCAGGCATTAAAGTAACAATGCTCATAGAGTTCTGCAGGCTCACTGCAGCAGGCATATGCATCGTTCGCATTAAAAAGTTTGGCGCAATAAGCGTTTGCTGAATAGCGTAGCTTTCGCTGCGTGTGCAGCGGTTCTTGCGTGGTGTCAGAATGCATGTGTCAGGATGCATGCATGCATGCTGGGTGTCCTCCACAGAGTAATGCAGTCCTGGGAGGTTTCAGTCCTGGGCGCTGTGACAGCCATTGACTGGGTTTGACTAGAGCTTGATGGTGATGTACATACTCGACGCACTGACAGCGCGCGGTTTGCGTGCACTGTGCTGTACGGTACTGCCGTATCGACGATACGCAGCTGCGAGCGGCTGCCTGCACTTGGGTTGTTCGCGTGGAGTCGCCAACTTGCTGTGCCGTGTACGCTGGCTGACTTGTTGCTGCCAGATCGTGTCAAAAGCCTCCAGTGGTGACATAAGCAAAACTGTTGTGCGTCTGGGGACATGGGCGTGCATGACTCCTGCATGGGGATCTCGCATGCATCCCTCGCACGGCCACTGTGTGGATATGCCGGCAATCACGTGTAATCCAGTCAACTGAGACACTATAACTTGTCCTTGCATGGTGCGCAGCTCCTGTTTGTTTGCAGGCGGGCAGCCTTCGGCACTGCTGCATGCCTGCATTGTGTTGGTGACCGCCACTTGCGCGCGCCCAAGCATGCAAAAAAGAGTGGCAAAGGACACTTACGGGATGCAACAAATGCTAGTGCTGTCCAGCAAGCGGGCGTGCACTTTTCACAATCCCCTGTATCCCCTGCTTCCCTGGCGCGTTTCCTACTACCAAAGGAGAGTTCCAAGCCGCAACACTGCTGAAGATGTCGACAAGGGCAAGTTGGAAGCAGTGCCACACGGGAGGCTGAGCTGTGACAGGAAAACGGCGTGCTCCTGGGCTCTCGTCACATGCATCTTTCTGCGCACGCCTTGTGCTTGCACGTGTTCAGCAACCTGGCGGCGGTGAACAAGCCAGGTGTTGCGTGTGAGGCTGCCAGGCTTCATGAACACGTTATGGTGGTGTCCAGCTCGCGGTGCATCACTGCAGAGTTTGTGGACACATGTGGCAGGCGCACAGACCTTTGCACATAGCTGTGAGAGCCCCAACCTCATTCAACCCTGGCCTTATGAGCTTAAGACCGTCAGGAAGGGGCATGTGCATTGTGCAGCAGGCATAAGCACACAGAATGGACAGGGTGGGTAGACGCGGCACGAGGGGCTAGGCAAACCGCATATGTAAATATGTTACACGGGCGCGAGCCAAGTGCACTCAGACGCCATGCACCGCCGAGGTGCAGCGTCAAGTGCTGCATAGGACGGGAGGTGAGGGGTGGGGTGGGCGGGGGGGCAGGAAAGCCCTTGCAGCCTCTCCCCAGCGACTATGGGAGCTTGCAGGCTCACAGCCAGGGCAGGTTTGATTGTTTGTTTGTTTACACTCGGCAAGGCTTAATCCACACAAGGGGATCGCGCGTCCTGCACAGCCCATATCCAGGTATCTTCTTCCTTGACGCGTTTGCCAGGTGCATAACGTACAAGCCGCCACGCCAAGAGCACACTCGCATGTAAAAAAGAAGCTAGCCGTCTGCCGCTCTCTCACATGCGCTCGGAGTGGTTGCATCTCTGACGTGTTATGTTCCTATCTATCGGGTCCTTGATTGGTGGCAGGCCGCGATACGCAAAAATGAGGCCAAAATGGAACTGTGATGACTGATGACTGCTGGCCGCTAAGCCTGCCATACTGTACCGTATGCTCTGGGGCAGCACGCTCACAACAGCCTAACCCCAGCATGCAACAAGCGTCTGCTATACCATTCTTGCTTGAGGAGATGAGTACGGTAATGCACCTGCACGTGTACGCGTGTCTGATCTACTATATACCTAGTGTGGCCTGTTCACCCAGACTAGCCATGCGCAGACAGCAGAGCGGGCGGTATGAGAGACAATAGGACAGCGAACAGAAACAGGCAAGAAACGACAAAGGAAAACACATGTGTTACCCCATGTTGGAAGTACAAGCAGTACAAACGTGATGGGTCGTGATGCATCGTGATCGGGCGAGAGCGCCATGTGGTGGGCTGCCAACTCATAAGCACCTGCGGACTGCGCACATACAAACGCTACCATGCGTGCAGCCGCTACAGCAGCCCGAGCTGCCTAAGGCCGTCCAAGATGCCTGCCGCGCCCCGCTCCGCCTCCACAGCTATGTGGGGCGCGGCAGCAACGTAAGCGCGGCTGCTTACGTTGGGTGCGTCAGCCGTCGTTTCAGCGTCCTGCGCGCTTGGCACCGGGTGCCGCTGCAGGTGCTGTACGATCTCCGGCGGTACTTGTACTGCAGGCAGCGCTCCGGTGGTGACCACCGAGGCGCCGCACAGCTGCATCATACCGAGGTCCCGGGCGGTGTCCCCCACCACCACTGCGGCCCCGCGAGCGATACCGAAGCGCGCCATGATGCGCGCCAGTGCGTTCGCCTTGCCCGCACCGGCAGGCACAATGTCCAGCGTGCACCAGCCGCCGTCGGCGGTGCCTGCGCCGCTGCCGCCGCTGCCGGCGCCCGCTGGGCCGCGGCCGCGTTGTCGCCGCAGCGTCGCCGTCTGTGGCGTGCGTCTGCCGCTGCCCCTGGCTTGCAAGATAAACTGGCAGTGCAGGCGAGCCGATGCGCGCGTGCGTGCCCACGGCTGCTGCTGCTGCTGCTGTTGGCCATCATCCTGCAGCTGCGGTCGAGGCATGAGCGGCTGCCGGGTTGGCGGCGGAAGCTGCTGCTGCTGCTGCTGCGTGCTGTGCAGCTCAGCGGCGGCCGAGCGTGACAGCGGCGGCACGATTGCGAGCGGCGCAGCGCCACTGCCACCACTGCCACCGTAGTTCGCACGTTCATGCCCGTTCAAGGCCGATTCCGGCCCGTATGGTGGCGACGTGGCAGCCCCGGGGAAAGGGGTCGGCGCATGCAGGATCATGCCTGGCGCTGGAGGCGGCGACGGCAGCGGCCGTCGCTGCTGCTGCTCCTGCTGCGCTGTGGGGATGCGGGGGGCGAGGCGCTGCGGCGCAGATGTCAAGGTGATGCCGGGGCCGGCCACGAGCGCTGTGCCACCGCCCGGCGAGAGCTCCATGCTCAGGCCGCGCTGCGGCTGCTGCTGCTGCAGCGGCTGCTGCCGCGCCCGCTCCTGCACCGCTACCCTCTGCTGCTGCTGCTGCATTGGGAGCTGCATCGTGCTGCTGGCGGGTGGCCTGAAGCCAAGCGGCGAACGCACATCGTCCTCCTGGCGTGCTGCTGGTGGCGCTGACGCAAGCGTCAAGCTGCCGGCCGTCACGGACGCTGCTGCAAACCCCGTAGCAAACCTGCCATTGATGGGCGCATGCTCACGTGCACCGCCGCCGCTGCTGCCGTCCCACCGTGTGCCGGATCCCTGCTGCGGCTCCTGCTGCCACAGACTCTGCTGGCGTGGTTCCGCCCAAGATACTGCCGACGCTGCGGTGGCACCGAACACGGCGGTCCTGGGTTGAGCATACGGTGGCAGCGACGGCGGCGGTGTTGCCGGCTGGCCCAGCAGCTGCTGCAGCCGCGCTTGCACCTCCGCCACCAAGTGGCTACGCACGACCAGGGACACGACGTGCGAGCCCTGCTGCTTTGCCAGCCCATAGTGCACTGCGGGCCGGAGCGAGCCGCTTCGCGTGCCGTGCGCACCGCTATGCTCGGGCCCAAGGCGCATGTTGTGGGGGGCTCCGTTACCATTGCTGGTGCTGTCAACAGCGCTCGCATCGCTGCTGTATGCGAGCTCCTGTATGACGGCGTCCGCTGCCGTGCATATGGCCTCTCGATCCCATTTGTCATCCAGCTGCTGTCGCCAGCCCGCGTCCTCACACCAGCCCTGTGGGCGTTTGAAAACACCGCGTTTGCAGCAGCAGGCAGGCGCCGTAAGCCTCAGCAGGGGCAAGGAAAAGACACGGAACCAGGATAGCGGGGACTGCTCATAAGCAATTGAGCTTTTCTGTCGGCTTGCCCTGGCGGTCAGGACGGTCATGGTAGCTGGGAAGTGTGAGCGCTATGTGCAGGCACGCTGCTCTGATGGCCATATTAATGGACAGTTATACCCATCATATGAGCAACACAGCCGCCTGGACGGGTGATACATAACATGCGGTTGTTCCTCGCACTCAGCCAGCCAGCCAGGGCCCCAAGGCCGCCCTCGAGCGGGGTTCAAAGCAGCCACGCATGCTGTTTCTGTACCGCACCTGGTCTAGGCGGTACATGATCTGCGTGCCGTGGCTGAGGATGAGGATGTCAGCCTCTGGCAGGCAGCCCTCGGCGTCAGCCCACAGCTGCTTCAGGCTGGCCAGACTGCGGCTGGTGTTGAGCACCAGCAGCCCGGCGCGGCCAAGCGCCTGGCTCTGCGCCCACACGCGCCGAAGCTGCAACCCCTCCACGACCTGCTTACGAGACGCCCTAGAAGCAGCAGACGCGCTCGCCGCGCTGACAGCTGCACTGACAGCTGCAGTGCTGCTGCTGCTGCTGCTCTGACGAGGCGCAGCTGCTGGCGGCCCGCTGGTGCGGTTGCTGGCGTGCTGGCGCTGGTGCGGTTGCTGGTGCGGCTGTTGGGGCTTTGCGTGTTGGGGGTCGGATGTATGCAACGCTGCCGCTGCAGGTGTCGGCGCAGGCACGAAGCTGCTTGCATCGCACACGAGGGTGACGGCGCGTGACAGCACCTGAGTCGCGGCGTGGCTGTCCACAAAGTACGTGCCCGGCCGCGCAAGCACGTGCTGCGGCGACGGCGGCAGCGCCCGCACCTGCTGGGGCTGAGCTAACACCTCCGGCTTTGCGACAGGACGTGCGGCAGCGCTGGCGCTGCCGCCACCAGGCTTGCTGACGCCTCCCTTGACCTCTGCATATGTGGCACACAAACGATGCGGGTCCACAAATGATGCAGGTTCTCATACCAAAACATCGTGATACTTGGGTCGCACACTGGGTCGCACATAGTGACAGCAAGGGCGCACGGTGGTGGTGGTCGAATAGACAACCAATGGCCACAACAGGACAGTGCTGCTGCAGAAAAACACGCTGAGCCATGCAGCACACCTGGCAATAGGGGCTGGTCGTCACCGACGCTCGGCTCGGCACACAGCTGCACATACAGCAGTTGGCCCTCATTGGAAGCCCTATTTGCTACGCTGCTACCGCTGCCGCCGCTGCCGTCGCCGTTGCTGCCGCCGAAGCGTGGGTTGGCGTTTGCGCCACCGGTGTTACTCCCTCGCCAGTTTGCACTGGCCCCACCCACGCCGCTGCTGCTGTTGCCGTTGCTGCTGCCGCTGCTACGGTTGCTGCTGATCGTGCTGTGACTGCGGGCGCTTGTGGCATGGCTAACAGAGAACGTCACGGCATGCACGTGTGAGGTGGGGGGCCCAGGGAGAGTGATTTGTACCGCAGGCACGCACTGCCACTTGGCACCATCCGTGGAGTACCGTACGTACTGCCAGCGCTCCCGGGGGGGGCAATACACCGTGTACGTGCTCTGTTGCTGCTGCTGCTGCTGCTGCCGCCGCCGCCGCCCCCGTCGATGCGGCGATTCCTGTGGCGCTTCAGGCGGGGAGGAGGCGCGCGCGGCTGACTGCGACACCGGCGGCAGCAGCGGCAGCGCACTGACGGCAGGCACGGGCGCCTCAGACGTACGGCTGACGGTGAGCTTGAAGCGCACCTGTCTCGCAGGCTCCAACACGGTCACTCGATACTTGCCATGAACCTGAGTGTGGGATTTGCCTGTGCTATGCTGGGAGGGCTTACGCCAGGCGGGGTGGACTGCGCCACCTGCAGCCTGCGCCAGGCGCCGCTGCCAAGCGGAGCGCTTAGCCGCAGCAGCACCAGCCGGGGCGGGGCCTGCGGCTCCTCGCCGCGTCGCGGAGCGGAGGCGCCGCTGCTGCCTCAGCAGCTGCCGCTGCTGCTGCTGCGCCCGCTGCTGGCGCGCCTGCTGCCTCCGCTCTGCCCTCAAGTAGCCGTGGGGCCGTGGGCTCACGGCCGCGGTGCGCCCCACGCGCGTAGCCGGTTGGTATGGGCGGCCAGGTTGAGGCTGTCGCACGAGGGCGCTTGTGGCACGCGCCCCTGGCCGAAGGGGACCTTTGAATAAAGCACTAGCACTGGCTGCAGGACGCCGCTGCGGAGGGTCTGTGCGCAGAGGAGGTGTGGTTTCGGAGCCAGCCGCTCGCGTCGCGTCACGTCGCGCGCCGGCAGGCGCGGGGCCGAAGAACGGTGCAGCGCGAGAAAGCGCTGTCGGCGGGGCGCCCTGTTGTTGACGCTGCTCCTGCGGCGGGCGCGCTAGCAGGCGCGGCTGCTCGCCAAAGCTTCGGAGCGAGTCAGCTGAGAAAAGGGGAGGTCGACGCTGTTGCACTCGAGGCGGTTGTGCGCTGAGCTGGGGCGCCGTACGTGTGTAAGGAGCATTCAGCTGCTGAGCCTCCACTGGCCTCCACACTGTGGCTGGTTGCGCGTTTGCTTGCCGTTCGGCAGGCGTCGCGGGAGCCTTGCGGGGCACAACGGTCTGCAGCTGACTCACCTCTGGTGACTGCGCACTAGGGTCTCTTTTCCGCCGAGTTGGACGCATTAGGAGCTGGTCAGCGCTGCTGCTGGCCGTGTGACTATCCAGCTGCTGTGCGCAGTCTGTCCACACTGCGCCGCTCCATTCTGTGAAGCTGGGTTCCGGATCAAACAAGGCGGTGTCAACAGACACATCAGGCGGCTGAGATGCTCCAACTTCCCGCTCCCACTGCTGCTGTTGCTGCTGCTGATGCACAGCCCCTATCTGCTCGGCTGGGTCGCGTGTCGCCAGACCGTCATCGTCCCGCTTCCCTCGACGCCCTCGCAAGGGTTTGCCATGGTCAAACAAGGACCCTGCTGCGCTTGTGCTGGCCGCAGCATGCAGAAGCTGTGAGCTGTCTCGGTACACCGTTCCATCAGGCTGGCTCAACGGTGTGCTTGCGCTGCTGGTATTGACTCCAAGAGCGTCACTAAGTCCATCGTCAAGTGGATACGGCCCGACGTGAAGGGGCTGCTGCTGCATGCTTGCTGACTTCGGCAACGTTGCATTTGGACGGTGTTGCTGGCTGGGCCCTCCTGCAGGCGGAGCGCGACGCACTTGAGCATCCAGCCGGTTCAGGATGCGCCTTGCCGATGCGGACCCTGACGCGTGCGCCTGGCCATCATAACTAGGGTGAGGCAAGCTGTAGCTAGTCAAGATGTCTTGCGCCTGCCAGTCACACTGTTGTGGCGACGGCACGAACGTAATTGCCGACAGGCTTGACTGCTGCGCGCCATCTGTCTTGCCCTGAGGAGTTTGCAGGCACAGCCAAGAGCGTAGATAAGAAAAACAAACGGGATGGCACTTTGGGGCTGTGGACTGGTGTAGGTGGCAAGGGCTGAGGCATACTGGACAGGGACGTGCATGCTATCCCCCCATAGAGGCACAGGCGCTCCAGCAGTCGCGGAGCCTCTGACTGCCCAAGCAAGCTTGCGGGACGTAGGCAGCAGATGCACGTTGGACACTCACCTCTGCAATAGCGGAACGCAGCAGCCGTAAGCGCAGCGCTGAACTGCGTTGCCGGCTGCAAGGCGGACCATCCCCGAACGGTCCGCTCAAACGAGCAAGGGAGGCAACAGACACTGCGGCTGTGCTGGAGGATGCTGCAGTGCTGGAAAGCCCACGGTTATCAACAAACGTGGCAGGTATGCCCAGCAACCCTGCCAGCCGCATTGGCCTGCAATCAAACAAGATAACGCGTGTGATTTGTGCTTCTCAGCCTGGCTTGTGCACACCCACTCACCCACAAGAAGAAGGCGTGCTGTGACAGAACAAACATACCAGGCATACAAACATGCACGTGCAGGGAAGGACAAACAACCACGTGCAGCATGGCGTATTGCGACGCCCCTCGTCACCCCAGGCACATTATGCGCACATACCTCAATTCGCCCACACAGCGTGGCCAGACAAGGCCCCAGAAGGAGCCATATACTCCTTCCTGTGTGTCTCAGTGGCACCTTCAGGACAGGAAACAGTGTGAGCAGCAGGACTGAAATCCTGCTTGCTGGTTCCGCTGGGAACTACGCGAGTCAAGCCGTGAGGGCAGTGAATTTTGTTAGGTGTCCCGAGATGACAACCACGCGTGTAACCCCGCGGCTCGTGCAGACGGCTACACCAACTTGAGTCGCTGGACAAACCCGCATGCCAAGCCATGGATGGTCCCTTCACCCCATGCCATTTTCCTTCAGCCCCCCTGGATCATTGACTTTGACCCGTCTTCTTAGTGCCTTTGCCAGTCCCCCGAAAACAACACCATACCTACTAGGTTATTCCTGACAGGTTTGCTAGAAGCTTGTGCACACAAAGTCCTTTGACAAACGCACATCTGGGTCACCCGCTAGTCGATGCTGTCGAGCTTCTTTTCGGTGCTCAGCAACGCTTTTAACACTTGCTCAACACCTGCAACGCCAATCAGCATGACAACGCAGCAAACGCATTTGGGTAGTCCTCCTTTGGAGGGCACACCAGCCGTCCAGAACCACTGCTCATCAACAGGCGAAAAGAAGAAGCGAAGAGGCAAGTGTTGAGCAACAACAGTTACACGACGGCTGTGTGGCGAACGCTGTTTTGTGAGCCGCCAGGATGTGGGCCTCGTATGGGTTGGCGAGTTGGTGGGTGCCTTCTCCTCGGGAGCGGGCTGGGTGTGGGTTAGGTGGCACCCACCCCACAACGACAGACAACCCATGTTTGAAGCAACAGGTTGACGCGACCATAAGAGGCTGCTCCGTTGACTGCCGGTCTTGCAGGCGACAGCCCCGGCAAGGCTAGCGGGAAGAGGTCGAGGTCTTGCGGAGGTGACCCACCAGAGCGGAAAGAGGTGAACATGGTGGTTATGTTTGCGTGCTGTGGGCTGCAGGGGCTGCCTAGCCAAAAGCGGGTCCAAAAGGGACGCTTCAACTAGTGACAATACCCATAGGTTGTTTTTGTTCTTGGTTGTGGTGATTTCTGCCCGGGGTTGAGCTGCGTGGTCAAAGTGTTGTCGACGAGGGGCGCTCCAAGCACGACCCAAGAAGAAGCCGTGCGTGGTTCAGTTGCCCACAGCACGCCCAAGGCTGAACTGACACCTGCCAATATATTGGTCTGTCTTGGTGCTGTGTGAAGTCAGCTTGTCAAACAGCCGCGAGAAAGGGGTTGACTTGACTGCGCTTTTTGGTTGCTTCGGAATTCCCAGGCCTCAGAGAGTACCAGCAGCGACACCCACCACAGCAGCCAACAGCTGGAGCCACCTCAGGAGCAGCAGGACATCCCTGCACCGCGGCCTAGCAGCAGCACCCCTCCTCATGGTACCGACCACTTGTTGCATCCGCTGGGTCACCATAAAACCTCGCACCACGAGGGCGAGGGCACAAACGTTGAGCTGCAGGACCAGGTCTTCTCTCCGCGCTTCCACCTGCCCCATGAACACTCACCAGCCCCATCACCAGCCTCTTCGCTTAAGGACGTTGCGAAGGAGAAGGAAGGTGTGGACCAGCACAGCGAAGACGATGAACAGGAATTCGACGACAATGCAGAGAACCGAGAAGTGGTGCCTGTTCCTACCAGGGTAAGATTTGGGCAAACGTCTTTCTGTGGCGAGTGTTTTGGACGGGTTCGTTCTTACTGCCCCCAAACTGTTTTTACCAGCGCTGAACATGAACGTAGCCTGCACGCTTGGCGATGTCCGCAGGGAACGGCCAGTGGCAGCCTCATGACGCTTCCGCACCACTACAGGATGGGCACTGGAGCACAGCAGGCGCAGGAGCAGCAGCCAGCGGCTAACGGAGAAGCAGCCCCAGCAGCAGAACCTGAGGACGACGAGGCGGACTTCATCGATTTCGACCCGCTCTTATTCATTAAACAGCTTCCTTCCTTGGAATCGTGCGTGCCAAAGTTCAGGCACACAGTGCTGCCCAAGAAGGTGCGACATCGCTGCGTTGGTTGGCATGCGTTTATCTCACCGCAAAAGACCCTGTTGCTGATTTCAATATTTGCACAACAGTTTCAGTTTGTGTCTGGACTGCGCACCGGAAAAGCATGCGTGATGGACCATCGCAACACCTGTGCTCGTGCTTGCAACGCATGCAGACACGTGCATGCAAGCAAAAAACGCTGGTGCTGGACCTTGACGAGACGCTGGTGCACAGCAGCCTGGAGGCAGTTGACAAGTGCGACTTCTCTTTCCCAGTGTGCTTTAACAACATGGAGCACACCGTGTATGTGCGGCAGGTGAGCCTCCAAGGCCCTGCTACTGTGTGTGCCCACAACATGGCAACGCGTCCAGGCGTGGTGTATGCGTCGATGCCTTGACAGAGGCAAAGCACTGCAGTCAGATGCTGTTTGTCCCGCACGCCACTAGCTTGCCACACAAGTCCGGCGTCGCGCTGCAAAGTCGCATTGACACGCCCAGCGGCAGCGTGTGCCACTGTGTTCCGGTTGTCATTGCTGGCTGGTGCATGCTGCCGGGGTGGTGGAGTTCTTGCAGCAGTGCTGCACCATGGAGGGGTGTGTTTGCGGTGCACATGGGCATCCAGGGCTTTTATGCTGTCGCCATCTACAGCATCCCCGCCACAGCTGCATCGAGTAGCCTGCGCGCACAAACTGTGGTCAGCAACGGCGCCGTACTGCATGCCTCGATCGCACCCCCTCTGCGCAAGCGCCTCAACCGCACACGTCTTCAGTAGTGATGAGAGAAGATGAACACGTCTATCTAGCAGTGACGAGAGAAAAATGGAAAATGAACAGTGATGAGAGCTTTTGTTGATTGGAAAAGCGCTGCTCTTGCAGGTCTCGTCTTGGGAGCGGTGACTTGGTGAATGGTGAATACCTTGATGTGATGTGCACGTTATGCTTGCTCCTCGTGGAGCCATGCAGTGTGCATATGCGTCGGTGTGGAAGCTGCACCTCAGGATGATTGGTGCCTGGGCTGAGCTAGCGGCATGTGCGTATCCTTGTGTCAGAAAGAGCGCCCAAGGGGCATGCCGTGTGATTCCCGTGGGGCCATGCCGTGTGACGTGTGTGTGTGTATCCTTGTGTGTGTGTGTGTGCGATTGTGCAGCGGCCGCACCTGTTTGAGTTCATGGAGCGCGTGGCGGAGATCTACGAGGTCGTCGTGTTCACGGCCTCCCAGAAGATATACGCGGAGCGCCTGCTCAACATCCTGGACCCGCAGCACCGCCTCATCAAGCACCGCATCTACCGTGACTCGTGAGTGTGACTCGCACTGGCTCACCTTGGCGCATCGGTGGGGAAAGGGGGTGCCAGGGGGGCGGGGAGGGAGCCAGATGGTGCGAGTTTTGGGGGAGGGGGTGAGTGCCTTTGTGCGGCGATCCGGTCTTGCCTGTTGCGGTAAACGCCCATACTGGAATGGGTGGCAGCACGGAATGCAGTGTTTCACTTGGGCTCGCATGTGATGGATGTCAGGATGTGTTCAAGTTGTTTCCTGCCCGTGGGGCCATGCAGTGTGCTTCCCTTGGGGCCGTGCAGTGTGCATGCATATGAGCATAGAAACTGATGTGTGCATGCACTCAACTGTGGTGGTGGTGGTTCACAGGTGCGTGATGGTGGACGGCAACTACCTGAAGGACCTCACCATCCTCGGCCGCGACCTCAGCCAGACAGCCATCGTGGACAACTCGCCGCAGGCGTTCGGCTTCCAGGTGGGGCGCGAGCTTGCCTTGCCTTGCAACTGTATCTCAGCACGGTAGCGCCGTTTCACCATGGACAATAGCGCAGTGCAGTACAGCACAGGCCAAACAGAACATGGTAGCGAGGTTGTATGCAGGTGTGGTCGTCAGGGGTCCGGGCTCCCAACGTGCTGCCATGAGTATAGCTAGGAAGAGGCTAGAAAAACGCTATCCGCCACAAACACAACCCAAGTGGCCGGGCGCCCACAGCATGCTGGCAAGCTTGTTGACTGGTCAGCAGCTCTAGCACGCAACACAGTCGTGGTAATTGCAGGTGCAAAACGAGTGTTGTGCCAAGCGCATTGGCCACTGTTGTCGCATACCTGTCACTGACTGTGCGCGTGCGTCGTCTGTCGTGTCCACGTCGCAGGTGGACAACGGCATCCCGATTGAGTCGTGGTACGAGGACGAGAAGGACACTGAGCTGCGGGCGCTGCTGCCCTTCCTGGAGCGCATGGTGGACGCGGACGACGTGCGGCCCCTCATACGCGAGCAGTACCGCCTGCAGGAGCTCATAGACCAGGCCTAGTAGGCCACAGCTGCCTAGACCAGGCCTGAGCGCAGCCTGAGCCCCGCCTGAGCGCCTGGCGCCGTGCCCACGTGTGAGGCCTCCCACTGGCCAGCCTGAGCCTGAGAGAGGCCTCTGTTGCGGTTGCGGCCTCTCTGCACAGAGTCCGCTGCGCGCCACGTGGTTGGCTTGGCGTGGCTCAGGGCTGTGTCGGGTATGGAATGGGGGATGTAAATGAGCGTGCCGTTAGCCTTGGCCCCCTAGGCATTGGCATCCTGCAATTCGTGGTATTGTTTGCATGGCCCCTGCCAGTGGCCCGGGGGTGATGGTGGCTCAGCGGCTCAGCGGCTGACTCACATGGCTCTCGCATGATGATCCGGAGGCCAGTGGCGAAGTCGAGAGGAGTGTGTATGATGCAGCCAAGCCTTTCCACACGTCCCGGCTTCTGGCTGGCGCTGGCTCGTGGCCGGCCCGGCTGACGGCACGCGCTGGCGCGACGGAGTCACCCGCCTGGGCGCTCCTCACACCCACCTGTCCTTGCTAGCTCTGCCAGTGGGCTGCAATGTGGCCTCGTCTATAGCTCACCGACGTTGCTGCGCTTCTGTGCGCTCTCAACTCCTCAACCCTGTGTGCCCGCATGCATGCATGCGTGCCGTGGGCCGCACCGCACATCCTGCCGCATTCATTCGGAACACGTGACAACCTGTGTGGCGCTGTGCAGTGTTCAACGTCACCGAGGAATCGTGGGAGTTTCGGACCGGGGGCCTGGCCGGAGGGCACAAGGCACTTGAGATATGCATTTCATGTGCTGTGTGTGCGTGTGCGTGTCTGTTCAAGAGCTCACTCGTTTACCGCGTCCCCCCGCACGCTTCAGACTTTGTTGATCGTGTACACCCGCCCTATTGATGGACATCGTGTTGTTGGACGTACCCTTGTGTGTCATGTGCACGGTCTTGATAACAGTAACCCCGCCCTGTGCACCCCGTTGCAAGGGTGCAAAGGTGCGCAGGGTGTCTAGGGGCGCATGTTCCGGCGTTGCGCCGCCTGCCCGCCGGTGTGTATTTGGCGGTGCACGCCGCAGGGTGGCACGCATGCCCGCGTGCGCAAGCAGCGGGCGCAGCGGCGCCCTTTGACGTGCAATCCGCAAATAATGAGCGCCTGATAGTGGGCAAACTCAACATCCCTCATATTGATACGTGTATTGTTTCCATTTTACCCTGTGGTTTATGACTCGCCCCCAAAACCGCACATGAAAGGTGCCGCCGCTCACCTCGTAGGACTGCTCATGCGGCGAGACGGCCCCGACCGCGTCTGGTTTGGTGTCGCGCACTTGCGGACAAGAAGCACAGGTGGCAAACTGTCTGCGGCCGCAGGGGCACGGGGGGCGTTACTGCATGCTGTGCCTGATGTGCTTCCCACCAGGCGCCCGCTGACGGCCGTAGCTGGCCACACCGTCATCAGCCACCATGCAGCGCCCGCTGCGAGCGACTGCCCGTTGCGTGTGTGTGTGTGTGTGTGCTTGGCGCCCCACATATCGCGTGACGCGCTCCTCATGTCTTCGGCTGCGCCTCCCATCCCCTGCCCTCCCTGCCTTGCCCTGCCAACCCCTACCACTCAACCTCCTGCCCCAACCACTGCCGGCGACTAGACACCAGCACCCGAACCCCTTAACCTGTTCTTCTTGAGACTCGACACGACACACGCTGGGTGAGGCGACCGGGCCAATGCTAGTTCCTTGCGTCCTTTGAACGCCTCCCCTCCAAAATATCTTCACGTCGGCTGTCTCCCCCCCCTACACACACCCTCGCACTCCTTTACCGCCTGGCCGCTTTGTGGCGCCTCTCTCTACCTCTCTATCCCCCTCAGCCTCTCTACCTCTCTCTTTCTCTGCGCCTCTTTGTCGCCCTTGCTGCCCTGTTTTTTGGAGGTGCTGCGGGGGGCATTATTAACATGTGTCTCAGGGGATGTCGCTCACCTGTATCAACCTGACCTTCCCGGCTTCATTCCCAATCGCCCGTCCACAGCCCTGGTGCGCGCTATAGCCCCCACTCACCCAACTCAACGCTGCTGCCCTTTTCTTGCGGCCCTTCCCTGCAGCCTCAACACTGATGCTATGGTACCCGCGTAACAGGTGCTTTCCCATGACCGAGATGTACGTACGTACGGTATGTAACGAGCCCTGCGTAAGGGACTTGCGCTTTTCGTCTTGCACCGCGAGCGGCGAGGTTGGGGGCTGCAGCAACAAGCCGTGCCCTCAGCGCTGTGGTGTTGCGCGCACAGCGCTTTGCGTGCAGGGCAGGGCGCTGGCGTGTTGGTGGAGAGGGGTGTCCGCACCGCATCATCGTAGGCCGTCCTGCACCCCCTGCCACGCGTACCCTCCCAAGCGTTTCACACCACAGCCTGTCATTGCGCTCCAACCACCCGCCAGGCTTGCAGCCACCATGTGTGCAACTATCCACTATGGGCTTGCACGCACAGTCGCACACGCAGTGCGAAATGCGCCGGCTGCGTCGCTTGATGGCGCCCATATTTGTTTGGCAAATGCCCTGGTGGCAGCAGCGCATGGGGTATGCGAATGCGCACTCCCATGGGCTTTAAACGGCAGCCGCAATTGCGGCGAGAGCAAGAGCCTCGAGCTGTGCACTGCCCATGCGTCCTGAGGGTATCCATGCCTTGCCTTGGAGGCGACGGGAGCCGGGCCGTCACGTGTAATCACCGTTTACCAAGCGTGCCTCATCTGCATGCACACGTACGGTGTGTGTGCCATGCACGCATGGGCATGCATTCCCACACGTGGCCTTGCGTAGTGCATCGCAGCCGCCTTGCAGCTGTGGTTGCACCTAAGACTACGACGGCCAACAGTCCCCAGAAGCGGTTGTGCTGCTAACAGCAAATGCAGGTGACCCAGCAAATCGTCGGTACTGGCGCTCGACAGTGCGTGTCATCGCTGTCTGCCTGCCTTTGGCCTCTGCCCATGTACGGGAGAGATTCACAGCAGGATCAATGCACTGCTTGTAATAATAATCGGTTAGCAGCGGCAGCTCAAGCCGTTGCAGCAGGCTCACGCAGCAAAGCTACCCTGAACACGATGTTCACCACTTCACAGGTGCCAGCATCGCACGGAGAATACTGGCGGCGGCACTGCGATGACGTTGCTGTCCCCGGCTGGCCATGTGCCCGTCACACTCACACTCACGCTCCTACCCGCGGTCCGGGACAACCCTGACATATGAATTCCAAGCTCGTCGTGTACGGTAGCGCCACTCCGGCACACGCATTGCTCAGGTGCGTGATGGCAGCAGCGGTGGCAAGGCGCACAGCACAGCGCCAACGGCCAGGCTGTCCAGCGGCCGAAAGCAATATGCGTGGGGCAACCAAGCGTACCGGGAGGCTGCAGGCAACTCTCAGTTGAGTGGGGATGGAAATGCTTCTGGCAGGAGTCACCCAGGTCAGCCATATGACAGACCAGCATGCTGGCCTGGTTTGACGTGATAAGGCACGCCTAGTTGCGCCATGACAGGCTCGGTTTATGATGCCGTAATCGGAATCTGGACACCTGCAAGCTAACGCGCTTGACACAGGAACAACCTGTACATCGGTTGTAACAGCGTTTTAGCAGGCACATTCATGCAGGTACACATACCGTACTGCAGTAGTTTTGCGCCGCCACCGCCAACCAAGCTAACACCAGCTTTGACAACCCGCCTGGGCCATGCACCCAACTGCATGCGCACTGACCTGACAGAGTGACAGACGTCACAGACCCACATACGGTACACTCTTGGGCCTGAACGCGCAACTTTGGCCACCTCTTGCCCGCCATACGTCACCTCACATAGAACTACGATACGGTGTGCCGTAATATTCACGCCAGTGGTGTATGCCGGAGTGGTACTTGGAGCGCTGTGGAGCAACAGAGAAGGAGGGCACCATGATGTGCATGCATGTGCGTGCGCGAGTGTGTTTAGAAATGCTTGGTTGCCATGGGGCCATGCGGTATGCTTTCCGTGGGGCCGTGCAGTGTACTTGTTATGCGTGATGGTGAGAACTGCACCTGAGGGTGGCGAGGTGTCTGGGCTGAGCTGGCGGCTGCCGCGAAGAGAACAGCGGTCTGATGGTCTGAGTTGGTGGCTGTAGTAAAAGCGGTCTGCGAGTGAAGGTGTGTTAAAAATATCTGTGCTGCTCCAGCGGTGCTGCTGCTGAAGCGAGTGTGTGTGTGTGGCACGCATAGGTGTTGCTGCTGCCTCCGTGCATCGCACATCTTGCATCATGCAGCTTGGCACACCTTCCCTGGCGGTCAAAGGCCAGCAAATGCTGCATGTTGGCAAGAGAGATTGAGAGAAGTCAAAGGAGGACGTCAAGGATGTGCTATGATAATACAGACACATCCGCTCACACATGCACCACCACACACCCCACGCAAGTTCATGTTCACTGAAGCCATCCATGAATGGCCTGATTGGCCAAGTGATGTCAAGTCAACCTTGGATGTGCTAATGTTTAAATGTTGGCACGAGCATCAAGAAGGCCGCCAAGGCTACGCAGACGTGCATAGGAACAGCATAAGGGTTGCTTCGCCATTCAGCCATTGCTGCGTAATTGGTCTAAGTGCCTGACATCAGATCGTTCATCAGCTAGGATATGCCGACTTGTTCTTCCTGCCAGCATCACTGGCGGCCTTTATCACAGTCAGCTGCGTTGCCAGGGTGGGCGCCACCACCCTGAGATAACGGGTGCTGAGCAACCAGAGACTTGTTTGGTTGCGTATCTGAAAACCTCAGGTGAACTTAACTCAGCCTGCAGCACCTGCTGACGAAAGGTGAGCTGGAGCGAAATGGACGTGCCAACGCTGCACCCACTATTCCTATGTTTCTCAAGCCCCAAGCTGGAGCAGCGATACCTGCAACAGCAGACTGGTGGGAGGCTTCATCAAGGTATGCATGCCCCAGTTCCTTGCCCGCTTGAGTATGATGACTGCTGACTGCTGCGCACCATGGCCTCATCACCTCGCCAAACGTCCCCCTTGATGCGCAGACAAGCAGAACGCCATCCTGCACCTGGTGGTACACTTCCTCTTCGTGCTAATCGGGCAAGTCTTGGCAAATAACTGTTCCTTGCACCGTTTGCAGTAGGTGTTTAAGCAGGCGCCGTGAGATCCACCACGCACCCAGTCATGCTTAGTAAGCGAACGTTTTGCTTGCAGGGTGTTGTTAGGGGTCAACTTGACACGCTGGGAGTATTTGTACGTCACAGCCACGTTTGCCCGCGCTGGTTTGACCCACCGCCTGTCACCAGCGGTGTACCGGAGCTGGCGTACCCCCCTGACCCTTTTCCTTCGTGGGTTCTATGATGTCGTGACTGTGTTCCGAATGGTAAGCAGCTGCCCACAGGAAGACGCTGCACTCTGCTCTTGCTTCCAACAGCATAACGTAATGCTTGCTGAAAGACCAGTCGTGGTTGTATGTATGCACTGCATGTATGCACTCATATGTACGCACTGTACCTGAGCGTTGCAACACACAACAACCTGCTCTCTCTGGTGCCTGTGAGGGTTCGTGTCCGCTTAGCCCTGTCTTGTCATGTTTGGTAAGCGAGGTTCCGGTGAACAGGGCTGGGTTGGAAGGGGGGTGCAAGCAGAATGTTCTATGCATGGGTGCACTGCACAGTCCTTTCCTTGTGTCAGCAGTGCCACCTATCCAAAGTTTACTGTATATGTGCATCGCTATTCCAGGGCATTTGGAGCCCTCCCACGCCAGTGACGTCGTTGCCAGTCATGTTCCGGCACGTCGCCGTCACCAGCTGTGTGTGCGCCCAAGTTTTCTACACCTGGGGGATGACCCTGGAGTTCAGATACAACTTATTGTTTCACCTTGCGGGAAACGTGGCTTACAGCATGCATGGAAACGGACCGGTGGGTTTTTGCACTGTCGCGTTACGGCTTGCCCATCGCCACCCTTGTCAGCTTGCTCACGGGCTCGAGTTGCACCACTCATATGTTCACGCGAGGTCATAGACAGCTGCTTGTCGCATAACTCCACCGTAGTCATCCGCTTGTTGGGACAGCAGCCTGGCGTTCCATGTTGCGCTTATTGATGTTCACGACATGCTGGACATGCCACCAGTGTTACGCGGCATGCTATCAGTACCTCCCCCGAAATGGCCCAACAATCCAAGTGCACGGTCGCCGCAGGTATGTGAAACTGTCCTATCCACGCCGCTGGGCGCCCACTACGCCAACCAGCTGTGGCGCTTTGCCAGCTCCATGGCGTCATGCACCGCCCGCCTGGGGCGCGTGTCGGTGCTGTTTGCGCCGCTGGCAGGGCCTGCCCTTGACATACACGACAAAGAGGGCCAGTGCTGGGCCGCGATGGCATTCGTGCAGGTACGTTTGCGGGGCACGCTCAGGGCTCATCACACGGGTTTTAGCGGCACTGCGCTGGTCCACTGATGCTGGCAGCAGGCCCTAAAGTTACCTCAGCGTGGTTTTGAGTCGTCGGGTTCAGGTTCAATTGGATGAGCCTGACCAGGCGGGCCTGGGGGTGGGGGTGGGGGTGGGGGTAGGATGATTGCGTACAGGTGGGTGGGGTAAGGAAATGAATTGTGCGTACAGTGTAAGCCCACAGTGTTAACCTCCGCTCTCGCGTTTGCCCCAAACCTCAGGATTCAAGGGGATGCTGCCGCCCACAATGCAAAGCTGCATGACCCAGATCGCAGGGTGCTCCTGCTTGTCCTGCGCGTGCATGCATGCCAGCTTCAAGCTGTTAGGCTGCTCACACGCGCGTGCTCGCATGGCACACCTGCACCTGCAGTGCGTTGTGACTGCCGTAACGCTGTTCCCTCCTGCCTACTACCGCCCCGTGTGCAGCTCGGTGTTGGCTTCCTGGCCCCCAACGTGATCCTCTACTTCCACGAGCGGAGG
Source organism: Chlamydomonas asymmetrica (assembly GCA_001662385.1). Taxonomy (NCBI): domain Eukaryota; kingdom Viridiplantae; phylum Chlorophyta; class Chlorophyceae; order Chlamydomonadales; family Chlamydomonadaceae; genus Chlamydomonas; species Chlamydomonas asymmetrica. The sequence goes on from BDDA01000091.1 coordinate 76,194, forward strand.
TCAAGGCTGTTGTTTTTCAAGGTGAGGCGGGGCTGGGTACGCAGCACACGAGCATGCATGATGCAGCTAGTATACCGTATTGTTCCATTTTACTGTTATCAGTTTATCACCCAGGAAGGGGATCAAGGGTGGCTAGGGGCCGTGAGACAGGGCGTATGTGGGAATCCATTGGTCGTCTGTGTTGCGATCAAGGGGATCGGATGTCGGTCAGTGCGTCCGGCCGTTGTTGGAATCAGTGCATGGTGGCGTGAGCGGCATGGCTGGGTGTTGCATGTGCACACTGTGGACGCACCAGGGATGTCTTCCTGGATGTCTTCCTATGCGGCACAACTACCCTCGATGGTGTACAAGGTTTACGCACACTCCTTGCCATGCGATCGTTACAACGCTTGACGTCTCCACGGCTGCGCACAATTGATGCTGTGTTGTTGTACCGCATGACAGGCCCTCCAAGCCAGTCAGCAGCAGCAGGAGAACCAGTACCAGAACCAGCAGAACATTCTGACGGTGGACGCCAGCGGCAGCAGCAGCGGCAACAACAGCCAGCAGCAGCAGCAGCAACGCCAGCAGGGCGATGTGCAGGAGGAGTCCGCTGCCGGGCAGCAACAAGGTGCCCGTGTGCCGCATGCCTTCAGCGCGGCTGGGGCTGCCGCCTTCCTGAAGGGAGCTGCCTGGGTGGGTATGCGACAATGCAGCAGCCGTTTCTAATGCCATGATCACGCCCTTGACCACGCCCGTTTGCGTCAAACTTACCGAGCAGACTTGCTGACTGATGCTATCGCTGATTGCTTACTGCTGAGCACAGACACCGTACACGCCTTGCGCTTTGCAGTCCTGAATTCCACCCCGTGTACATGCTTTTGGATGAAAGCCCTGATCTCAATCCTGAGTCCATGCACGCATCACCCCACTCCTGATTTCCTGTACCTGCCTGCGTGTGCTGTTGGCGGCGCGTGTGCGATGCCTGCAGTTCGCGCTGGTGCTTGTCGCCCTCTGCGTTGCATGGGAGATGATGCTGCTGCTGCGCCTGATGGCGCTCCAGGGAGCGCTGCAGGCGGGCGCAAGGCTGCTGCCCGTCCGCGACACCGCATCAGCGCCCTGGACCTCCAACGCCTCTGCAATGCCAACACACGTGCAGCTCGAGCTGTAAAGCTAGCAGCGGCAACATATCTTCGCTGCCAAAGATCAAGGTCCATGCTATGCAGGGATCCGGCCCATGGTTCGTGCATGGCTATTGGCTCTGGTGGGTTCCTTGATTGAACGGTGGGTGCATGCACGTCTAATAAACCTTGGCATGCAAAGCAAGTCTGCATGATTGCATCACATCCTTTGCAGCTAATAAAGCACGAACGGCAACGCAATTTGTTGCCTGGCGGCAGTGTGCATTCGGGAGCCCAGCATGCACTGCTGCTGATTGTGTTGTCGGGACATGCGGACACATAGGAGCATGCATGGCCGATTGAACGCTGTGGACGGGAAATGCGCCAAAGCGGCGGCACGCTGTCTCTTTCACTGCTTGCATGGTCGTTCGCTGTGTACTGTTTGACGCCTGGGGTATTGAACACACCTGCATGAACCCAGCATGCTGCATCTTTGGAGTGAGGGGGGTCCGCACCGCACGCTCACCCAATCACTGTTGGCTCTCAGGGCAGGGCTTTCGCGGGCTCGGGCGCGGTCAGTTGCGCTTGCACGCTGCCCAGCAAGCTACCTGGGTGCTTCAATGGCTTCCTCCTAAGGTCTCTACCCCAATTGGCAATTGCACATATGGGGAAGGCGTGTGCGGCTTGCAGACCTGGCCTCTGTCGTGGGGCGCAACTGGCCTGTCATGGGACACAAGTTACTCGCGCGCCTTGCCTGCACCAGCCAGAGCGTAGCTTCAATAATGGACCTTACGTCCGCTGGCCTTGCACGCCAGTTTTGGGTCGGCTGCATCATCTGCAGTGCAGTAGGTTTGCACATATGTAGTGCATGTTGCGGAGTGCGGCAGCGGCATTGGATGGCATGGCATTCGATTGGTGGGGTTCGGGTTTCCCACCCTTTGTCAACTTCATACATAGATACAGGTCCATGTTCATCATGCCACACTCCGATCAGGGCCTATGCAAAGCGCTTTGGCGCGCGGGAATGCATCAACACGACCCTCTTCCACAACCAAGCCCCACGGGAACAGTGGGGATTGGTCGATCCATCTACAGCACTCTGCACAATAATCGATGAATCGACTTGGAATGATGCACAGTGTCAGCGCTTCTGCGGCACGCGTGCATCATGCATTACACAAGGCTCCATGGTAGCTTCTTGGTGGTTGATGTTGTGCGTCTCCTACCTGGTTGCTCCTGGGACCTTCCTTGCCATGCAGAAGGATGTCGCTTAGCACATGCATGTACCGTTGGGCTCTTTGCGCGCGGCGTTTGTCCAATCGTGCACACTGCTGCATTCGTGTTGCTGGTTTCCGGGGTCAAGCGTATGAAGTATGAACGGTATGCCGACTGCGTAATGTTGCAGACTTGAACACGGCGGGGACAACATCGGGTTGTTGGTTGTGATCAAGCCAAGAGTTCCATACTGGCCAGGTACCAAGGTAGCGGTGATTAATGCGTGCATCTTTCCACGCTGAATCGGCTCGTCATCTGGCAGCCCTTAGCCGACTGTAACACGCTGAGAGGCCCAGTCGTGGTGGCTGAACTTGCGACGGATTGCTTGGTCAGCATATGGCATGGCGTGTATGCGCAGCTGAAGGGCAGTCCCCCCGATTGTGGCGCACTCTACACATAGCAGTCGGCCAGCGAGTTGCGCTGTCAAGCACATCTTGCAGGGGGCGTGACCCACATGCATGCAAGGCAGGCATGAAGCGCATGGCTCAGATGCACCCCGCACCATGCCCCCCGCCAGCAGTATGACAGGCAGTATGCGACACGGGGAACGGTTCACACACATGCATGCAACACGGCGCAGAGTGTGTGGCTTGCCACCGCTCGGGGCGACTTGTTTCATCGCCGCAGTCAGTCGGCTCCCCCAAACAGGCCACAACCATGCCCGCCTGTTGTGCAGTGTACAAGCTCTGCCGCCTGCTGGCATGCAGTATGTGGTTCACTGGGCCCTCTGAGATACCACATTTGACCGCTTGTTAGCAACTGGGTGGTCACATTTTTTATTCATGTGCACTTTGCAGGCCGTGGACTGTGGTTGCCATGCTATCCTTTTCGTCTAGAGGGAGTTCCCGTTGCTGCACTGTGCCAATTTGTCGCAGCAGCTGTGTTGAATCGACGGATGAACTGATGTGGTGGCGGTGCTCCATGGGACACACAACGTGCGAGCAACGGAAGCATTGCTCAGGGCTCTGTAACACAGCCGCAGTCCTCCGCCTGGATGTGAACCTATCAATGGCAGAGCCCAGGAAGATTAGCATGCGTTGCAATGAGCCGGTGATGGCAGGGGCGGGCAGATGGTTTGCTCGGGCTGTGGGCTGTAGATGCAAGCCCTCCCACCCTGCACCCTGCAAAACCATTTTTGCCCCAGCCGCATCGTCCTCCACTGCCTGATCCCCTCCATCGTCTGCTAGGCTGTGGGTTTGAGAAGGGGTTCAGGAGAGAGGTGCAAACTGGCAAAGCCGACGGCAATACCCTGGGCAATACCAGAGCAATGCGACGGCACGTTTCATTGTGCCACTGCCCGAATCTCACTGCATCGCCCCGTAGCCTGCAAAGGCCCCAGACAGCCTCTTCCTTGAGCCTTGAACGGTCAAACCAAAGGCTATGAAACCGCTTAGCCATCGCGCCTGTGCGTGCTGCACTCGTGCGCTTACATAATCTTTGGCCGTGTCTGACGTTCCAGTCACTGAGCACCTCCGCAACTCACAGGACATGCACAAGCAACAGTTGAGGTAGTTATGCTGTTGCTGGACAGTAGCTAGTACTGCTGCAGGCCACAGCCGTGGTGTGCATTCACAAGATGGCTTCCGATTGCTTAGCCGAATCGCTGCACCCGTTGTTTCTATGCTTTGCCAACCCACAACTGGAGAAGCGTTACTTACGGCAGCAAGCTCTGGGCATGCCACATTTAGGTATGTTGGCTGTGGCTGTGGCCTTGTTGCCTTGCAGTGCGTTTTGTCCTTTGCCCCCAACGGTGGATGCTGTGAGCCCGGACTAATGCATGCTGACACACAAATAGTTATGCCCACAGACAAACAAAATGTGACAACGCACATGGTTGTGCAGCTGCTATTTGTTGGAGTGGTTTGCAGGCAAGTGCCCAAGGGTAGTCTGTGGCCTGGCTTTCTGCGCATTGCCACCGCCCCAGAAACACACCCGATGAACAACGTGCGCGGATGAAAGTGGTCGCTGTATTCGCTGCTGTTGCTTGCCGCTTAAACAGGGTTGCAGGAATGGCTATGGAAGGCAAAGACTACATTTACACTGTTGCGACTGTTTTACATGTCCTTCTGGTGTATCGCCTGCCCCCGTCAACATATGTTCAGTGGCGCACCGGGTTGACCGTCTTTTTCCGAGCTTTTTATGACGCGATGACTGTGTGGCGTATGGTAAGCGCTTCATTGGGGTCGGCAGTGCACTGCTACTCCTGCTCGAGGCTCATGTCCTTTTTCAATCCGGCTGGGTGGCCCCACCCACCCACACACCCATGGTGGGTTTCAATTGCGATGGCAAGCTGACACGCAAGCATCATGGGTTGTGCACGTGTGCCTTTGCACAGGAAGTCTGGAGTCCACCAACCCCGGTCACGACGCTGCCGATCATGCTGCGGCACGTCACTGTGACAACCTGTATGAGCGCGCAAATTTTCTTCAGCTGGGAGTTGTCGCTGGTCTTCCGCCACAACATATTATTCCACCTCGTCGCAAACACCGTGTACAATGCGACACGCAACGCACAGGTGTGGCTTGGGTCACCTCATACAACCACACTGCACCGCGCACGCATGCATGGAAGCGGCTGCTTTCATCCTGCTTGCGATGCAAGCTACTGCCCACCGCGCTATGCCTTAAAGAGTTTCGTGTGTTTCCATGCGCAAGCATTCAAGCACGCACCATCAACCCGTGATCACTATTGCAGGTGTGCGGCATCATCCTGTCCACGCCGCTGGGCGCACACTACGCCAACCAGCTGTGGCGCTTTGCCAGCTTCATGGCGTCGTGCACCGCCCGCCTGGGCCGCGTGTCGGTGCTGTTTGCGCCGCTGGCAGGGCCCGGCCTTGACATACGCGACAAGGAGGGGCAGTGCTGGGCCGCGATAGCCTTGCTGCAGGTGAGAGCGCAGGCGTGTACCGGTACCTAACGCCTTCGCTCGACGTCTGCCTGGGGCAGCTGGTGTATTGGGGGCACAGCCCTGTGTACGGTGCCGTACTGCTGTATGCCCGGTGATCAAGTAGGTGGCCAGGACCATGTTGAATACTGTTTTCAGCAATGCGGTAACGCTGTAAGGATTCGCTGACAACTTCACCGCTAGAAAACGCTCTTTCCTGGCAAAGGCACGCATGCAACAGGCAGCCCGATGAGCATAATGCGGTACATGCAAGGACACAGCCTGTATATGACGTAATCCCCCTTGTACTTCATGCAGTACGGTACTGTCATATAGGGCTCGTCTACCTCTCTGGCAATGATTGTTGGTGCAACACCGCTGGTGACTGAAACCCGCGCACCTGTGCATGGTCGGTCTCGCTGCTGTGTTTTCTGCCTGCAGCTGAGCATCGGCCTGCTGGCCCCCAACATGATCCTCTACTACCTGGAGCGCAGATCAAGGATCTTCTTCCTCAGGGTGGGTCACAGGCGGAGCTGGCCTCTGCCGGAAGCATCCGCTGCACTGTCGGTGGGGGGCGGGGGGTGACTACGCACAGTTTCACGCATGCCGCAGGGAATCACATTGCATGGCCCCGCTTCCTGATACACGCCGCAGCTGAGGCGGCGTAAGCGTGGAACGGGTTGTCAGATACCAGCCCATGTGTTTACATGCATATCGTATGGTGGCTGTAAGCTGGTCCTGGTTGCTGTTATGGACCGCAGAGCCTCCAGCAGTCATCTAGCGAGCACCTACGGCCATTGGGCTACGACCGCCACCCGGCGCAGCCCAACATGCGGAGCCCCCACGACGCGCCGCCATCAGAGGGGGGGCAGCAGCAGGAGCAGGGCTGGGAGCAGCACGGCGCGGGAGGTGCCCAGGGGCAGCACCCCCACGGGCAGAGCGGGCTGCGCCATGTATTCACTGCGTCGAGCGCTGCACGGGTCGCGTCATGGATCATACAGGTGGGTGGGTCGGGCTGAGCTGCCGGATGGTCGCTGGTCTCGCTTCTATCGTGTACTGTAGGTTCACCTGTGCCAGCTTGTAGCTTTGTGGACCAACTGGCGCCTGCCTGGATGCATTTCCCATGCCAAATCCAGCCCATGCGCACGCACCGCATGCACCTCGATCGCCCCTTGCCCTTCAATCCTTTCGCACTTGAAGGCAACGAGCGCACTTGCCTTCCGGTGTCCCAGGTGTTGACATAGGACATGTTGTTGGTTCCCATTCTGCACGACTGCTTACTGGTACCTGCGCTGTGCATGTGAGGCAGTATGCGCCAACACGTGAAATTTGCACGAACGGCGGCCCGCCATGCCTTGCTGCCTGCAGTCGGTGCTGCTGCTCCTGCTTCTGTTTGTGGCGTGGGAGCTGCTGCTGCTGCTGCGCCAGCTGGCCATGCAAGGGCTGCCGTGGGCCAATCCGTCGCTGCAGCAGCTGACGGATACGACTGTGGCAGCGCCAGACACGGCGCCGGGCGTGCAACCAACGCTGGACAATCATGCACGCTCAGAGCTGTGAGGATTGAGTACCCGCATTACGGTACATTGCTGAACACCCGGGCAAAAGTGAGATTCTTCAGATGGGTCCAGGACCAAATTGCGTCTGCCCCATGGCAGGTGGTGCGTGCAGATTGGCGGAGGTGCGTGTGCGACTTGTACGGTATGAGCATCCGCGCGTAACGCGTGTGTGCGCCTGAACCGCTACTCGCTAGCGAGCGTGTTGGGGCCGCTGCGCCCCTCCGCAATCGGCTCGGCGTTCATGCTTACTTTTCGGCGTGCAGCGCTGGTGACTGGTTCTTCGCGCTCTGCAGACCGTTCGGAGCGCCGGAACGGCTGCCCTTTTCTGTTAGGTTTTTGGTTGTCAGATTTTAGGTAAACGCGCGCACGCATGAAGCTTTTTAGCTAAGGCCAAGTGTTTTTGTATGCTGCGGCTTGCGGGCCACCCGCCCAGGATCGCGGTCTGGGCTTTATTTAGCCTGCTTTGAATCCTTATGCTTGATAGCTGAACAGCCCGCAAGGCGCCTTGACGGGCCGGAGGTCGTGGGACCTACCGGCAGACACCGGGGCTGTGGCTTTCGATGCTCCCCACCATCCTATATTCAGCGCTGGCATGCTGATGTATGGAGCCTGTGCGACACACCAATGACTGCATTAAGCTGCTCGAGCTGTCACATGACTGGTGAATGCATGCCGTCCACCTGGTTGATGCAGCTGGCCCACAGTGCCAACCGCGTTGAGATACCGCTACGAGGCGTGTTCACGCGCTGATGCTGGTTTTCGCGTCCTGGGGAAACACGACTGGCGCCGGTTTCAACCTGGCAGGCAACCTGTAGGCCTGCCTGCAAGTGGAAAAACGAGACGGCAGCGCTTTTACCTGGCCAGGCTCCGGCAGCACCCATAAACCATTAAACATGCGTGCTTTTGTGCGTTCGTTGCTGTTGGCCGCGTTACATTGTATGACCCGTTCGACCGTTATTCATTCATTCTTGCTGAATCATGCGCGAGCACTGTCCAGGAGGGTTGTGCATGACTGGTCCACTGCATGTGGTTGTGGTGAGCACGTCTAGCGCTTTGGTGGCCAGTCATGGCCGTCACGTCAGGCAGAGACGTTGCAGGGGACCACCCCGTTTGTGCCTGGCATGCACAACTCATTTTCTATTGAGTGTTGCTTACACGCATGTGGTCGTCAACTGGCACCAGTTTGACCACCACACGTCTGTTGGCTGCTGCCATACACGTATGGCTTGTAACATCAAGACCTTTACACCGACACCTGCAACTTGCAGTTACCAGCGCATGTCAAACAGTAAGCTGCTTGACTAACACTGCCATATACGTATCTGATACGTATATGACTAACACTGCCATATACTAACACTGCCGTATCAGTTCCGCTGCAGCGTTTGCAGTACGTTGGGGCGGTCTGTGTGACTGGCGCGGTGGGGTTGGGACCCTGATTGGGCGTCAACACGCAGACGCAAGCAACAACGTCACGCGGTGGACTGCGTGGCAGTGGCTCGTGTGCACGTCACAAATTGACTGCCGGTATCAAAGAGCAACCCCCGAGTACTGATCTGTGCATAGTGTGGCACAGTCGTGGACTCATGGTAGGTCCGATGTGGGTTGCGTCACTTGCATGGGCAGGAGTGAGGCAGGATGTGAGCCCAAGGTGGGCTGCTGGTGGGCCATGCCTGGGTGCATGCGCTGTGGGCTGCGGTCGCCACGCTGTCCCCTGCAGGCTGCACTATCTGACTGCTTAACAGTCCATACAAACTCATGACACGCTGAGTCTGTTGACCAATACCGCACGAATGGCATCGGCGTGCATCGAGCCAGGAACACATGGGGAGGCACAGCAGCCTAGAAAGAACATCGTGGCCCAGATGATGACGTTGATGATGTGCGAGTGCAGGAAAGTACGGTATGGTAGAGGGAGGCCTGCATCCCTCCCTGGAAGCTTCCTCCGGTTAGGGTGCGGACCGGCCAATGTGGAACAGCCGCATCTTATGTCATGAATGATGTGGATTAGTGAGAGTCAAGTGGCGGGTACTGTCGAGATGGGTCAGCGGGATGTAAGCGTGTGTCCTGTCAGTCAGGCTTGCACACCACATCACTCAGCAGATACACGGGCCTTCTTTTTTGCTGGCTGGCTCTCAGCGGCAGGCCCTGAGGCCGCAGGCGCACCATTGGCGCGCGCCTGCTGGTTCTCCTTGTCCTTGCCACGCGCCCCCGCCCCCGCCGCCGCCTTGCCGCCCTCCTTCTTCGTCGCCTTGCCTTGCCCCGCCGCGCCAGGTGCGGCCTTCCCACCTCTCCCCGCCCCCTGCGGCTGTTGCCTCCCCTTGGGCTTGCTCTTGCTCCTGCCCTTGCCCCACTCCTCCTCCCTCTCCTCCTCCTCGGAGTCCACGTCATCACCGTCAAGGTCATCACCGTCATCCGCATCATCCGCATCATCGTCGTCTTCGGTCGACGCAGCGCTGGCCTTCGCCCCTTTCTTGGGCTGCCTCTTGCCGCCGGCTGCGTCCTTTTTGCCGGCGCCGGCGCCGCGGCCGGACGCGCCGGCGGCTTGTGATCGCGATGCGTCAATGCGCGCCTGCATGGCCGCAAAGGCCTCCTCGGGGGGGTCCTCCACGGGGCCCGCGCCCTGCACACACACGCATGCAGTCAGTTGGTGCCGCCCCCGCAGTCGGTCATTGGCTGCGCAGTGAGTGCCCCCGCAGTCAGTCAGTGCCCATGCAGTCAGTACCGTCACTGTCAGTGGCCATGCAGCGTGTTGACTTTGATGGGGTGCTTATCGACCTGAAGCGGGGTCATCAGCGTCGTCCAGGCACGCCACCGTGCAGCGTCCAACGACCGCATGCTGAAGAGCGAAAGATTGAAAGCATTTTGCATTCCGAAACACTGTGCGGCCTACAAGAGTTTCAGGTTGGTTGACAGCGTGATTGAGCGCAGCCCGTGCCTTCAAAGCGCGGCGCTCGCACGCTCTCACCTTCTTGCCCTTCTTGCCGGCCTTGCTGCCTCCTCCGCCGTACCTGGCTGCTAGGTCGTCAAAGAACGCGTCCGCCGCGGCACCCTGTCGGGCGATGCCACGCCACACCACACCACAGCGCACGCGGGCATGACACAGTCTCAGCTTGCACGGAATGTGCATGTGCCACCGCTAACCATGCAAAGCTGGCCCCTAAGACCCACATCCACAGCTCCTCCGTACACGCAACAATGACTTCCAATGTCCGATATGAATGTATCTTGTACATAAACGCCCATCAGAGGCAGGCCAGATGCAGAAAGCCCTCTCGGCCAGCACCAGCACCAAACACGCTGGGCCCCGGTGCTGGTTCGTTGACATGAACGGACGAGCGGCGAGGCTGACGAGCAATGTGTCTTCCCATGAGGTTGGATGCAAGCAGTAGCCTACGCAACATCCTTCCGCGTTGCTGGCGCACCAAGTGAAAGCAGGGAAGCTGCCTCACCTTGGCCCGGATGGCGGCCACGAGCGCGCTGGATGACCCGGGTCCTGCTGCTGCACCCGCCTTGCCGCCGGCTCTGGACCCCTTGACGCCAGCCCCAGCGGTCACCGGCATGGACGGCCCCGCAGCCGTCGGCGCGTCGGCGCTGTCCCTTGCGGTGCTGCCCAGCTGCAGGACGTTTCCTTGAGGCCTGGGGCGCTTTGCCACTGCCTTGGCCCAAGTAGTGAAGGCCTTGTGCCTGGTTAGCGTCCCTGCGTGTGCAAAGGGCAAGGCGATCAGGTGGTGAGTGAAGGTGAGGAGGGGGAGCCTGCAGGGGGCCTCAGCAGCAGGAGGATGACAGCGCCAGGCCGATATGCGGAGCGCCCTGGGCGGGGTCAAGGGCGGACTGCGGCATGGCTGCGACTGTGCCCCTGCAAGCGCTGCTGCGTCAGCGCGTTGTGGCCGGCGTGTAGGCTGAGAGGGAGTTATGGTGCAGGCTGGTTTCAGACGAGTTTGGAACCAGCGATGCAGGAAAATGCAGCCTACATGGGCACAATAGCAGCACGCAACGGACCCCGCTGCTGTCAACATAGGTGTATTGTAGCCATCCACCTCAGAAGCTCATCACCGCAAGAGCCATGAACTGGCCAATGATAAGGAAAGCATTCCGTGCATATGCCGTTCTGATGAGCTGGTCTCACTTGTGCACAACTATTTTTCCCCACAAGGGGTGCGCACCTTCTGAAATACCGCGTTCAATCGCGTCCATGAACCGGTGGGAGTCAAGGCTTTCGTCCGAGCACATGAGCCACTCAAACACCTACAGCCATCAGCACCTCTCGTTTTTGATGCAGCAGTCGTGGGGGTTAATTCCTGAACACACTGCTCGGCTCCGAAACTCGTCCAGCCAAACACACCTTGCTCATTCGGCCCTCATACTCTTCATAGTACTTAAATAGGTCCTGCTGTTCTTCGCCAGAGCCTCGGTACTTATCCTACAAGAAGCGCAGGAGTGCAGCCCCGAGCAGTCGAGCTCCGCGTGTCGCTATGGTTTGAACAGGCTGTCGCGAGAACGGGCGCCTGCCGAGGACACGGCTGTGCTACGCACCGTGAAGTCATCTATGCCTTGCTCTGTAAGGCCACCATATATTGCCCTGAAATAGTCAACCAAGTCCTCAAACTTTGAAGAAAGCAGGTCGTCATCATCTGTCACACCCGTTTCGTCATACACCATCCGCCTGCACAGCATGGACAAGGTTTGCAGTCATACTCACGTGTAGCATTTGACGTCCTGGGTGTGGACTTGGAAGGGATCGACCTCCTCTCCATATGCACACCGCTTACAAGTGCTAATGAGCGCTGCGTGCTACTCACTTGTCAGCGTCGCCGAGGATTCCGTAGACCTTTTGAAGCACCTGGAACTTGGATTTGGCCTGCAAGAGGTTGATTGCACAAAGCTACTCTGAGATTGTACAGCGACTTTCGTTTTGGCACTGTCGCTTGATAACCAACAACAAAGCTCAATCGCCACGTAAACTCCAGGTACCACACCTCCTCATTGTCAGGGTTCTTGTCTGGGTGCAACTTCAACGCAAGGCCCAGGTACGCTTTTCGTATCTCTGCAGCTGATGCGGTCCGAGGCACTCCCAGCACCTGCAAGCCAAAAGGAAACCTGTGGACTAAGGATACCTGCCCTTATCCAGCTGGGAGTGTTTTGGCCAGGTGCGCTGCAAATATGTCCAGGCAGCAAGGTGCTTACGTCATACAAGCTTTCCCCTGAGCCTGACGCCATCTGTGGGGGGCACGGCTGTTAATTAAACAGAACAACACAAGGTTGTTTGCGTAAAAGCAGTCAAGGACCAGGTAACGCTTGAAGGGTGTGCAACACACAAAAGGACACTGGTCAGTAGGTTTGTAAGTCCTGAAGTCCTGGACGAGGACAGGATTGGCAAGTGCGATGAGCGACCGCAATTTCATGCGCCACGACCATGCGCGGACTCCATCATAACAAGCAGGGCCCTGAGGGCTGGAGAGTCGATGCACGACTGTGAAGGCAGGTGCGGTCCTGCCATCACAGGCAGCAGGATGTGAAGTGCACAGAGACTGCTCAACAGAGTAGCAGCGTTCATTGTGTTGTCAGCCACCACCCCACTGGCCACCCACATGGCCATGTTCAGAAAGCAGCGCCAAACTGACTATCATTTCTTCATCGCACACGCACAGTATGCCAGACACATGGCAGTGAGGAGTATAAACACAGCACTGAGCCTCCAGAGTTCAGACATAGAGGCAAGGACAGCGCGTGGGGGTGGGGAATCCGCACGAAACAGGACCCTGCAACGCAACAGCTCGAAGGAATCGCACTTATTCAGGGCGCTTCAGCCGGCCCTGACCACTCGGCTTGGCACTTACGAATCTTGTCGCCGCCACGCGCGGCAAAGACGCTCTAGTAAGGTCTACCCCAAGCCATCGCTCAGCCACCGCAGTTCAGAAGCAGCGCTGCATGCATGCGCCACACGTGCGGCCGCAGTCGGTACTCCAAAGCCAACCCGTGCGGCGGCGTATGTGCAGGGCAGCCGAGCAGCGAAGCAAAGGCAGGGCGTTACGACCTACGCTCTGTGGACACGTAAACGAAACGGAGCAAGCTCCAAGGCATGCACTAAAGGTGTGCACTGTGGCCAAAACGA
>BDDA01000091.1:90053-105336 GCA_001662385.1 Chlamydomonas asymmetrica
GTTGTACAGGTGTGGGCTTGAGCAATTTATGCCTGCAAAAGGTGCATGCAAAGCATTGTGTTGGCGGTTGAGCAAGGCCCCTGCGGCCCCTTCAACCTCGAAAACAAGTTTGACCAGTGCTTGCAAGGAAGCAGCGGCATCCAACCTCATGTGTTGCTTCGCAAACCGTGCAAAAGTGCATGAATGTGTGCATGCGTTCGACGCGCTGAGGGGGTCCACGCCTGCCCCACCCCAGCAGCCCACCCCAAACAACTCTTTGACCTCAAAGAGTTGTTTGGGGTGGGTTCAGGGGGGGTGTATTACGATCACGTGGGCACATGCTCATGCAGACATGCGTGCGGCCCCGGCAGCACCACAGAGCACGTTCAAAGTACTGAAAACACTGAAACACATCCTCGCCAAGCCTCACGGCAGACCGACGCGTGCGTCCTGCTAAGGCTCCGCAACCCGCGCGGGGCTGCGAGGACTGCACGTGCGGGCCTACGCACTGCGCACATGCAGCCTGAGAGTGGCCACGTGTGGCGCCACGGCGTTCATGTCGTGCTAGCGTGCTTGCGTCGCAGCGTCGGATCCGAGCGCTACAGGTTTCACACCATGTATCCGTGGAGCTGTTCCAAGCCCGGCGCATCCCGCAATTCAATGGCTGCTGCCTCATACATAGCATTGATGGGGGGCGTGCGCGGATGAGCGCCATCCGTAGGCGCCGCATTGTATTGCGCCACCCCCGGCTGCCCCAACGTTGCGGCTGCTCCGCTGCCGCTGCGCTTGCCGGCATTAGGGCCGAGGGCGCCCAGACCGAGCCGGGCGCCACCGCTGCCGTTCGCGGTGTTTCCCAGGCCGCCCATTTCCCCCCCTTCCGCTGCCAAACCTGCCCCTCCGCCGCCTGCCGCCTCCCCAGCGCCGGCCGTCATGTCGCGGCCGCCACTGCTGGCAAACCCGGCAGCGTCCGTAAACAGCGACGTGAGGTTGAGCGAAGTACCCGCGGAAGACACGCTGGAGCGCTGCAGCTGGCACAGCGTCCCCGTACCCGTCCCCGTGCCTGTTCCCAACTGGCCACCGATTCCGCCGCTGCCAACCACGATGCCGACCGGGATGTGCACGCGGCTGCCGCTGATGCCGGCCCCGCCCCCCGCGCTGTCCTTAGAGGCGGTGTAAGATAGGACCGTGGCGGCGGTGCCCGTGCTCATGTCCCGTACCAGGCCCATGGCGGGGATGCGAGCGAGGTGCGCGAGGGAGGCTGAGTGGGAGCGGTCCTGGTTCCAGCCGCTGGTGCTGCCACCACCAACGCTCTGCGGACTTTGCCGACTGGCCGGGACCGGCGAAACCACAATGGGTGCGAAGGCGGCTCTAGCATGACCAGCGCTGCCGCTACCAGCCGCGGCGCTGGGGGCGTCGGCGGCAGGGGAAGGCGAGATGCTGGGAGGCAAGGCGGGGAGCACGTTGCAGGACGCCGCCGCTAAGAGCTCCTGGAACTCGCGATTGCTGATGCCCGGCTGGTTTTCTTGCGCTTGCTGCCTGCACACGTCGCCCATGTCATGATCACTGATCAGCAAAGCGAATAGTATAATAGACACGGATAGGTGGAATGCTGACAAGAACGAGGAGCTGCAAGGCGAATAGTATGCAAGGATTGGCCGACATCCAATGGCCAATGCCCACTACCGTATGCCATCTTATCGTTGCGCATGCCTCAACACAGGTAAGGTAGCACGAGTGCATGATGGAACGGCAAGGAAAGCATCAAAAAGTGCTGCGTGCCTTCACATTCGGCACTGCTCCAATTGAACGGTGATAGAACACATGCCACGGATGTACGCATTGGAGTCACAGGCATGCATGGCAAGTTCTATGCGGCACGGCACGTGCAAGTGACTTACTGTGGTGTGGGTCCGTGCAACGGTTTACTGGAGCTGCTGGCTGCAGCCGGGGTCGTGCTGCCCTCGGCAGAGGCTGGCACCCCCTGCATGACACGCACGCACACACGCACGCACACGCACAGCATGCAACGCAGGAGCGTCTTCGTTGCCAACATGTCTCCAGCATCCATACGGCGTACATGGTAACTTGCACACTTTCTCACACCGGCTTGTGAGGGGCATCGCAGCACTGACCTGATGAGCCAATCAACATTCGTCAATTTTCGTTCGAACTCCCCTTTCCCCGTTCTGCTGCGCTTCCTCCCCATCCCCCTAACTGCCATACACTCCGCTCTGTCCTCGCAACAATCACGCCAAACCTCCGGCTAGGTTTACGCCACAATCCGGTGGCTTGAACCTAGCGCGCCACCAGTCCACCTCAAACTGCACTGCCAGGTTCGCTTGAGGTTAGCATCAGGTGTTGGCTGCGTAACTCACCCGGTCGCTCACGAGCTCTTCCGAGAGCGACGTCAGCGTGTCGGCGTGTATGAGACCCTGCCCCGCGTTGGTGCTGCCGCCCATCCCCTCGCTGCTGTGCCGCGAGGCGCCCGACGCCAGCATGAAGGCGCTGCCGGCGCGGCCCGCGCCCGTGCTGACGTTGCTGCCCGTGAGCATTATGCCCTCGGACGTGTGATGCGTGTGGTTGGAAGAAAGGACCGACGGTGCCTGCGGAGGCAGCCACAGCACAAGTCGGCGATGCCACGGTCAGCACGCTCCGCTGCTGGCTTGCACACGCCTTCCGGTCAATACAATACGGTATGTGGCGACCTATGGACCGAACTCACACGCATCGCGGTGAGCGGAACGCAAAATGCGTGTGCGAGGTAGCCGTGACAGGTTAAACGCTTGTCGGAATGCGCAGCCAACACCAGGCAGGCAGCAGGCAGGCGAAGCACATTATCACATGCCCCGCACCTGCCCAGCTTTGGGGAGCGGTGCAGGGTTTCGGAGCACGGTTTCGGAGCGCGGCAACTCACCACGGACGGCCCGCCAGAGCTCTGGTTGTGCTGCGTGTGGGTGCGTGACTGGTTGGAGCTCCGCGCGTCGTCCATTGCGCTACTGCCGGAGTGCGTGGCCAGAAACAGCTTCTCCAGCGCAGCCAGGGTCATCTCGGGCTTGCTAACGCGCGAAGACGCAGAGCCGAGACCCGACGTGCCCAGCCCCACCGGCGACGCCGCGTTGCTATTAGTGGCGGCCGACACGCCCGCGGCCGCATGCGCGGCGGCGGCCGCCGCAGCATCAGCCGACGCGATCGCGCCGTCGCTGCTGCTTCGCCTGCCGCCGGACACCGCCGCCGCCGCCGCGGTCGCCGCCGCGCCGCCGTCAGGGCGCGTGTTGCGCTGGCGAAGCGGCGCCGGAGAGGCGCGTTGAGGTGCGGCAGCGGCATCGTTGCTGGTGCCGGCACTGCTACCGGCGGCGCCGGAGGGTGAGGGTGCAGCGAGCCACGGTTGCCGCCGAGCGGCCTCTCTGTGGGAGTGGGAGGCACCGCCGAGCGCGTGCGCGTGCGCGGGACGCAGCTGCACGTTGCTGGTGCGCCCCGAGCCCTCCACGCCAGCAGCAGCTGCAGCGCTCCCGCCAGGCGCGCCTGTGGCGCCCGCCCCCGACCTGGTGGCGATGTCGAAGCCGCCAAACGTGGCCTGCGCCAGGTTGGAGCCGTTCCCTGGGCTGGCGATGCTGTTGGTGCTGAAGACGAGATCTTGAGAGCGCTGCTTCGGCACAGCGCACACACCACGTGCATCGTCAGTGTCTTGGAACAGCTAAACACCCGCATGCGCGCAAGCAATGCATGCAGCTAGTATACTGAACATGCACCGGTGCAAGTGCACACACGATGTACGGAATGAGAACAGGCAACGCACAAACCACGGCCATACCAGCTCCCGTGCACATATGGTATGATAATGACTGGCATCTGATATAGAATGCACTCATGCTGGTATGCACACCTTTCCCCAACACCGCCACCCACCCATGCCCATCCACACCCACCCACACGCCTGCCCACGCCCCCAACAGCCACACACTCTGAATCGTTGCTTCGAGACCCAAACCAACACGCCAAGTGGGTCACGGCCTCACTCACTTGGGATGATCTGGGGTCCCTGACAGAGTCGCTTGCGGGAGGTGTGGTCCCGGGCGTCCCGGGTGCGTCCGCCGCCAGGCCCGCCGCCGTAGGCGCTGCGGCAGCAGCAGCGGCAGCGGCAGCGGCTGCTGCAAAGCGCGTCGGCCAGCGCCCCTCGCTGTTAGATCGCAGCAGGCTGGCGGCCGGCATGCGGCCGGCGGAGTACTGCATGGAGGATATCCCGGAATGCCGGCCCCCCGCGGCAGGCATGAGGTCTGCTAGTCGCATGTACGGCGACGGCGGTGCGGGGCTGCTGGTGCTGCATCCCTGCCCGGACGCGCGATGCCGCGCCTGCTGCCGCTGCCCTCCCTGCTGCGGTTCCTGAAGCCCGCCGGCGGGGCTGATTCCCAGACGTGCGGATATTTCCGAATGGGTGCCGGCCATAGGCACGTAGGCCATAAATCCCGCAGTGAAAGACTTGGAGCGGAGTAGCTCAGTCTGCAAGTTTGTTGGTGGGTACACCAACGATCACATCAAACGAGCATGTCTGGTGTTGGCTGGGGATGGACAATCGATCGAATCCAGATCTGGAAGAGTGGTGGCTTTGCCATGCTGGTAGCATGGGCAGGTGTTGGTGGCTCTGGTGGCGCTGTCCATTGCATTGCAGTGACGAGGCGCACGGCTGCTCATTGCAAGCGCACACCCCGTTCACGGGTGACGACGCCACAAAGCGTGTGACTGCCGCCCGTCACGCAAGCCAACGCGCGTGCACGGCATGCGAGCGTATGAAGCTTCCAACACATGACAGGACGATATTACCTAAGGCTAAGGCTGAAGGCAGGCGGGTATGGCAAGTGTCAATGACGAGTGTCAATGGTCAGTGCCTGGCCGCACCTGGAACATGTGCGAGGGGTGGCCGTGGCCGTGTGCTGCCATCGAGAGGTTGGTGACTGACCCAATGCTGGACCCCGAGGTGTAGGCGGGCTGGATGATGGGGTCGTTTTCGAATGACATTTTCGACGACATCATCGTGGACGTCTGCAGGGGTGTTTTTATGAAGCCAAGCAAGGGCAGCACGCAGACATGGCTGGATGGACTGGGCCGGATCATCGCGACACGCATCTGCTCATGCAGTCATGCCCCCCACACATTTCGCATTTCACGAAAGGCGGAAGTCTCTGGCAGCAGTCTCCATGCTGAATCCTCAAGAGCTGTATTCCTCTGGTCTCGCACTTTGCAACCTGATGCCGTCATGCGCACACTCGAACATTGCCCGGTCAGCCCCCTCCCTACATGGGCTCTTTGCCACACACGCTTGCATGCACACATACACGCATGCATACGTCGCCATGTCTGCAGCACGCTGGAGCTGGAGGGTTGGCAAGCATTGGTGTGAGCTCACCCAATCGCTGCAGCCATGCGTGCACCTAAGCCATTGATTGGCGCTCTGCGCCAACCCGCTCTCCTCGCATGCAAGCACACATGCACACACCTGCGTATGCACACTGCATGGCCCCCTTGGAAGCGAGTAGCTCCCGACGCACCTGTGTGTTGCTGATGCGGGCCATCTGGGCTTTGTGCTTGTCGCCCTTGTCAGCCAACAGGAAGTTGTCGCGCCAGCGCTTGAAGCGCCGAGCGATGTCCGCGAACGAGGGCCGAGCGTCCGGGTTGAGTGCCCAACACTGCAGTGTACGAACAGTGCAGGATGCGCCAGGCATGCAGTTGGCTGGTCGGTCGATTGCACACTCCAGCACTTGCATGCTACTTGACCGAGACTGCGCAGAATGTCACAGTGTGCCGTCAATGAGGCATGGCCGTGTGAGGTTTGGAGCAAGTTTCAAGCCCTTTCAGTTTGAGCTTTGGATGGTGCTGGCAACGTGTGACACCTCCCGAAGAACCGCATGGGTGGCGGGGCTTACCTGCAGCATGAGCCTGTACATGTCTGAGGGGCAGCCTGCAGGCACCGGCAGCTTGTCGCCCTTGATGACGCCACCCACCACCTGCACCGCGCATGCATGCCCAGGCGCACGCGTGCACATGCACATCCGGCCCACAGAGCACACTCGATCAGCACACGCCGATATAAAGTTAGAACCCAGTCAAGGCAGCAGCAAGCGGCATGCGGCATGCTACGGAAGCAGCAAGTTACGCTTTCAAGACCTCTCAGTTCTGCTGCTGCTGCTGCTACAGGAGGCCGTGTCGGACTGCCAAGGTGTCTAGGAGGGTGGTGGGCGTGATTTGCAGTCTCAACACCCCCCCTACGGACAACATGCCGCATGAATGCATGATCCTCATGGATTTAGAGCTCCAGGAAGGGACTGTATGGCATGTCCCCTGTGCACACATGAGATGTATGCCATGCTCCCCTGTGCATACACGAGCCGAGAATATGTCGTTGTGTGAAGGCTCCCACCCACCTCAGCGTCATTCCTGTTCGGCCAGGGCTCAGCACCGTGAGAGAAAATCTCCCAGGCGGTCACTCCAAACGACCACACGTCTGACTTTTCTGTGGGCACCAGGCCGCGCAGCACCTCCGGTGCAGACCACCGACAGGGCACGGCTTGTGACATTTGTGGTGCGCTGGGGTCAGCGGCTGGACGGGCCAGTCCAAAGTCTGTGACCTGCAGGGATGAGCAATCAGACACAGACGTGAAGGTCATCAGCACGTCGTGCGTGTTGTATGCTCACAACAGGGCTGCCGTACACACCCACAGCGGCCTCGAAAACGCACCTTCAGGTGGACTGGATCCAATGATTTCACCAGTATGTTCCTGGCTGCAAGGTCGCCATGCACAATACCGGCCTGAGCCACCTCGAGCATTGCGTTGCATACTTGCTCGCACATAGCCAGCCGGTTGTGCGTAAGAAGTTGTGAACCGACCGTCCGAAGCACGCCCTCCAAGGAACCGAGCTGCACAAGCTCCATAACCAGGTACTCGTTCCCTGCGCTATCTGTTGTCCACCTACATATACAATGACGTGACCCGCACCACGTGTCAGCAAGCAAAAAGGAGCGTAATTCCAAGGCCTCGAAAAGCAACACAACAAGTTGTGTACAGTGGCTCACCTGTAGAAACTGCATATGTTTGGGTGCATACTCAGCTGCTGCAGAACGCGGGCCTCTGCGACCAACCCGCCTTTGCGCATCGCCACCACAGCCACGTTTGTGTTGTTCCATTTGCCCCTGCAAGCAAGTGCGCAAGCAAACAGATAGTGTGGGAAATGCAGCTTTGCACGTTGCACTTCAGACCCGGCGTTGTGTTGTCCAACACCACGGGAACGCCACCAGCGGTTGAAAATGGCTCTTCGAAACTATGCACACCTGTAGACAGTCTTGTACGATCCTTTGCCGATGACCTGGTGTAGTGTAATTTCCTTGAAGGGGATTTTCAGCTTTGCGTTCAGCTCGTCAGCACGGTGCACTTCCGCAGATGAAGACGGTGGTGAGTCGAGGAGCGTGGTTCTGCTAGCGGAGCCATAGCTGGCACCACCCTGCCTCCCACTGCCAGCTCGTAACAAGGAGCCTGCAGGCAGCCTCTCTTCTCCAGGACCTCCGCCGGAGCTGACGGATTGAGTTGAGGTGGCAGGACCTTCCCCTGCAGCTGTTTGCAGCTGGGAGGCTCGCCGGACCTGTGCTGTGCTGTTGATTGCGCTGTGAGTACTCGCTGGGGCTACACTCAAGGCTCCAGTCTGCGAGACGGCACCTGATGATGCAAGCCAGGAATACGTTGCGCAGGCGTTGGAGCACACGTCAACCCCAAACACATTTATCAAACAAAAGTCAGAGGACATCGCTTACCCGCAGGGTTTGATTGGTGCAATTGGACTGGTTGCTGGCTGGCTGATATGGCCTTGCCCCCAGGGCTCAACCCCAGTGGTTCGGCAGCTGGAACAGCAGGCTCTCCAGTTGCAACGCTGCCAACAAACAAGCGGCAGCTCCTGCAACGCAAGAGGGTATGCAACAATCAAAGGTCAGACTGAAGGTCACAAAATGCACGTGCACGTTCTTGGTCGCCTCCTGCAATGCGCGGCGCGTGAAAGTGTGTAACCACTCACAAGCACTGGCCCAAGGAAGTCCAGCACGGCATAGCAGCCTCCCACTGAAGGTTCGGCCCTCACACGGCCGGGGGTAATTTATCGCTGGCGGCCGCGCCTTCCACCAGTCAAGGTGCGCATTCATGCACTCAGTCTGGAAATCGTTCGTCCTGTGCTGTTGCTCGTGGGACCTGTATGTAGTGTGCGTGACAATTGGAGGAAGGGAATGGTCTGCTGCTGAGAGCAGGGGATAGGTAATATGTTTAGGCGAAGGTGAAGTCTGAGAATTCCATCTTTCAGCACACTTTCGGCGTTTGGCAGGGTCGCCAGATGTGACTGTCTGTTGCCTGCTGAGTATGCTCACCATACAGGCAACCACCTGCAAAGCATGCCACCCACATCGCCTGCTTCCATGCACACCCACACGCTTCGCGCACACCACGCCTGCGTGCCGAGCTATGTTTAACGAGGGCGCCACTAACCCCAAAGCTCCCTCCCTGCAATCAAACGCAGCACCGCCGATGGGGCGACAGTCTGTGAGGGAGACGTGGTGTCCTGGGTCACCATATGCGAAGGCTCATGCGGGGAAGCCCGCAGGCGCCAGAAGGGCGGTTGTGCTGCACAGAGGAAGCACGCTGGGGTGGCCCCTTAACATACAACATATGCCTCTATCATGCCATCATGTGCTTGTGGCCGTACATGCAACGCCGGATGTGCAGCAGCAGATTGAAACAATGAATGCCATTATTTCGTTGCATTTGGCATTACAGGCAACACATGGTGAGGGGCAAGGCTGTACTGCCATGACACAAGGCAGGAAACATCTGCAACATGAATGGCCAAGGAAAAGTGAGCAGTACAACGCTATTGATGCATCAAATGCTGCGGATTATCAACCCCTGGCCAGATGTAGGATGCACAGTAAGGTCACCCGAACACCGTAGGTTCAGGTGCAAAATGTTTGCACACAGAAAATATGCGGGTGAAGTCCAGCCATGCGGTGTCCATGTCCACAGCAAGGCCATCCATACAACAATATCATTACGGCCTTCGTCAATCATGTCCGGTGGCCTGGGTGCATGCACAGCAGACGTTAAAAACACAGCTCCGATGCGCCTCGCATCAAGGCTCCTGCCGGTGATAAGACAGGCAGGATGCGACGCTGGCCCACCTTCACGCCTAGCAGAATGCAGCTATTAATGAGCAAAATCCGGGAACAATCTGGAGCAATCATAGGCAGTGATGGCGCTGCAGCTGGCGACCGTTATGATGCAGGCGGGAGGTAAGTCAGGGTCGCTCAGGTGTGCCAGGCAGGCCGCAGTGTGCAGCGCAATTGGTGCCAGCCAACATCAGGTGGCTACCACGGGTGGCTACCGTTCGAGAGTAACTCGATTGAACAAGCCCCTCCCGACGCCAAGCCCATGAGGAACCAGACGCGCAAAGAATCCACAAGGAAACTGGATGGTGGTAGATGTTTAGGCAATTTGAATGGAGAGAAGTGGGAGGACTATTGGGTTCATGACGGTGCGTGTGGGACGAGCGACCCAGATTGTTCCGCAGCGCCACATGCTTGTTGCTCGCCTTCTTTTGCATGCACACACGCGCACAACCCGAGCACCAACCGGGGTAACAGGGTTGCCAGTTGCGGGTGAAGTCCGAGAGCGTCCATTAGAATGTGCATATGCCAAGGACTGCCAACGCTTAATGCCAACCCTCAACATAGTGCCAGCACATGCGCAGTTGTCGTGCACGCCATTTATTGAGGTGTGGGCCTATCCATGATTGCGCACATCTAGGGTAGGGACAATCGCGTGCCCTGTAGCGCCTAGTGGCGCCGGCATAAACCGGCTCCCAAGGGGGCGGCAGGGGGCAGCATAGAGAGGCAGACAGACGCTCGCGCACACACGGCCCCCTCATTCTCTATCACCAGCTCACCGTGCAGCGACTGCGTGGCGCTGTATCTGTGCGCCATGCGCGTGCTCACGCGATGTGCTACTGTGCGCGCTTGCGCCACGCGTAGCGCGTGACCGACCCGAGGCCCTCGTGGTATTTGCCCTCATGCAACTCATACTCGAGCTCCGCCCCCTCCAGCTCCTCACCCTCGCCCTCGCCGCCAAAGAGGGCGCGGAATTCCTGCGTGAGGTATCACGGCGGCAGTGTGGAAGTAGGCATGCGCGTGAGGATGGCAGGCGGACGTGAATGGAGGCAAGAGGTGCTACGTTTGGTGGGTTGCGGTGGTGTGTGCACAGCTGGGCATATGGATGGTTGTCGTCTTGGTGGTGTGGACTGGTGGTGCACATGCAGTGTGGGTTCAGTTGGATTGTTCCCGGTGAGTGCGGGTGTGGGTGTGGGTGTGGGTGTGGGTGTGGGCGCGGGCGTGGGCGTGGGCGTGGGTCATAAGCTGATGAGATAGAGATAGGCGGTAGGTGGGAGCAGGTGCTGTCAGTTGCGGTACACCATCAGCTGCAGTGCCTGGCATGCCTCACTCACCTCCAGCGTGACCATCATGCCAGGGTCCTTCGGCCCGCCGGATATGGGCTGGTAGCCCTTCGCGATCTGGGCTGGGTTGAACACTTCACAGACAAGTATGCCGCCTGCGTATTCACACACAGATACGCGCACGTCAGAGGATACAGGGATTGATATGGCTCTGCATGTTTGCTCCACAGGATGCTTCAGTCCGGCTGCGAGGCATCGCCTGCCAGTCATAAAAGCATGTCATGCTGCATGCGGGCATTTGAAGCTTGCGGCGTCAGGCGCAGCAAGCGGCCAGGGTCACAAGCTTCAGACCCACCCCTCGTTAGCGGCATGCATGCATGTGGCGTTCAAAACAAGGCGAAACAGGAGGCCCAGCAGCCAGGCAGCAGTCACCAGTCGGGACCGTGACCCTACCTGGCTTGAGCATGTCGCGTATGTTTGCCATGAAAGCAGGCCGGTCTGATTTCAGCACGTGGCAGAAGCTGAGTACAACTGCATCAAGGGGTGCCTCCGGTTTCCAAGCCAAAATGTCCGCACAGTGCGGCACTACGTTGCCTGCAACGCCCTGCTGAGCTGCCAGGCGGAGGGTCTTGTCCAAGCCCGCTTGCGAGAAGTCCACGGCGTGGACAGTGTGCGTCTGCAGCCACCAAAAGCCGCAGCAGCAAGGGACGTAACAAGGAGGTACACGATGCGTGACCCTGTGATGCGTGGTCCTGTGGCGGATCTGGCTGCAGGTCTCAGAACACGTCTGCATTGTAGGAAGCATCGCTGCGCGTCCATACAAAGCTCGGCCTGGGCACAGCACTGAGCCCACTGACCTTGGCAAGATAAGCTACGTTGCGCCCTTCACCACTGGCAAGCTCGGCCGCGATGGATTGTGTCGTCAGCCAGCGTGTCGCCGCAAGTCGAATGTACTCATTGGGCTCCTGAGGCAGGCAAATACACCAGGTATCGAATAGCAGCTTGCAGCAAGCATGAACGCCTGGGACAAGCCTGTACTCCAACCTGTTGTTGTGCTTTCCCCGCATCCTCCAATATACATGGCGCTCTCGGCAAATAATTGACGTGTGTCACTCACCGTGCCGTACGCAAACTCGTCTGCTCCATAACGACCATCCCAGAACGCTGGTTGCATGATGGACAGAGGGGTTTATAGGTTAACTGATCAATACAGCGCTGATGGACAAGTGACAGGGTAAATGTGACAAGCGAGAAACTAGCTTGCAGAGACACTTAGTCGCGGTGCTCAGGCAGTGCTCAAGTGTGTCCAGGTAGGCTGTATATATTGCATGTATCGCAGCATTACCATGCCAACATTGGTCGCATAATGAAATCGAATGACGCAAGAGGCTTCCGCAAAGGTGCGCGCACCCAGCTCAGACCGAGCCTCTACACACCCACCCTCACACTTTCAAATGTCTTGCACCCCATTTTCTTCCTTTTTCGTTGTAACACGTACGGCGACGTTGGCTTTGCCCGTCTGCTGACTCGCCATCCCTTCGTGTTCGTGACAGTCAGCTCAGCAGATGCCGCCTTCTGCAGGCCTGAGCTTTGATGGCGCCTTGGAGCGCTACATCGGGCAGTTTGGCAGATATCAAATAAGACTTATGTTAATTGTGTCGCTCATATGGATACCCAACGCACTTTTGATCCTTACTATGGTTTTCTTTTCTAGTCCCAACCCAGTAAAGCAAGGTGAGTTCAAGTAAGGTACCTAACAGCTGTAAGCTGAAGGTATGAACTGCTGGCTTGTCGATATCAGTGGTCAACCTGTGGTCTGCTGACTCTGCTCCTGTCATGAATTACTATGTAGCGCACATGGCCCGTTTGGGTGTCCTCGAGCTGTGCAAATAGGTGTTTGCGATGGCTGTGGCCATGCTAATTTGGTGCAGGCTGGTGGGAGTGCACAGACGAAAGCGATGCACAGTGCGCCCAGGCGTATGCTGACCTGGACGTGTGTTCGCTGCCTTCCTCGTCGTGGACATGGACTCAGCAAAGCAGGTCTATCATTAGCCAGGCAAGTTCATCGTTCATTCTCCACTTGTCGCCTTCAGTCCTGCTTCAGGCATCGCAAGTTTGCTGCAGTCCTTCACCAGCCCCAGCCGACCATGCAAGGTCCTTTCTTCGTTGCGTTACCTTGCTGGCTCTGTTGTGGTTGATTGCAGTTCAACTTAACTTGCGGTAAGCAAGTGCTGACACAACTGGCATCCTCGGGCTTTTTCGTGGGTTATTTGATTGGCAGCGGCATATTTGGAGGCCTCAGCGACAGCCGTGGACGCCGCCCCGTGCTGTTTGGATGCACTATACTGGGCAGCCTTGGCATGATCATTGTCGGCGTGTCAAGCAATTACGCGACATACTTCATCTTCCGGCTCGTCACCGGCATTGGCGCCGCAGGGCAGGCGCTGACCATTTATATTCTAGCAACTGAGTCGATAGGACCAAAGTTCCGTGG
This sequence comes from Chlamydomonas asymmetrica, assembly GCA_001662385.1. Classification (NCBI taxonomy): domain Eukaryota; kingdom Viridiplantae; phylum Chlorophyta; class Chlorophyceae; order Chlamydomonadales; family Chlamydomonadaceae; genus Chlamydomonas; species Chlamydomonas asymmetrica. The sequence goes on from BDDA01000091.1 coordinate 103,000, forward strand.
CTTTGCGGGCGTGGCTACACAGCTATTTTTTATTGGTAAGTGGCACTGGTCATGCCACGATCAACATGCAGCTGGCAATATCACCAGAGATAGCACACCCGGTGTGCGCATGGGAGATGCAGCCGATGCGCAGTGGCGTACGCAGCCCATGGCAGACAGGGTTTGCGTGCGGGCGACATGGCATGCAGCTCCTATGCACCTGCTTGTGTGCCCTGAATCTGTGGGGAGGATTGCTAAGGTCTGGCACCGGCCAGCCTGCTGTGCACCCTTCGTCCAACATGACAGTTGTACCATCAATCATGCAATCTGGTGCACCACCGATTTGGGTCACTGGTAGCCTGTGCCCAGACGTCACGTCAAGGACATCCCCCCACGCTTGCGTTCCGTGCGCCAGCTGGTGCCCCCTACACCGCCAAACGTAGCACCAGTGCACCGCCCGCACACAGTGACGGTATTGGTGCCGCTGCGGACAACACGCTCCCCCTGATCTAAGGCCCCCATCTCCCTCCCTGGGGGGTTCCTCCGGTTCAGGCACGGCCCAGGCCAAGGTGTAACACCTCATTCATTCATTCATTCATAAATCCATCCATTCATTCATTTTGCCTGCAGCTTGACTCCTCCACTGCCTGGCTCTGCGTGTCCTGCGCCGTGCATCTGCAGTGGGCGAGTTTGTGCTGGTGCTGTTCGCGTACGTGTTTAAGCCCTGGCGCGCGCTGAGCTTCGCCACCGCGGCGCTCAACGGCGCCGTGCTGCTGCTATGGCCTTTCATCCCGGAGTCACCCAGGTGCGAATGAATCACAACACAAACAATAGAATAACGCATCGATGGTGTTGAGGACGCAAGGGGGGAAGACCGTGTAAGGCGGCTTGCTCGCGGCGTGGTTCGACGAGCTTGCGAAGCTTCCTCCATACCATGCACACAGCCTGTTCTGTCCTGCACCTGGAAATTTCTGGCCTGCTGCGGCTTGGGCATGCCAAGCGCTTGTGCTCCTCATCGTATCCGCTGCTGCGTACGGATCTGCCGCGATCCTGGCCAACACCACCACACAGCGATGAGCCAAGCATTGCCTATCGGGCATGTTGCACCCGCACCACAGCTGAAGCGCAGTAGGATAAGAAAGATGAAAACTGCCTGTGATGCGCCATGGTGACGGTGACGGTGATGGAGGTCCCGTTTCCAATGTGAAGCACCATGTGATTCCATTCGAGTGTTTAGTGTGTCTGTTGCCTCGTGCAATGCGGTACGGGCGCAGGTGGCTGCTGGTGAAGGGGCAAACGGATGCCGCAATGCACGAGCTCAGGCGCATGGCGGCCGGCAACGGCACGACCATGCCCACCGAACCGCTGGCGTCCTCAGCACAGCCGCCGCCGCCACCACCGCCGCCCACAAGGGCGACAAACGGAGCAGCAAGCGGTACGAGCAGTACGAGCGGGAGCTCCAACGGCGCGCATGCAGCTGAGGAGCGTAATGGCGCTCACAGCGGAGGTGACGCAGAGGCCGGCCCGCTGCTGGCGGCGGCGCAGCCCAGCAGCCAGGGCGCGGGCGACGCGCAGGCGGGGCCGCGGAAGGTCGGGCTGCTGCACGTGCTGCGCGACAAGCACATCCTGCGGCGCTTCCTGGTGCTGGGCTACGTCTGGTGCATCCTGTGCATGACGTACTACGGGTGAGCGACTGAGCGGCGCAGGAGTATGTAGTGATTCGCGCGGCGACCGGGGGCAGCGCTGCGGGCTGCGGCCGTAGGCCCCATATTGGGTCATAGACGCCAATTGATCGCAGTCACGCCGATTGTCAAAATTGCCCGCGTGAAGGAGCGGTACAGCCGCATCTGCGCTCGTGTTGCGCAGCTGACGCATGGTGGCATGGCGTTGACTTTACGATCTACGCAGCGGCACGTCATGCGATTGAGTGCACTTGTGCGGCCCCATCCTGCAATCCATTCCCCACAGGTTCCCCACGACTTCCAATTTGCGCTCATAAGTCACGTCCGTACTGGTACCCTGGCAGTCATGGCTAGTCATATACCAGCACGTGCCTGCATGAGTCATCATGAGTCATCACCCCACTGCTACGCAATCCTACACAGGATCTCTCTTGCGCTCAGCGGCATCCCTGGGTCCATCTACGTGACCTTCATGATCACTGCGGTCGCCGAGTTCCCCTCCTACATAGTGGCGGTCGTCATGATCGAGCGCTATGGCCGCCACAACACCATGGCGGCCGGCATGCTGCTGGGCGGCATCTCGTGCCTCGTGTGCGGGTTTCTGCCGGCAGGCATGGGCCAGGCAGTGATGGCGGCCATCGGCAAGGTGCGATGCAGTGGATGATGCGCGGGGGGG
>BDDA01000091.1:108489-138960 GCA_001662385.1 Chlamydomonas asymmetrica
TGACATTTGGGTTACGATGACATGGATTCTCGTGTCGTCCTGGTCTCTTGCTGATACGTGCCGTGTTGTGTTTTGTCGTGTTGGCTGACTGCGCAGGACATGGGCGTGATCGCCAGCATCTTCACCACGCGGCCCTGGCGCAAGGGCGGCGGCTGGCGCAGCACCGCCAACGAGCTCTTCAAGACTCGCGCATCGTCCTCCTCCACCGCCACCCCCTCGGCGGCGGCCGATGGGGTGCAGCTGGGCGGCGGCGCGGCGGGGGGTCACGTGCTGGCGCCCGCGCAGCTCGCCACTGTGATGGAGGAGCCTGTGGAGGGTGCAGGCACAGAGCCCTCCCATGAGGAGCACACCGGCCTGCTGGGCAAACCCATCACACGCTCCCACCAATGACATCAACCACACACTGACATCGGGAATCGCACTGCATGGCCCCATGGGCGCTCTTCCTCATACACTCACATGCGGTAGGAAGACTCCCGTGGGGCCATACAGTGGGCTTATGCGGGTAAGTACTGACTGCGTCCAAAGCTGACCGCTGCACCTCCTGACGCTTGCGGTTGCCGCGGACTAATGATGGTGACGGGCTGTGGTGGTTGCGGACTGTCAGTAGTAGGGGAGTCAAGTCCGATAGTGAGCAGTAAGTCCGATAGTGAGCAGGAAATTTCTTTCCTTGACTGGCACTCGCGAGCTGTAGAGTTCAACGGCTGAGCGAATGGCTGGGATATGAGAGGGTGCTCGTCAGTGGTGCACTTCCTGATGCACGCAGCGCCTGCTGGGCGCCGTACCGCTGCAGGCTGCTGGAAGTTTTGCGACGTCTTAGCGAGAGTGTGAGCGAAATGAGCTTGAGCCGGGAGCGCAGGGTGGGCTCTGAGTGCGAGAGAGCCGTCAGACCATCTCAACCCCATGCGCAGCTGCACAGCCCGAAGCATGTGAACCTCCATTTGTTTTTTGAAGCTATGACCGGGCGCTTGCTGTGCGTCGGCTGCCTGGTCTTGAGCTCGCCTGCCCCAGGCCTTGTCAACGCACTCACCCAAAGCCCATGGGGGTGATGTGATGCCAGGCATCCTTGAACGTGGCGAAGCAGTGATTGGCTAGCAACCATGAGACATCAGGAAACGAGCTTTTTGCCCCATTTTTGCAGGCTGCAGTCGCTGCCGTATTACGTAGCGCAGATCGCGAAGTGAGCACCCATATTGTGTTGCCCTCATGTATGGCGATGATTGCGACAGCATTTGTGAATACAGCATGGGTAACACGCGTTGTCATCATCCCTCCTGCTGGCTTATGAGCGAGTTCTGACGAATAGCGATATCCCCCGGACGCCATTACGGTATGGCCTCGTTTGTACGGGAAATACTGCTCCTGATGGTGTTGCAGCAACCACACTCGCAACGCCAGCCGCTTTGCAGTACAACCGCTTTGCTGGGCACCTTGCCTGCTGGCGTGCAACTGTGCAAGTGATATTGGGATGTGCAAGCCCGTTAATCCCATCACCCATGATGCATGCATGCACACAACTACCCGATGCGAAAGCCACATATACACACACGGTACATCACCTGGTACATCACCGAATGGAGTCAATTTGGTAGCCATCGAGCGGCAACTGCCAGCCTGCACATGCTGCCCTCACCATTAGCCCGCTGTCTGCTGCTGATGTTCTGCTGGGCTGCACTGGGGGTGCTGTATTGCACACCTGTCCTGCATGTTCATGCCTGGATGCCCTCGCTCCTGCTTCAAGTCCCTTGCCCATTCATTTCCTGTCCTATGCGGTGCCTTGAGATTGTCATCGGATTACCGTCAAAGTAGCGCTAGCACTACCACCTGCGACCTGCTTAACTGGCTATGGCAATTCATTGCGGCGTCCGTCTGTCGCCGCTAACGCTATACATGGCTGCTGCTGCTCCTGGCCCAGCACCCCGACGAGCTTCGTCAATGTCTGTCATTGCATGCCCTGTAATGCATCAATCCCCGACCACCCTTGCCGTGCCTTGCACACAGCAGGATAACCGTAGACCTTCATGCAGGAACGCAAAGGATGGGCTCTGCGGTGAACCCTGATCCGATCCCGATCCAATGCATATGTGACCACCCCGGAGGCAACGAGACGCTAAGCAAGTGATCATACTCAGCATCATGACAAGGTTGGGGACCGCTGTGGGAGGCCTTAGGCACGAAATGGAAACATGGTCTGCTCAGGTCGTGTTGCTTTCCGGCAAGGCAGCGGGATCTGGCAGGCGCCTGCCCCACGCTGCATATGGCATTCCTGACGGTACAAGACTCGTTACGCGTAACAGAACAGGTGCTTGTACCAGTACATAGAAGACGTAGGCATCCGTCCAAGATGTGGGCCTGCGGGCCGCTCTGATTGTATCAAGTGCATCAGCTGGATCATGGCAATTTGTGAACAGTCCCACAGGCAAGCAGCAAACCATAGCAATGCAAATAACGGCAAGCCATACCCAGGCTTGTGTAGCCCAGATAAAAGCTAGATTATCAAGTGGATCACACTATCACAGCCCTTGACTCACATGTCAATACAACTGCAGCCGTCGGCCTGGCCCACGTTTAAGCGGCTGCACACATACAACGCAGTCAACATTCAAGCGCTAGACCAAGAGCCTAGAGCTTGACCAAGAGCCTGCCACAGTGCCAAGAATTGTACTGCAAGGCTTGCACAGTTCACAGTTCCCAATTATGCGTAGGGCAGCACAGCACCTGCAGCTGCTGCCTGCCCACTAGCAAGGATGCCGCGCTAGCAGCCATGAGCCACATACGCACAGCACAGCACAGCACGCGTCACCAGCTGGATTGTGTGCTTATTCGTGCATGCACTGCGATGCCGCCAACACCCGGACAGCCGCCATGGTTGCCGGTGTCGTGCTGTACTGATGGCCTGGTGGCCCGACACCGCAGCCCTCAGCACAACACTGTCTCACATGAGAGGCTATTGTGATCGAGCTAGCTAGCCCACTGCTCCGTTCCACTCGGCCCTGACTCGCCCGTTACACGGCCCCACAGCAGCACTATAACGGCCACCCGCATGCAATTCATCGGTCCGCACCCCACACACGATCACGTGCCTTGGATTTAGGTGGGACTGCCATGCTAGGCCACATATGAGCCCTCCGGCCCTAAAGGTATCCTAGGCGGAGCCGCCGCTGCATGGAAAATGCTGCATGGAAAATGCTGCATGGAAAATGCGCGCGAGTGAGCGTGATGTATCATCGCAGCCATGTCGTGCCGCGACGCACGGTCCTTCACATCACACCGCCAGTGCAGTTCAGTATTGCTCACGCCGTGGCGGTTGCGGCAGCAGCGGTCGCGGCGGCGGCGCGGGCCTGCAGCTCCGCGGACCGCTTGGTGGCTTCATGTGCCAGCTCGGTCACGTCCACGGTGAGCAGCTTGCCGGCCTCCACAATGACGTGGCCGTCGATGACGCTGAAGGCCACGCTGCCAATGCCAGGCGCGCACAGCAGCAGCGCGGCGACGGGGTCGCAGCCTGCGGGCGGACGTGGCGTGATGAGTGTGGGGCAAGCACATGGAAAGTCACACGGATCCGTTATCCATAATGGTTGGTGTTACTACTGGCTGCTCACGGCCAGGTGCTGGGCACGGTGCATGACAGCCTCTCAGCCACGCGGCCGGCTGTGTCTCACTCACCTGTGCCTGCAAAGCCTAGGTTACCCTCCACCGCCCAGCCCACGATGTCTGCGGCGTAGCCCGGCGCGATACGGCCGATGTCGTCCGCCCTGCCCAGGTTGGTTGCGCCGCCCACTGTCGCCATTGTGAGGGCGTCCCTGCGCACACACGTGACGCTTGGGCACACGCATGATGTGATGGTAGTGCACACACATGACGATACGCACACTGCATGGGCCCACGGGACCGCCCCCCCCCCTGGGCATCTCTTTCTGACACACGTGACGGTAGTGCATACCGTACATGAAGTACGCCTCGTGAACACCGTACGCGACGTTGCGATAATCAGACGTGTTTTGGCCACATACAAGTAAGGTACTGCGGCATTGCGATAGGCTGCTGACCTGGCGCTGAGAGCCGTGGGGTCCCCTCCAACGCGTGCCAGCAGCATGGCCAGGCGCGCCTCCGCCAGCACGCTCTGGCTGTCGTTGGACGCCGCGCCGTCCACGCCCACGCCCACGTTCACGCCCGCGTTGAGCAGGCGCCTGTTATGCGGTGAGGCAGCCAGTGACAAAGCCACCGCACAGCACAGCTCAGCACGGCGAGTTGCAAGTTCAAGCATGCGTGTTGCAGGAAGACGAGCAGCTACATATACTTCTAGTCTCTAGCAAAGTGGCAGCCTTAAATCCGCGGAACTTTTGTCCGCTAACAGTAGCGCATGCACACACAAGGCAGAAACGATGCAGCTGGAGCCTGCACAGCCTGTGTGCTGTGCGTGGAAGCATTGGCATTCCCATGCAATGCACCGCAGCTGCGTATGCATGCTTGGCCTGCATTAGTACTGGGCAGTATGCATGCACGCTGTGCACGTTGTACGCCGGTCGCTCTACTAGATGTGGCGGGTGCTATCGCCGGCTCACCTGACAGGCGCGATCCCGGACGCCAGCCGCATGTTGCTGGAGGGGCAGTGCGCGACGCCGATGTGCTCCGAGCAGAACGTGCCGATCTCGTCGTCGTTCAGCATGCAGCAGTGCGCGAACCAACAGTCCGACTTGTCCCAGTTGATGGATGCGATGTACTGCCCAAAGCGGTACCCGTACATCTTGTGCGTGTACTCGATGTCCTCCTGTTGTATTGGTTGTATTGGTTGCGGTACAGCCAGCGTGCCATGCAAGCTCTCAACAAGGTTGCAAGCTGGTAGCTGGTAGCTGGTATTTCCAGGTTCCAATGCACACGTTGGAGCAGCAGCCCCTGACCCAAATCAACACATGCCAGGCAGGAGGCGGCATGTGAGTCCATGTCTGTACTACCGGCAGAATACAGCCGGAATGCAGCAGCTTTTGCATCCAGATCATGCTGCATGCAGCTCAACCAGGTTCACGCCTGCGCAGCTGCGGCCGTGCTTTGAACGCCGCGCTCATGCACGAGGCATTCGGCAGGAAATGGAAACGGCATAGCGCAACACAGGCGGACACACACGTGATACATACGGTCGCTTGCCTGGTTTTCTGCAAGGTGCGTGTGCAGGCGCACGCCCGCGTGCTGCCGCGCGAGCGCCGCGCTGTCAATCATGAGGCTGTCGGTGACTGTCTTCTGGCTCGAGGGGCCCAGGTTCATGCGCAACATGGAGTACCTGCAGGAGCGCATTCCATCCACCGTGAACGGAAAGGGTTGATAGCACAAATGACTCAAAATGACTACGTGAGCAATGGAGCCGGTAGCCAGACACGATCAACACAACCCTGGCTAGACTAGGCTGATGTCCAGGTGGAGGTGTGTGGGAGAGTTCCTGCACGCATTCCCATCTTTGATGCCGATCGCATGCGGAAAGCAGCCCCCTCCAAATCTTCGGTCACGCAACCGGTCAAATCATGTCAGCGAGCAGCAGGAAAGCATGCTGCAGGCACCGACGGTTCGACGCACTTGGAGTTGTCGTGGAACTCGTCGATGCAGCGCTTCATGTCGGCGAGGATGGCGGGCTCCGCCTCGCACACGTCGTCCGGCGCGATGCCGCCCTGCGAGACGCCGCGGCTCATGCCGCCGCGCACCGGGTGGAAGCGCAGGCCCAGCGTGCGCGCGGCGCGGATGGTGTCATCCAGCCTGCAGAGGAAGGGGGCGAATCATGGGAGCGCGGCAGTGACATGCGTCTGTGTGTGCAAACGTGAAGGTGTTGACTCCCCCCGTGGAGTCGTGCAGTGTGATTTCCACAGAGTGATGCGTCTGTGCGTGCGTGAGGGGGGGGGGCGCGGGGGAAATTGGCGTTGGCATGTATGCTTGGCCTGGTGGGAAGGGGAGAAGTGTGCCAGCGGGGAAGACAAAGTTGCATGCTTGCTGAGGTGCACATGCACGCTGAGGACTCCCTCGGACCCTGAGTGGAGTGCGTGCCCTGAGCTGGCGGATGCAGCACGCACGTTTGCCAGCACACTCTGGTTGGCAAGCGCCTGACATGTGAGGGGTTCCGCAGCTGCCGTCAGTGTACAATAGTGAGCTTTGCCGAGGCAAACTTAATCTTGCAGCGTCTGCGGGGGTGCCTACTGTGCCTGCACAGATGAACGGCTTGCGTGGGCTCACTTGACATCCGTGGGGAAAATGTAGAGATGGTCGCTGCTGGTGGTGCAGCCGCTGAGGACCATTTCCGTCATGCTCAGGAGCGTGGCACAGTGCACGTCATCCGCCTGCAACACGCCCAGCAGTCGGTCCGGCAGAGTCACAACGCGCACATTGCGCGCCAGGCGATGGGAGCTTGAGTTGACACCCGCAATACGCCATGTGAGTTTAGCATGCGGGCTAACCAGCCAACACTTTCACCGCAACTTGACGGGCTACACCAGAGACACCAGGGACTGGCCAGCCAGGCCATGCATTCGTGCACGGTGCAACTGCAGGCGTGTGACAAAGCTGGTTTTGCCTTTGCTAGAGGTCACAGTTTTGTGCCACTGCCAGTGTGTGTAACGTCTAACACGTTTTCCTGCAACCCTCTTTACCGTTAGGTGCCTCCATGTTGGATACAGCGACTTGAGCCAGCCGTGCAGTGGTTGATCCTGCGTGTCAGCATGACGCACACAGAGTCAGAGTCGTAAGAGCACAAGCACCACAGTTATCACGTGCTAAACAAAATAGAGCAGCCAGCTGCTCAGTTCACACAATTGTTGAAGGAAGAACATGGATTACGCAGCGGGAAATTGTTGCGGTAATGAAGTCCCTGCCAGCTTGTAGTGCATAAGAACCAGTTCGGCCCGTGCGAAACTGACCTGAGCGTAGCAGCGTGTAAGGCTCTGGAACATGTGCGCGTGTGTGTTCACAAGTCCTGCAGTGCAAGCAGCAAGGTCAACCGAAGGTCACGTGAGGGTTTCGGCAGCAGCAGTGCGTAGGGTTTCAGCACGCCGCGTGCTCCTGGTGAGGCGCCCAACCAGAGAGGAAGACTAGGGCGTGCAAGCAAGCTGGCTGACCTGGAACCACCACGTGGCCTGCTGCGCTGATGACACGGTCGGCTGTCGCATACTGCTCAGGCAGGTCGGCCATTGGCCCCACCCACTTGATGACGTTTCCCTCCACATAAATGGCGGCATTCGAGAGCTCGCCCAGGTCTGACATCGTTGCCAGGTGGGATATATTCGAAATCAAAAGAGTGCCCTCCGGTGCAGGGCGGGGCGTGCCAGCGCGCGGCGCACTCATTTTTGCTTGCGTTGCTCAAAAGCCTGCTCAGAATGTAACGCAAGAAGCACTTCAAGCTTATGGGCTGTGATCAGAACACGCAATTGTGTATTTTATATCTTGCCCAACCTGTGTGCAGGAGCGAGGGTGTGAGAATGCAAGTTCTGCGGTACCGATAATGCTACACCTGGCTGTAAGATGGGAAGGTGGCAATACCTGGCTGCTGCTGCATGTAGCATGGGCTGGGCAGAGCTGCATGCACCGTAGCTTTAACTGCATAACTGCATTATTACCGCATTTAACCTGGTTTCTAGCTGGACGAGGCCCCTTGTGCAGCATTGGATAGGTGGCTAACTGTCCTACTGTGCCTGTCGGTGGCCCATCCTGAATGGAATTCAGGCGGCCAAGGAGCCCAGGAAGCTGCTGCTGATACATCCAATACAAAGCTCAACCCGGCACCTGAGAAGGGGTTGATCTGGTCTGAGCTTGTGCGGCAAAGGGCCTCCCAATCCGACTACCGAGTGACCACAACTCAGCGCACACCTGGTGGTCTTCATCGGATAGGTGGCACTGCGGATGACAACCAAGACCTGCCTAGTTGGGCAACCCCTGGTTGGGCAACATGCATGCCCCCATGCACGTGGCAGCGCATGAGCATCGCTGTCCCGCAACCGTAGGCCGCACACAACACAACAGGGCCGCAATCCTGTCACCAGATGGCCGCTTTACTCTCAACCAAACGAGTTCAATTCGTACTTACCGGGCACCTATCTGCGTCATATGCACCATACGCACTGAATTCTGAGCTACTGCTGCTGCTGTGTATCGCAAATTCGCAACCCCTATGATGTTCCTACAGAGGCCACATGCAGTGACATGCCACATGCCTTGGCCTGTTGCCAATGTGCTTGCATGTCGCATGCTGCCCGTACGTGCTGCCTGTTACGCGGGCTTATACCTCAACGCATGCTGCAGAAACAGGTTTGCTCACCGCTGTTAGGGACAAACATCTGAGGACACAGCGCGAACCAAACATTTGACTGCAACATGCTGCTCGGCTGCGTTCACCCACGCCAAGGTCAAACACCAAGGGGGGCCCACATGGTCATTCAGTGGGGGGCGCCCCTGGTTGAGGTTCAGAATGCATGCCAAGCATCGCCAAGCCTTGGCTGCATATGCATCGCACAGGACCTGCATGACTGTGTGCTGGCATGTGCGTGCTACAGCAGGGCGCCGTAGCATCGTCCGTTCGCAATCAATCCCCCTGCGAGGTGTGCGCAGAGAGCCTATCGCCTGTGTACGAGTTCACATGAGCAATAACGTGCCTGCTGCGTATACCTACAGACTCGCAAGTCACAAGTGGATGCATCGTTCGTCATGCCTACACACGTGGGCTCTCAGTTCTCATCATCACGCAGAACATAAGCACACTGCACGGCCCCACGGCGAGCACACTGCATGGCCCCACGGGAACCAAACAACTCTGAACACACGTGGGCTCTTAGCTGTACACACCCGTGCACCCATGTGTTCACTTTGGGGGGGAGCACAGGGCCCGAGGACAGGGGGCAACAGGGGGCCAAAGCCCGCTGAGTCGACGCAAACAGTGAGGATTCTGAGTTCACAACCCTCTGTGGCTTGGCTGCATGCTGGCTGCATGCCTCACAAGGAATACTGGAGCAGCGCCGGACTGGTGATGAAAGGCTGTGCCGACTCTTGCCTGCATACATCGGCTGGCGCCGTTTCAAGCCAGCAGCCCCAAGAGCAAACAGTGCGTGCTACGTGTGCTGTCTAGCAGCTCACAGGTACCTGTCCTGCATCCGTGGGCAAATTTGCATGCGGAATGTGGGTCCTCCCTGGAGTGGATGCCTCCAACATGGTATGCTGTGCGTGCGGCGAGCCATGGCGGGTGATGATGTGGATTTGTGGTTAGCAGGCACCTGAGTTTCTATGGGCCTCTGATGAGGTGCATGAACCACGGTCACCAGCAGCAGCAGAGGACGCACGAGGGGAAGACAGGCGCGCTCACGGGACTGAGTGACTCCCAGCCTCTGCAGGAAATTTGCAGGATAACAGGCGCAGCACGATTGTCAGGTTACCTGCGGGTCGGTGTGTGTTAGCGTTTCTGGCAGAAGCAAGGGTTTCGGAAACGGTTTGCATTCCGTGGGGCGGGGTGCACAAACAAGGGGAGTGGGGATGCCTTAGCCAGGCGGTGAAAAATTTGCCCTCCCCGGAGCCAGCACCCCCAGGTTTTCCTCTGAGTCAGCTCACGCCAAAATTATACAACGCCTCAAGACCCCACAAGTGTGTGTGTAAAGCACTCAACTCGACCATCTACAGCCTTAGGTCTACCAAAACCTGACAGTTCGCGAGCCTGTGTCGTGTTCGTGCTCAGTCACAACCTTGGGAAACAAAGGCTTCCCAAGGAGTTGGAACGCTCCGTGGTTAAAGGCCACCGAAACCGCCCTTCAGTCTTCTTTGACCCAACTACCAATACACCCAGGGACAGGCGCTAGGGAATGTCCTTTAAGCTTGGCCAGTCGAGCCTACCCTACCAGCACACTCTGACCAGCAGGCACTCAGGAGTCTTCCCGACAAGGCTCGCTCAACCAGCTCTGAGTTTGGGACGTCCACTGTCTTCGAGCAACCTGCGCGCCCGACCACGGCATCATCAGTTAGTTTGCGGCGATGCGCCACCCGGCTTGAGCCTCACTTCAGGCTTCCAGCAGCAGGACAATTTTCTTTCCTCGTTGCCCCTGGTCACGGTGAACGTCAGTCAGCCATCCAGTCCACCATCAATCGCCTCACAGCCAGCCTACAGTGATAACCCAGGCTATGGGACCAGCCTGAACAGCGACGCGCCCGCCAGCGCCGCTGGCAGTAACGCGACCGCCTTCGGAGATGCACTGAGCAGCACAGGCACAGTGGCAGCGGTCGCTGCTGTAGCGAGCAAGGTTGACGACAAGCCCGCTGAGCAGGCCGTGCAGCAGCAGCACCCTCTGGTTGCTTTGCAGAAGATTATATCCACCGTGCCCTGGCTCAAAATATGGGCGCTGGTTCTACTTTCGTTTGCGTATGTTCACCAGGCCACCACAGGGTGAGCATGCTTTAAAGCAGCAATAGTTGACTGTGTAGAGCACACGGAGCGTGGTCTGTAGCAAGCAAGGATGTTTGTTGGCAAGACCAGTCGATCGTCTGGCCACACGCTCGCGCTACAAAACCCTGGACGTTGGGTACTCGAACGTCAGCCTGTTCAGCTACGGCTTTGTGTTTCTTATGTCACCACCAGCCTTTGAATCAGCTTGGGCCTGCACACCTGTTGAGTTGGAGAGTGCTGCTTGCTTTCATCCTGCTTACGCGGTAACAGGTTCAGCGTGCCAGCGATGCTCCCGATGATATCAACAGAGCTCAACCTGGACGACTTTCAGGGAGCTTTGTTGACCACAGGTAGGGCATTCCCACTTTATGTTGTATTCCTGGGCTGCAGCGCATGGAGCGTGTGGTATCCACACAGCTGGTATCTCATCGCGTTGTGCTCTCGTTGACCACAGGTTACTCATACCTTTACGCTGTGGCCCTGGTGCCAATTGGCGTGCTGGCTGACAAGATTTCTCGGCCGAAGCTGCTTGCTGGTGGCCTGGCGCTTTGGAGCATGCTCACAGTCGTGGCATCAGGCACGAGAAGTTTCGGCGAGCTGATGATGGCGCGCATCGGCTTCGCCGCAGCCCAGGGCGTGCAGAACCCTATTTGTTTCAGCTTGATTCCAGAGCTTTTCCCCGCGTCCAAATCAACGGCTTTGGCAGTGTACAACTGCGCGATATACGTCGGCCGCGCGCTGTCGTTTGCCGCGGTGCTCCTGGCGCGGCACTTGCATGACAACGACCAGGCGCACATTGCGGCGCGAGGTGGCGCCCGCCTGGAAACGCGGCTGAACCACCTGGACAAAGCTGACCTCCACTCAATGTCCATCATGCACAGCAAGGTGCGCGCAACCGCGCCAGTGCGCTCACATCGAGTAGCAAAGCACTTACCGTAACCATCTGGCGGTGCTGCGGTAGGCAAACAGCACTGTGGCAACACATAATGTTGACCCAACTCACAACGCACCGACCCAATCTGGTGCTTGTTACCGACGGTACGGTGTCCATACGACGCGTGTGCGCGCTACCTTGGCCTGCGCAGGGCGACATGGCTGCTGCAGCGCCTGACCTTGAGTTCAACTTTAAGCCTTGGGAGTATGGCTCTGAGTGGTGGGAAATGCCAGACTCCAGGTGAGGCAGAAGCGTGGCGGTGCGTCTGTCTTGTGTGCGGGTTGCTTGCTTCGCCGATGCAAATGCCAGCACCCCTGGCGTCCACTCAGAAAGGACCATCAAAACGGGGGTATGGTGTTTGAATAGCTGTGTTTGGCCTTGTTGGTCTGTTCACTGCCTGACTGCTGATGTGTGGTATGTGTGTGGTGATGCAGCTGGCGCCAGGTGCTGCGGTGGATTGCCCTGCCTGGCATGGCCATAGCGCTGGCGGTCGTGTTAACGCTGCCTGAGCCACGCAATGCAGCTGCGGCAGCTGCGCCTGCCGCGCCTGCCGCGGTCGTCCAGGTCACCCCTGCCTCCAAGCCAGCAGCAGCACTGCCAGCACAAGCAGCACAGCACGCCCCCACGCCAGTCATGGCCTCCGTTGCGGCCGTGTCTGCGCCATCCCTGACAGCCCCGGTGCCAAGCCCCACCGTCAGCACCCGCCCACCTTCAGCGGTGGCGACCACAAAAGCTGCGGCCGAGACGCAGGCCGAGACGCAGCAGCAAGAAGGGGGGAGGGCGGCGGGCATCCTCTCGCTGCTGCGCTCCAAGGGCTTTATGAGCGTCACGCTCGCGGCGGCGCTCAACGACGTCGGCAGCTACGCGCTGATCGCGTGGCAGAGCATGTTCTACGAGCGCGTGTACCACCTGGACTCATCGTACTACGCACCCATCCTCGCGGTGCTGCTGCCGGTGGGCGGCATCATCGGCGGCGTCGGTGAGTGCGTATGTATGGCCGCCTGCATGCGTTTGTTCGGATGTTTTCAGCGGGCATGGATGTGACAGTGTAACAGCGGCGATCTGCGGCAGTGGTGTTCAGAGCCTGGAACTGCTGAGCCTAGCCCTCCCTTGGGGGTGTCCTCTACTCCTGCCACGCAGTCATACCAATGCATGCAATATTGCACATGCATGTGCGCCCTGGGTGACGTTCGGCTTCAGCAAGGTGGCACGCCGGGCATCCCTGGAGTGCTGCACGAGGCCTTCTGCACGTCGAATGCAATGACAGCGGCATGGTCCCCATTTGGGCGGAGCATGGGCCGGTGGGCCTACCGTACTTGACGTAAGAACCGCATGCCGCTTACTGAATGCCTGAATGCTGCGGGCGGCTCGGTGCAGGTGGCGGGTTCCTGGCGGACAAGCTCGCGAAGCAGGGCAAGCGCGTGTGGGTGACCGGCGGCGCCACCATGCTGGCCGCGCCCTTCCTGCTGGCCTCGTGCATCGCGGCCGACCCCACCGTGTCGTTTGCGACGCTGATGGTGGGCTTTGCGCTCAGTGAGGCGTGGAGGGCGCCGTCCGCGGTCATGGCCAGGTGAGCCTGTTGGCATGCAAAGTGCCGCAGAATGCAGTGGATGTCTAGAGGTGTTGAAACTGGAGGATGTATCACAGTGTTGTCTGCTGGACGAGTGGCAGTGTCGAAAAGCATGATGTCTGCCGATGTAGTTTTCCAGGGCTCAGGCGGCAACAGCCATCGCATCAGGCGAGCAAACATGCACACTGCCACAGGGTTTGGTTTGTTTTTCTGTAAGGCACCTGGTTGGGGATGCGGACAGCTCTTGTGAGCAGTTTTATTGCATGAAGCGAGTGAAGCGCATGCGGCAAGCATTCTGGACATGCTGCTGCTGTTGACCATACCCTGTACTTGACAATATGCTTTTCGTATGGGCCCACAGACAACATTGCGAGTTTGCCACCTATCCAGTGTTTTCACCTGCGATTCACTGATTTCAATCATTCATTCGCTTTTGTGCTCCAGGGGCATCGCGCCGGCCTCTATGGGCTCCACCGCCAGCGCGCTATACCTATGCGTGCGCAACCTGGTCGGCGGCATCGGCCCGCTGGCGGTCGCAGTGCTGGCCGCAAAGTACGGCCTGCAGGCTGCCATGGTGCTCATCCCTGCCGTCTACCTCGCCTCAGGCATGACCTTCGTGCTCTCGGAGAAGCTCTATGCGGAGGAGCTTGCGGAACGGGCGGCGGCGGCGGCCGCCGCTGCCCCCGCTGACGCGCCCAGCGGGGGCGCCCCCGCGAAGCACCTTGCAGCGGAGGCCGCCACGCCTGCGGTGTCCGCGGCGGCGGTGTCCGCGGCAGCCGTGGCTGCTGCCGCAACGGTGGCGGTGGTGGACCCCGTGTCTGTGGCTGACCCTGCGTTTGTGGTCGTGCCGGCAGCCGCTTAGTGCCCGCTCGCTCGCCGCTCGGCTGGCAACGCGGTTTGGATCCGCTGTACGCTGCATGTGCCAGAGGGCTGACCTGGGCCTCACCCCTGACATCATGCCTCACGCATCATGAATCGCTGAATCGCGGTGGCAACCGCTAATGAACGCTGATTGGGCACTGCCCTGCATGCCGCGGTTACGTACGGCGTCCTTGGCTTGGGCACTGCGTGCCACAGCAGCTCCTGTGCCCAAGCCCGCGACGCCGTTTCAGCACCGTCCCCATCTGAACCGCCCGAACACTGGCCGTCCTTCCGTGCTCGCCTGTCCGCTGTGTGCGTCACCCCACCCACACCAGCTTATATCATTTCATGTACCATTTCAAACAGCAGGAGCCTGACTTCCAAGCATGCCCTGTTTGCTGTTCCTCCGGTCATGGCTGTGCACGCGGTTTTGGTGGCCCCATCCCCAGTCGTTGCCCGCCGGCGCGTTTTGCACCGCTGCCCCGTCCCGGTTTGGGACTGTGTGTGTGTGTGTGTGTGTGTGTGCGTGTTTGCTTGCTGGTGTGCGCGACACCCCCATCTCCCCCCGGCTTCAACCTGTACGTTTCTGCTATGATCGCCCCCATTACCCCTCCCCCCTTGGGTTAGTGGGGGATGCTCCGCTGACCCGACCCATGCCTTGCTGCACCCCTCTGTGGGTATGCATGCCTGCCTCGAGGCAGAAGCGCTGCTGCCATGCACACACACACAGCGCCGCATTTTGCTTTAGGCGTGAGAATAATTTACTGCGCAGTGTCGCCCGTTGCTGTGTGTGCTGCTTCGGCGCCGTGCGGTGGCAGGATGCCCGGGCGTTGCTGGGTGATTAGTCACCGAGTGACGTTGCCGTCCCTGCTGCCTCCTTGCGGGGCATGGCACCAATGCACTGTATGAAAAGCTTTCATGTTTGTAGTTGTGTTGTTTGCGTTGGTGTCTATGCCTTTTTGTGCTTGTGCGCGTACGTGGCGCATTCACAGCCCGTGTGTGGTTTACTGCCACACCCTGCATGAAGCGTGCACATTTCTGTGCCAATGTTGCCGTGGCCTACGGGCGTCATGACCCAGATCGACAGCACTCGGTGAAAACTGTTGCACCCAAGCATCCATTGACCTGAGCGTGCTGCTGTGTCAAGCCCCCTTGCTCGGCGACAGACCCAACAACCCTGTTTGGCGTTGCAAGGGCGCCCCAGACTCCGTGATTTAGGCCGTCGCCTGATTGTATTTGATTATTGCCATGGCTCCTGCGATCGGCACCGTGTATGCGTCGTGACCCCAACTCACCCTGCGGGCCTTGTATGATGTGCAGGCGGCTTTCGCCACACGGCATCGCATGTGCATGTGCGTTTGTTCCGTGACGGGGCCCTTCAGGACTACTGAAGGTCGCGCATGTGAACGCCTAGCGCTGGCGCGAGGCAGAGCGGTGCTGGCGACACGAATGCTGCGCAGTAGTGCATGCCTTTTGTGGTGACCTGCACCCTCACGTCGTAAGCATAGCTTGCGTAGGTGCTTAATGCTGTGTTGTTGCCAAACCTGCATGCACGGTGGCGGCAGCTCATGCATCTCGCCAGGTCCTGAGTTGAGGCTGGCTGCAATACGCCCATGCAGCGGCAACCGGCTCGCCTGCGCAAGCAAGTTTTGCGTTTTCCTTGCGTGCTGCTTCCACATGACCTGGCTGGCTTTGTGTGGTCTGGCTGCATGCCTGGCGCACTGTGATGAACGTGAACCTGTGTTGACGAGACGTTAGAGGGAGCGCTTGTGTGCACGTCACCGCGTGTGTTTTCGTGGTGGTAGGAGAGAGAACAGCTGAAGCTTGCCTTGTTGCCATGAACAAGCATCAAGCATTTCATTCCTCTGCATGCATGCATGCATGCGATGCGTGCGAGAGCATCACAGCATGGCGATCTTTGAACGAGGCCAGCGCGGCAGGTGTGCAAGTGAAGCAGCTCGTGCTGGTTCTCGCGGGCGCCTGTTGCGGGCAGGGAACACTGCATTCCCCCCCCCCCTTGCCCTCCCCATGCCCTACTGTACATGTAGAAGCCTTGACATGCCATCCACCACACGCATGACGTATCTAACCTGCTGAAGCCAACTTGGTACATATTGCTGCCTGACCCATCCCTAAGTTGTGGCTTTCCGGGGCCGACCTGAACCCGTTGCGCGCTGATGATAGCTCCACACACCACCAGCATGCCCTGAATGCTACCGCCTGGGTGCTCGTGTCAGACAGCTGATCATGCCTGCTGCAGCAGTTGTTGTTGCTCGCTTTTTGCATATTGTCTGTCATCACGCCTACCTGGTGTCAACAGTACAGCACCTGGATGGCCCCCACCTTACATGCACTGGATGGTGCTATGTGCGACAGATCGATTTGCGTTCACTGTGGCATTGACCAAAATGATTCAGGCAAAATGCCATGTGTTAACCACCATCACGTAAACCGACACAGTCCGCAACTGTGTGTTTAGAGTTATTGGTTCCTGTGGGACCATGCAGTGTGCTTTCCGTGGGGCCGTACAGTGTGCATGCGTATGAGGATAGAAACTGCACCTGACAATGGCGACGTGACTGGGCTGATCTGATGGCTGCCGCAAAACCGGACAGTGGTCTGTTTGTACAGCAGCCGGCCAGCTGCAGCGACTACGTAGCAGTCACCATATGTTGCTTGCTTGTCAGGTTTGCCACCTGCCCATCCTTCCTCCCACGATATGTGATGTGACCTGACTCATGAACAAACGTAGCACCCCATCACCTGAGCAACAAGGCGCATGATGACGGGGTTGAGCCAGGGACCACCCCCTAGCTAAATGCAGTTCCTTGCTCTTGTCAGCATGCCACCTATCCGACTATTACCTCCTGGCTAATGGTAATCCAGGTTCAACCCGGCACGAGCAAATAGGGTCAGACCAAGCCTGCTGCGGTCTGGCTACTCAGGTGCGTGTGCTCGTTGCATGCCGAGTGGGGCATGCCGGTGTGTCGAGAGTACTGGGAGCACTGTGCTCTGGCAGCTTGCAAATGAGGACTTGCATTTTCGTTTGGCGATCAATTGTCCACCAGCTGTCGTCTGCAGCAACTGTTTCCGAGAAACCTCACAGGATGAAAGATGTGCAGGTGTGCACAATATGTAGATAGGATAAACGCATGATAGGATGAGCTCATGAAGCTACGAAACCACCCGCTTCACAGCTGGGTGGTATACGATACCCAGTGGTAAGTGTGATGTTGTGACTGCGCCGTGGGCAACAGGCGTGGAGGACGCCTGGCATGTTGACCACGATTGAAACCTCACTCCACACGCAGCACACCTGGGGATCAACGCTACACAGTCTTGCTACAGCCCCTGCGTGGCTGCTATTGAGTTTTGCTAAGGGTTTCAGCGCATGCGCACATGCGTCACGCTTGGTTAACATTCTGTGTCAGCACGCTGACGCGTTGCTGTCACACCTGAAGGTTGGAGTGCTGTTGCTCCTGCAGTAGTGTACACATTCCACCGCTATATGGTCTGCTGAGTCCATCTTGTCTCATACCGCCCCTCCCCCACCGCACGCGCATGCCAGTCTGCTCCCTCCCTCAACATGGCAGGCGATCATTGGCGGTCTCGCTCAAGTTTCCATTGCAGCAGGTTGCGACCGATGTAAATACCCATTACCCAGCATCAGCTACTCGACCACCCTGGGAAATTGACCTATTGTGCATTCACATGTGTCCGTGTGCATGCATGCATGCGCACACGCATGCATGCATGTGTTCTGCGGTGCTTTCCGGGGTGTGGCTCCACAGCGTGCTTCATTTGCATGGTCTCACGCTTATGCTGGCCATGCTATGCACTGCCAGCACTGATGTCGCCATTGCAACTGTTGATGTGAAAACCCCAGGCAGGCCCTGGGCTATTAAAACACCCAGAGGTTATGGTACACGGTGCTCCTTTCAGCGGAGGCTCCCAAACACTCCCAACGCACATGTAGGGCCATGGTAGAGCGTTTTGTGGCTTTAAAACGACTTATTGACCAGTCCATGAGTCTCAGCGCATCCGTGCTACAAAAACGACCACATATGTCACTAAATGCAGATGACACAAATGTGGGTTATGCCTGACTTGACCCACGCAAATGGGTGAGGGTTTTCCCAGTCACATTCCTTCCGTATTGCTGGTGTGCGTCAACCCAGAAGCACTCAAGCTGTTGCATCCTTTGACTCATGACGTGATGGTCAGTCTTTCTCGCACAATCGACCCTTCATGCATCGATGACCTCTGGGCTAGCTGGATGGGCGCCACTTGGGTGCGCAAGTGCGCACACCGAACGTGAAGCGAAGTGGCGGCTAGCGAGCGCGTGTGACTAACCCGTGAGTTCCGAGTGGTCTCAACCTGAACGTCTATCAGGTATCAAAAACTTTGCAGGGATACAAGCTGGGCTGCACGGTTTTGCAGAACTCACAGTGCACCCACGTGCAGTGCACCTCACCCACAGTGCACGACAACAGCAGCTGGCCGTGAACCACAAGTGGCAGAGAAGCGTTCATTACACAAAGCATGCAGCGGCGAGTGGCTTGAGAGGCCTATGAGCTCCAGCCAACTATGACTAGCTAGAAGGGCTGTGGGCAACACCTGATGCACCTGCACCCCCTTCGCGATGTATTGGAAGAACGAAAGTATGAAGTTCTTGTCTGCCCCCTTTCGCGCATAATATAGCCTCCAGTCTCTCCACGGCTCGATACCGCGAATCACACCAGCAGCTAGCTTGCACGGATGCCTGCATTACTGTCGTGCTGCAAACATCGGGGCTCGAGAGGGGTGATGAGTCGTTTGTGGGTTGCGGAACAGGCAGAGATAAACGACAGCTCAGTGAGGACTCAGCGACTTAAAACGACTATATTATACAGTTTATCAGCGTAGCAACTATGAAGGCTGCACGCTGGGCGCTCCACCCACCGAGATGTGTCATGAACCCTAAAAGGGTGGGTGCAATGGCATTTCCTGCAACTTGCCTAAAACAAATATAAAGAGCACACCCATCGCGGTCCTAGCAGTCCTTCTGCTTATGCTATATATCACTGGTGCAAGGCACCCGGCCGCCAGCAACCATGGATCCAACGCACAGCTCATTCATGATCTCCAGTGCAGACGACGAGGTTCCGTTTCGGGAACGACTAGCAACATGGCGTCAGAAGGGCTGGAAGGAGCTTATTATTGGAAGTTATGACTACAAGTTTCTATGTGAGTGGTGTGGCTTTACCCTCCATAAAGCTTGATGATGACGCAGGGTCCCGCCTGGCACTTTTGCTTGGGCAAGTTCGAGGTCGGGTCAGACCTAAAACACAAACGGTCAGGCATCAGCTCGTGTAGCGCAGTATGCAGCGGCCCCTCGGTAAACCCGCCGGTCGGCGAGAGTCTTACTACTCTCACGTGGGAGCTGGTGGTGAGACTTCATTCCGCAGCCCTGTCGCAGTCCCGCTTTTGACAAGGCTGCAAAACAGTGGCGCCGCGGCGTGCTTGACAGTGTTTTCAGTCCCGCTGTCTTCCTTTGAGCCATCACTATTTCTACCAGGGTTTTCGCCCTCCTCCACCTGCAGCTGGTACCGCCACTTGTACCCAACGCGCCTGCTATTCCAGTTCTGCAGCTCCGGAAATGACCTGCACAGTTCCTGAATCTATGTGCTGTCCAGAAATAATTCACAACACTAGTGCAGCCGTCATCTGCTCTGGTTGCGTGCTTGGCTGCTGCTGGATGTCAGTCCGCTGTCCGTTCCATCCCCGCATGCGTGGAGCTTCTCCCTAGGGGCTCGACACTGTTGCGTCCTGTCAATTCGGTGTATCCTTGTCACCTGTAATTGTCCTCTCCTTGTTGTGTGCAATATGCAGGCATGCCGCGTTGGAACCCTTGGGGCAGGGCTTCGTATTACTCACTGCCCCCGTTCTTCCGCCGTGACGCATTCCTCAGCTTGATGCTTGCCCTTATCATGGGCCTGCAACACTCCATGGCGATGATTGGAGGTGAGCGAGTTTCCTTTGACCTGTGCACACTCTACCACGGTAATGCTGCGGTTCCGGAGCAACGCATGACAACCCTCCACCCCTGACTGCAGCAGGCTGACAAAGCAGTGCTACACATTTGTTAGTGCGGGCTTGTGCTTGAAAACTCTGGCTAAGCTTCTTTCGTTGCAACGTCTGGTCCTCCGTTCCGCTGCAGGCATCGTGACGCCGCCTCGACTGGTGTACAGCGAGGTGCCGCGTGACACAAACAAGGAGCAGGTAATAGGCAGGCAGCACTGTTCTGGCCTTTCCCACAACTCTTGACTACCCTGGACGCGCGGCCAAGGCTCTTATGGCGCTTGTGCGTGTTGTGCACTGAAGCGGTTTGGTGGGCGAGGCCCGCCATTGTTG
Source organism: Chlamydomonas asymmetrica (assembly GCA_001662385.1). Taxonomy (NCBI): domain Eukaryota; kingdom Viridiplantae; phylum Chlorophyta; class Chlorophyceae; order Chlamydomonadales; family Chlamydomonadaceae; genus Chlamydomonas; species Chlamydomonas asymmetrica. Next base: position 128,641 of record BDDA01000091.1, read on the forward strand.
CGTGCACGAAAACAGCTTGGCTTGTACTATGTGCCTGAGCCTAAAACCAACGTAGTAACGGGAGGCATCAGTAAAATAAGTTTTTATCTGTGACTGCATTCACACTGCCTGCTGGCACCTGCCACCGTGTGCAATACCCGCAACTCGGTTTCGTGCTTCTGCCACGTACGCGTTGTCTGCTCACGCAGTACTTGGTGTCTGCTGCGCTCATCGTCTCAGGCCTCTGCACACTTCTCCAGGTAAGGTGATGTAAATACGCGATTGTTGCAGATTCCTTCCCTGCACGAGCCTGCGACTCGCTGTGATTCCATGCCGCTCCGGTGCCAGTAGTAGCACCCGGTCTGGCAAAGCCCAGACCGGTTGTGGGAGGGCTGTGTGCTGGGTCCTGCCTGCACCGCTTGGTTGTCTCGCTCGCTAAGCTTGTCACTGGCAGCACAGCCCTTTGCAAGCCAACCTAGGCAATCGGCGTGCGTTGCTTCTGTGCTTGCTTGCTCCCACTCCGCAAACAGCAGGCCCTGTGTCGCAAACGCACGCTCAGATGCACTGCTGTACTTTCCTGCTTCATCAACGCCATCAGACATGCTTACCGCTGTGTGTTGTGTGTGTGGCCTGCTATGACGCTGACACGGCCCCTCTTACGTCCGTGCCTTCTGGCAGGTGTCGCGTATCGTGCTCTGGGGCGGCAGGTATCAGATTGGCACTGGTCTGCTGAGTGTCATGGGAGTGTCGTTCACATTCCTGCCAATCGCTCAAGCCGCAATCAAGCAACAGGAAGACGAGGGCAAGACCTGGGACGAGGCCTACGGCGCTGTGCTGGGCACCTATGCGCTGTGCGCCCTACTGGAGGTCGGCATCTCGCTGCTGCCACCCAAGTAAGCGGTACACATGCAGTAAGCGGTACACATGCAGTAAGCGGTACACATGCAGTAAGCGGTACACATGCAGTAAGCGGTACGTATGCAGTAAGCGGTACGCATGCAGGTTCCTGGCGCGAGTGTGTGAGGTCCGCACTGCACTGCCGTGCCGCACGCACCGGGCTCGTATGATCATTTTTGATCGTATGGGGATCGCGCCTGACAGTAACTGAGTAACCTCTGAGGGGGCGGGGGGAGAGCGGGGCAGGGGCAGCGGTGTGTGAACGCTGGACAAGATTGCATTTCTTTGGTCAACATGCCAGCGGAGGCATTGATTGCGTCTAGGCAGCACTGCACTGCAGCTATGTTCAGCGATGGAAGGTTGCATGCATACTTGTATTGTCAGCAAGCGCAAAACGAGCGCTGTGCCACTGCCCCGCCGCGGGGTTATCAGGACTGCCAGTGTGCTGATGGCTCTCTGATACACTTTGCTGGTGGAGTGGTGGGTACATGGTGCTTGGCGCTCACATGTCGGGGAACGTATTAATGACTGCACCGGACGGTGGTGAGGTGTCTGGCTGAGCTGATCTTACGGCTGCCGATCGTGCGTGTGTGTGGCAATTAACAGGATCCAGAAGCGTATGTTTTCCAGCACCGTGTGCGGCATCACCGTGTTCCTCATCGGCATGAAGCTCACTGGCGCTGGCATTGAGGTGGGTGGGAACCAGAGTGCGCAGGTTGGGTTTTTAGTAGTTGATACGAGGCAGGCGAGCCAAAAGGCCCTTGGTTTGCATGCACCATGGCAGGATAAGGAACAAGGCATGGGCGCACAACCTAACAGTACACAGTTGCAACGACCGGGATGTCATTCTGGGCTCACTACGACACCAAGCATGTGTATCTGTTTTTGCACGTGTAATGCTGTTTTTGCATGCAACACTCAGGCGCGCCTGCCTCTTTGTGTGGCTGTGCACTTGCAGAACTGGGGCGGCGGTGCGTTCTGCGGAGACAACTACAGGGGCATCGTGCCGCCCTCACAGATTCCCAACTGCTACGTCCTCAACAGCACCACTGGCAACTTCACGTCCCACACTTGCTACAACCAGCCGTATAAACCATTGTGAGACTCCCATGCGGGTTCCCAGGACACACATTGACACATGATTTGCATGATGTATGTTATTATGCTGCAAGCGTGTTGGAAAGCCCGGGCGTGTAGGGAAGGGGAAGGCTGGCGCTTGAATTCAACAGCACCAGCAGCTCTACCCTGTATGCATGCAAGCATGATCTGCATGCCGTGGGTGCGTTGACTGAAGGTGGAATAACATGCTTGGGGCGTGTTGTGCCATCATGCCGGGCTTGGTACTGTCATGGTGGTGTGCACGTGAGAACCAGATGTTATGAAAAATCAATTGGCGCAACTGGCAAAACAGTTCAGCGCAACGCGAGCAGGAGCGGTTGAGATTCGTCCGTGATGCCCCGTGGTGGGTTGAGGTTTGTCCGTGATGCCCCGTGGTGCGTGCCAACAGGTGCGGCGGCAACGGCTTTGTATTCCTTCCGTTCGGCTCCGGCCCGTACGTGGGCATGGGCCTCACCGTGGTGGTCTTCATGACCTTCATTGAGCTCTTTGGATCGCCCTTCCTACGCAACATCAACGTCCTGCTGTCCCTGTTTTTCGGGTGAGCATACACCGCACCCCTGTCGAATGGCTGGGCTGCATGACATTCGGCTCGTCCTAGGGGGCTGGCTTCACCAGCACGAGATTAGGGCGGATGAATGGCGCAGAGGTGCTGCACACCTTGCTGCTGCTGCTGCTGCTGCTGCTGACCTTCACGCCGCTCACCAGATTCGTTTTGTGCCTGGCTGTGGGAGTTTGGTCGGCTGTATGCCATGTGAGCACACGTGCCGCCTGTCGGGGATGCTGCCAAGCCCACATGCAGCTTCGTGCGGGCTTTTGGCATTCACATGCTAACCGTACCGTATTACGCATTCATGCCTAGCCATATAAGCGCTGGACCGCCGCACATCGACACATTTGGCATTGGTGATTGGCTATGCGGATGCGAGCGTTACCTGTCCTCCTCTAGAGGGGAGTGTTGGCCTTGGCTAGAAAGCTCCTGATGCAGCAAAATTCGCAAATTTAAAACAATCCTATGCTGATGTCTGCATGCAGGTGCTTCATCTCGGGCGTTGTTAAGGTGGACGGCAACTCATTCTGGGACACTGGGATCATCGACCGGGCGCCCGGCATCACCTTCATATGGACCACCACCTTCCCGCTGTCAATCTACCCGCCGGTCATCCTTCCTGCATTGATCGGCTACATCATCTGCGCCCTGGAGTGCGTCGCGGACATCACGGTGGGTGCATGAGTCAGGAACTCGGGATTTGGGCACACATTCTTGCTGCACCCTTGTTTGTTGCCATCGTTGCTCCTGCGGATGCCTCCTCGTGTGTGAAGTTGAAACCCCGACGCTGACACCAGCTTGCGCATTGTGCTTGTGCTGCCTTGCAGGCAACAGAGGAGGGTGGCAGGGAGCCCACATCGGTAAGCCATGATGCATGCATGCACAAGCAGTCAGCAGCTCTGGCGCATGATATGCCGCTGCCGGGCGCCTGATGCAACGCGCGTACCAGTTGCGTTTTGAGTGACGATGCTGTTGCCTTGCCAACATGTCACACTGCTGTGGTCTTTGCTTGCAGGGTCCTGAGCACGACAAGCACGTGCAGGGCGGTATGCTTGCGGACTCTCTGAACTCCATTTTCGCTTGCCTGGGAACCACCACGCCGGTCGTCACATTCGCTCAGAACAACGGCATCATCGTGCTGACGCGTTGTGCGGCCCGAGCGGTCGGCTTCTCTTGCGCCTTCTGGCTCATCCTCTCAGGTTTGTGCAAAGCTGCAAAGCCAAGATGCAACGATACAACAGATCAGTTCATCGCAGCTAAAGTTGGTGTGTTGCATGTCGCACATGCAAAGCTTGCAACACATCACCCGAATGCGTGTGCAGCTGCGGCGCTTGCTTGTTGGCTTGTGTTGGAGTGTGCTGGCGTTTGGCTGGAATATCCAGCCTGGCGGGCAGTACACCAATTCTTGCACCTGCTACTGAACCACACCCAACAGGTGTCATTGCCAAGTTTGGCGCGTTCTTCGTGGCCATCCCGTACTGCATTCTGGGCGGCATGACGACCTTCCTCTTTGCCAACGTGGCGATCTCGGGCATCAAGGTCATGTGCATGAGCGGCCTTCCCCGCCGCGAGCGATACATTGCGTTGTGCTCGCTGGGCGTGGGCATCGGCGTCACCATCTGTCCCCAGTGGGCGACCAACAACCTGTGGCCGGTCACCCCCGGCATGAACTCGGTGAGTTGATTGATGACCTCTCGGTCGCAATCAAGTCTGCATGTTTGGGACGTATCAGCCGAACCACGACAGGAGTTGCAGAGCTCATAAGGCTTGTGGTACGCGTTTGTCGGATTGCGTTGTACTGCAACTCTGCAAGCAATGCTTTTGCGTACATTGGCGTCTGACGGTATGCTGCTCGTTGCTGTGCTGGTGGTGGCTGTACAGACTCTGCTTGGCTTCCGCAACGGTATCATCATCCTGCTGTCGACCCCCTACTGCTTGGGTGGACTGGTGAGCCATGGATCACCCGGGGGGGGGGGTAGGCTTTGGGGTTCAGGGTCTAGGGTTTAGGGTCTAGGGGTCATGGCTCACCCGGCAGTGCAGCGGATGGGCTCAGGTGAGGGTTCTATTTGGGATTCAGGTTTTGACAACCTCTGACCCGTTTCTTCCCTAGTTTTCTTTCCTGGGGTCTCCTCGAGCTGTCATCGACGCGTCACCTGGTAGCAATTACGTTGTTGGAATGCCTTTGTGCATGCAGGTGGGCATGATCCTGCACTTCCTGATGCCCATGGAGGCATCCGAGGCTGAGCAGGCAGCCAGGGAGAAGAGCGTCCACTCGTCCGAGCCGAGCTACAAAAAGGTGCGAAACGCATGCGCAAACGGGGTGAATGCATGCATGGACGCATATGGATGGGTAGTGGGAGGTGGTGGTTCATTTGCTACATGCGAGCGCCGGGATGGGGGCATGGGTGGCGCCAGGCGTTTGCCGAAGCGCAAACAGCACCCGCTGTGCGGCGAATTTGAAGCACCCGCCGCCCGCCCGCATTGATCAGCTGGTGGGACGGTGCTCTGGCATGCGTGGTCGAGGGAGCCCTTCGTTCTCGTTGGTTACAGCCTGTTTGTGTGCCCTGTAGCTATTTGCTGCCCCATCCAGTAACTGGTGTACGCTTTCACTGCCATTCAACCTGCAGGGAATGTCAAATGTGTCCGGCGTGGACAACGGCTCTGATGACAACACCCCGCCAGCCATCGGTGCACCTCAGTCTTATTCTGTGGCCATGCCTCCTGCCCCCCACGACCCTGACATGCCCCCGCCTGTGGTGGTGGCGACCGGGCATTAAGCACGCACAAGAAGGTAGCTCTGGTCTGGTGAGCCAGCACCTGAGCCTCCACGCTGTGCCGTTACGCCCCTCATCGTGGACGCGTCGTTGTCGGCGTGTTCTGTCCAGGGCGTGCGGCCTATGAGACGAAGCTTGCTGCAACTACAGCTGCTGCTGTTGCTGCTGCTGCTACTGTTACTGCTACTGGAGTGAGCATGAATAAACAGGAACCATTGCGTGAAACGTGCACATGAACCTACTGCAAGCTAGGTTGGAACGGGGGGGGGAGAGTCAGTCTACTTGAAGGGCAAACCCCTGAGTTGACGTTGATAGGCGCTTTGGCCTGTGGCAGCTGTCGTGCTTGTTATTGAAGTCAGCCGCTGTTGAAATTTGAGCAGATGCGGTGTTACAGTTGCTGTGACAACGTGTAGCAGTCTGGGTGCCTGCATACAGATGCACCCGAAGAGGATGAGGAACAGTAGCACCAGCTCTGTTGATTACTTGATTCTTATGTGGGTGTACTGGCTTGTGGTCCTTGAGGCCATCGTGAGAGCAATGCTGGGGGAATTTGCCATGCTGCTTGCCGAGCCTCCTTTGCCGCCGCCTGGGCAGGTGCCGTCTGTTAAATGTGTAATCGTTGCCTCCAGGCAATCGCATGCCGGAATCGCTTTCCGATCGTCTCATGTATGCGTTCATTTTGCTGCTCCCATGCACGCATGGTTGCAATGAAGCTTGTGCTTACTATGAAACCTATGAAACCCAAGCTGGTGAGAAGCAGTCCGTCATTTTGCCCAAGCCTCTTTTTGTGATGTCCTGGCCGCAGATAAGCGCCCTGCTGCTTTACACTGTATTTGAGTGCAAACGCCGTATACCGGTTCCAGTGCTTGGCTCTGCCCTCCGCGGCCGAGTCCATTACACACCTTGCCCTCTAGACAACGCGAACCCACCCAGCCTTCACCGCGCAAACGATTTCATGCACCCACGTTGTGCGCAACCAACTGGCCTTGCTTGTTGAGCTGTACGGTTGTACAGCTGTGCCCTGCGTCCCGCCTTGCTGATCAGCTGTGCCTCTTCACACCGCTCCATCACCCATGCATGGATGTCCCCACTCCACACTCTCATCGTCCGCTGCAGCGTATCGTTTTGCTTGCAAACAAACTGCTCCTTTGGCAGTTCTGATTGTTGCTCCCACACCAGGCTATCTGTTCATGCACAACCGCCTGCTTTATGTCTTACTGTGCTCACCCCCACGCCCTCCCACCCCCATCAAAGGTCTGCCTGCTCGAGGGAAAGTGGGGCAATGGACACATGGTATTATTATTTGCAGGAACTTGATTGCCTCTCAAACCAAACTGACTTTTGCTTGATGATTCTGTGCGTGTGCTGGGTGACGTGCGGCGCTGCTGCCTGCTGTGCCGAATGAGCCATCTCGATCCACAAGCCTGCACACCTGCTCAATCGACTTGATTACGCGGCGTCTACCAGCAGCATGCGTTTGCCAGAACGGTTGTAGTGTGAGGATCGCTCGCTGAACTTCGGTGGTCCAGGGTGGCTGAAGCCTTCACCGCACCTGGTATTGCTTGTGTGCTGGTGCATAACTTGTTGATCCCGCGGAGCCACAACGCTCTGCATGCGCAGTGCTTGTTGATGTGCCCAGTCATGTCATGCCTTGCCGTAAGCAGGATTGGGGCTTCCTGTGAAAAGCGTGACTTCACACCTTGCGTACTACGCATTTTGTCTGTGGCGACTAGTGGCTTTTGTTGCTTTTTTGTACATGCACAGCTAGCTACTCTGTATGCGTCCCGACATGTAGGCAAGTGGCAGCATGCATACTGAGGGAGGTGAAATCACGCACCGGTTCTCCCAACCGTGTTCATGTGATCCCCCTGTCATGTGCGTCTGCTGTCGGTGACTGCCCCGCCTGAACCTGGGTCACGTCAGGCGCTGATGCACTTGCCACAATGCATGTAATAAGGAATGTAATCCGCTGGATCACTGTCTGTTACTGTGCGTCTGTGTAGCCGCATGCTTCTCCTGCACAGTCCGCATGTGCTCAGCGCTGATGCAGCTAGTGAGGCAAGCCCACTTCCGTCCAGCGTGCCCAGCGTCAACACGTGGCAACACCGTGGTAGCCATGAAAGTTACCCAGGCTGACGGGCCTGCGGGTCAGCTGTTGGGGATCAGCTAAGTGCCAGGAGCGAACTGCCAACGGGCGCCACAGTACACGCTTATGATTTCATGGAAAGTTGTGGCCAGGGCAAGCCCAGCAACACATCGTTGACAGTGCAGTGGCTGCCGATTGCTGAGTTGCCATGCACGCGTCGCAACAAACCACACGAAGACTGGTACTGACATGGCTTGTGAATGCGTGCTTTATGGTATGGAAGGCGAACACCGAGCAGTTTGGATTTCAGCGGCAGACAATGTGGCTAACATTGTGCATGCACGCAAGCGGGAGGGGACACGGGCTGACGGGCGCACCGGCCACACCGTGCATCTTCGCTGCGCAATGAATGCCGACCCTAGCATCGCCATGCCTCACACAACCCCACACGGCAGGCAGGCATTCGCTCATACATCGGCTGCTGCGGCAGAGGCTGGGGCCGGCGCGATGCATGTGATCCTGCCTCCGGCCCTCCAGCGTGTGTGGGGGGGGGCGGGGGAGAAAGGAAAGGGGAAGAAAGGGAGCTACGGAATTACGCCTGGGGATTATTGTTGTTATCATGGCTCAGGGTGTAGGCAGAGGCTGCGGCACGCGAGGCAGCGATGCCTTGAACTCTGCGTATAGACGCTCCATGCGCTGGCGGTGCTGCGGGTCAGACCTGGTGCCGAACACGGCTTTGAAGGACGGCGAGCGTGCGTGCGGTAGCGTCACCATAAACGCATCCGGGACGACCTGCACACACCATGTTTTTGCAGGGGGACGGAACATACATACCATGATATGTGCCAATCAATCAGGACGAGGTTGCCTGCACTTGCAGCCGTACAAGCGTACTACCGTACAGCACTGCATCACCATCACAGACACACTCACAAAATGCAGGGGTGAGGATGGGCGTAGCAGCGCACCGTCATCGCTATGCCCAGCCCAGGGGCAGCGAGCCGCATGGCATCAGCAGCCGCCACATACCGGCACCGTCTTGTACTGTGCGCCGGTTGTGATACAGGGGACCAGCACAGTGGAGTTGCTGGTGTGCCACCGCCCATCGGCTAGCGGCAACACAACAGCCACAACCCACCTCAAACGTGAAGCCGAGTGCGGCCATGTGGCGTGCGTGCTGCACCTTGTTGAGCCCGTAGCCCCTGAAGCCTATACACAGTACGGTATGGGATGGAGCAGCAGCAGCAGCAGCAGTGGAAACACTTGTGGCGACCGGCGATGCAACAACGCATGATGTTGACTCGGAGGGCAGTCAGGCCACGCACCAGACGCATGCAGGTGTGGGCGCATGGTGCCACCCACATACAGGGATGTAACATTGTGACACACACTACCTTCACAGAGCAGTCACTGACATGCTTGGATAACCCACCATAACCTATCTACCGGTATCAACATCCACTGATCAACTGCCAAGCCACATGGTGTGTCAGCGCAAGGTGTTGGTGGCAGCCAGCAATCCTTTCAGTGCGCTGTTCCAATAGCAACGGAACAAGATGCGGCCGTGCAGTGCCATGGCCATTGCATGCTGATATTTCCTGGGGCCTCAGCACCCACCCGCATGCTACGTCATGCCCCCACCTTCATGGTATTGTGGCAGCGAGTCCCGCAACGCGATGCCACCGTGCACTTCAAAATACTCGCTGTAGGATATAGTGTATGGCTCGTCCGCCGACCACCAATCCTGTTCCCTGAGACAAGGCTCGGCTTCTGGATACACACCGCAGTGGAATAGCTTGCAAGCGTCTGCTGCGCTCAGCTTCCTAAGTGCGTCTTTCGTGCGCGGTACAGTCGTGTGCAAGCTGCTGCCATCACAGACGTCGCCTGCGGCAGCAACGGGCTGCTGAGCCTCGAACAGAGGCACAATTTGCACCACAGGCCCCTGCTTATGCCTCCTCAGGCACTCCTTGAAGCGTTCGTCACTGTGCCCCGCGTCGCACATCTCGCTGGGAATCAGGTCCGCGTCACAGAAGAACACAGCGTCCGTCTCTGCACCAGCGATTGCGAGGTTTCGCAGGGAGTTTATTGGATACAAGTGCTCAGGGTCGGAGCGGTCTGGGTTCGGCTGAGAGATTCCAGGCAGCGCGCCCTCCTGCGCAAAGTGATTGCTGTAGAGATACGAAACGGTGAGCGCTGTGCAGGCGGGCGCGTGCTGCCTGAGCAGCACCTGCTCAACATGCTGCTCGTATGCTTCTGCGCTCGGGGTTCCGTGGGGTGAAGGGATGTACAGCGCTGCTGAAACCGGTCCTTGCCAAGCGCTGGCTTGACGCACGAGGGCGGGCCACCTGTTGATGGACAGCTGCGTCGTCAGCGTGATGAGCCCCTGCTGCGTGGGCCCAGAGCGATACGCAGCCTGCTCTTTCACGTAACTGCACGTGAGCCTTGCGCCAGTGCGTGAAGCACCGCGTGCGTGAAGCGTACGTGAAGGGGTGCGAGATGTGCACACCGGGCGGGGCGAGTGGTGTTGAGGGCCAGGGATAAACGGCAAGGTGGTCATTGTGTACTGTTGAAGTTGTCAGCGGCTGAAAGGGTAGGCAGGGGCACACATGTGGTGGGCGCCTCTGGGAGACTATTGGCCGTGTGGGGTGCATGCGAGGTGAGCATCTCGGGGATGCAGGTGCCGGGTGGCGTCAGTGCCATCCTCAACCCCTGCCCGTTTGTACAACACTACGCACACAAAGCGCTTCCTGGAGCATTGGCATGCACACATGGCCCAATTTGCGCCTGTCGATTGCCGAGACATCCCAACGCCATATCCCTTCCATCGCAGCACTGCAGTGCCAGCAGAGCCGCTGACAATGCCTGCAAGCACGACACTGGTGGTGATAGGCCCCCCCCCCCCCCCCCCCCCCCCCCCC
>BDDA01000091.1:139873-175946 GCA_001662385.1 Chlamydomonas asymmetrica
GTGACCTCGCAGGCAGGTGAGGGGTACAAGCGGAATTAGCGGATACTGAGCTCACAGCTCTAGACAGCAAGGATGGAAACGGTCGGTTACAGTCCTTTCAGGTGTGAACGCAGCGGTACACGATGCAGTTGAGTGTGGTGAAAACAGCCGGGTTACGGCACGCGATGATGTTGCGGTTCAAGTACTGGTACGGAGAAGCGTTGTGTTGCCGGGTGGAACCGGCAGAAATGGTTGAGCGGAGGGAACGCACCGCGACGCTGTGGTCATGACCGTGCATAGCGCGGTCACCTCTTGAAGTGCGGGTATCAGGTCGATTCATAACGTATGCCATTGCATGCAACAGGGTTGTAGGGTGGGTGATCGAGGGGCCGATGGCACGTTCTCTATGCTCAGAATGCCATGCCAGGACGCATATCGCAGGTGGGAGTGGGGATGGCTCGGTAGCGCAACGCATGAGGGGACCGGAAAGGTGCTGCTGCCATACACCGGTACACATACATGCTGCTGCGGAATAGCGTTACGTCTGGGGTATGACTTGTCCGTAACACCAACCATATCACACGACACTGCGGGTCCAATCAACACGTTGCTGTACACTTGGACAGTGTGTGCAGTCACTGCGTGCAGTCATGCAAACTCGGCGCAATCTGGCGGTACTACGGTACAGCTCGGCAGAGAGCATTCAGCCACCAGAGTCCCTTGGTTGAGCTTGCGTCATGTGTCGCTCAGCGGATGGGAGGCGGGAATGGGCAGGAGCGCCCTACAGGGTGCCATGCAGATGCAAATGCAGATGCCACAAACAACACACCATGTACGAAACCCACAACAAAGTGCAAGTGCACAAATGCATATGCGTGCAGGAAGTGGGCCGGCGCGCCCAGGCCATGGCAGACGCGAGCGAGCACTCGCGACGACCGTCAGGAGTGGTAGTCAGGAGTGGCTGTGGTCCAACCGTGCGGTGTGCCTGCCATATGATTGATGCGCCCGGCAGCCGCCACCACCAACCAGGCCGTAACGGTGTCAAGCCAGTGTGCACTAGGCTGTCGTCGAGTCATAGTTCAGAGCAGTTGAGTCAGGAATTCAGAGCATGGAGGTGATGTGTCAGTGCATGCTTCATAGCTGCATGGGTTGCCAGGGCTCTGCAAACGTGGCTGCTGCTGCGGGCGCCCCCGCGTCCGCTGAGTATACCCCGCCCGCGCCAGCCTCCACCGCAGCGCCGCCCTCCGGCCCCTCCGGCTTGACGGCCACCACCGGCGCCGCCGCTACAGCGCCGCCGCTGAATATGCCGCCAGGCAGCCCGATCGACGCGTCGACGGGCTGCTGCGCATCCTGCAGCGGTACGCACACATGGTGCAGAGTGGTGCGCTCAGAAGGTGCGCCACGACAGCAGAAGCTATGCATGGACAGGTTGGAGAGATCAACTTGTTACGATTTCGGACAGATTGCCGCCTCCACGCCGAAGGATCGCCTACACGCGCTGTCCTAAACCGCTGGGTCATATTCCCGGCATTCAAGGTCGGCCAGCGCAAAAGCCGTCTGCATGGGCCGCCGGTGACCAGCAACACAGCAACGCGATGCAACAAGCATGCGCTCGATAGCATGATCGGGTTGCTGCACCGGGTGGGTCCACTCACCGCCCTGGCCACCCCTGGCTGCTGCGCGGGCTCCGCTACTTGTCGGCCGGCGTCTACAGCCATGGGCTCGGGCCCGCCCGATACCCCCACGGCGCGCGGCCCCGCGAGGCCGGCCACCCCGGGCCCATTCAGCGCGAGCGACGTGTGCAATGACGCAGCAGCATACCCGGCCTGCAGCAGCCAGCAGGCACACGCGCATGATCGACACGGTGAGCCACAACAGACTCGCTCACAACACCGAGCCCAGGAACTCCATGGTCCACATGAGCCAGTTGCGGCTGTCTGTGCATCTCCCACATGCTTCCATGTGGCGCCTCTGCATCGCATGCCCAGCATGCAGCCCACCACCGGCCTGCCTGCCAAGTGCACGTCTGGAACCCACCCGCGCCATTGCGGCATATGGAATGCTTCCTCATGCGCCATGCCATCATGATTCATGAGTGAGCATTACATATGCCGAGATGGCGCGGGTGGCAAAGGTGGAAGTCGCATTGCGGCGTCCATGCGGATTTCATGGCCCCAATTCCACAACGAGTACACGGGAGGTTGGTTTGTGGCTAGTTCTCAGCCTCACTGTTAGCCTTGCCACCCATCCAATGTTTACACATGGAGTGTGGTGGCAGGTATGCTGCAGCAGCACATCACAGTATCACACTCACCGCCGCGTCTGGCGTGGCGTCCATTGCGTCCCCTGCATGCGCCTCCTGCTTCACGCCTTCCTGGGTCGCGCCGCCCGCCACGCCCGGCTGCTGCTGCAGCGGCTGCTGCGCGCCCGCCCCTGCCTGCTGCTGCTGCTGCTGCGCCGCCTGCAGCTGCGCCGCCTGCTGGTACGCCGCATCCACGCGCGCTGTGTGGCGCCGCAGCTCGTCCTGGCGCGAGTAGTCGCCCTCCCCATCGCTCTCCTCGTCCTTCTGCCTGCACTCACCACAGCGCAGTTACCATGCATTTACAATCCAGTTATCACACAGTTACAGCGCAGTTACCATGCATTTACAGCGCAGGTACCGAGCGGAGCACGTACCATACAGCGCAGCGCAGCTCGCCCGCAACTGAAGCCCACCAGCGGTGGCGCAGCGCAGCGCACCGGCGCACAAACACGTGTGTGCGTGTGGCGTGCGGCGTAATAGCCGATTGCGTACTAGTGTTCAGCACGCCAATCTGTGAGGGCGAGCGCGTGTATGGCAGCGTTCATCCTCGCAAGTTGCCGTGCTGAACAATAGGACACACACGACGCAATCGACACGTGCCATGCGAGCAGTCTTGCCACCAAAATGACACACAAACCCAGGATGCTGTGGACTTGCTTGCACAAGGTGAGGTCTGTGAGGTGAGCGTTGCGGCAAGTGCCATTGGGTGGCACAGACATCGCTATACAGCATGCGCAAGACCCCACCAGAAGCCGCCAACCACACACCATTGCCCCACGTGCACTGCACCAGCGCCGCCCACTCGCCGCTTGTCCAGCATCTAAGCCTAGGCTAGGTTCTGCCGATCCGGCAATTCGCATGCAGGGGCGCAGTCACTCCTCATGAATGCACTGGTTGCCTTGCCGCAGTCAGTGGCCCCGCAGGCCGTTTGGGGATCGAGTTTTGGCGTGGCAGTGTGCAGAGTGCAGTACGAGTGATGAGTGATGTTTGGCCACTCATACACCAGCAGCCGCGCCTCTGCATGTGCTGCTGCCTGCCTGCCGCTCCCACCTGCGCAGCTCGTCGTGCACCTGGCCGCCGCCCCTCACGTCCGGGTCCTCCTCGGGCGCCTCAGGCACGCGCCCCATCTTGGGCGGCACGTACTGCATCTGCACGCTGGGCACCGGCGGCAGCTGCGCCAGGTGCTCCAGCACGCGCACCTGCACAGGGCACACGCACGCATGCACACACGCACGTGTGATCACAGGCAGACAGGGAGCACGAGCCATGCCCAGTATGCAGGCAGACATCCTCAGCCGGTTGGCTTACTAGCTGAGAGCGGTTACAGTATGGCCTGGGTGTATCCATAGCCCACACGCCTGGGGGCGCCTCGGGCCAGCAGAGGCCAACGCTGTTGCGCTGTTGCTGAGGCAGATTGTAGCTGGCATTGCCATCCCGCAGCGCATCCAAACTGTATCAGATCCTGCAGGCAACTTGCCATGCTTCCCTTTCCCAGCACAGCCCCTCATGCGTCACTGACTCATGCTCAGCAGGCCAAACAATCTACGCATTTGAAACAGCACGCATGCATGCCATGCGCAGGGCGCCTCTCACATCCTATGTGGCACCAATCGCAGCATGCACCGCATGTGCCTGCCACAAGCATGCCGGTGTCTTGCGCACAAGACCTATGCATGGATTCGGGCTTGGACCTTGCTTGCTGCTCAGCTTATCAGGGCACCCCCACCCCCAGTGACCTGGGTGGTGTGTGTGGGTGCCCTCCCAGGAGTCGGTGGCTGTCGCCGCCGCGCCGTATGGCGCCTTCTGTAATCAATCAATCAAGCCAGTGTCGGGTGTGTGACAGCCGCCGCACCCACTCACACGTATCTCCTCCAGCTCCCCACGCTCATTGGCATTCTTCATGTTGCTGACCGCAATGCGCAGCCGCTGCGTGTCCAGGTAGAAATTGAACTGGTCCAGCGCTGTCTCAGGAAGGCTGCGAGAAGGGAAGGGCCATCAATGCTTGACAGTGTGACATGGGGAGCAACACAGCCACTATGCTGCTGCCTGGGCGATGCAGCGGTGCCAAGACTGTCCCCCACCAGCCGCCCTGGACCATTTAGCTCATTCCGCAGCCTGACGGCTGTTGCTCATGTGCGCGGACGCCCCCACCACTGCTGCCACAGCTTTTGCTGACAGCTGCGCCTGCAGCAGGGCTTGCAGGGTGCATGGCGAGGTGGAGCGCAACCATTCACGCATTCACATAGCATGCAACGCTACACAAACGGTCACGCAATGTTCGTTGCAAGGTGCCGGCTGCTGGGCTTGCATGAACCAATGCATGCACCACAACTCACTTGTCCGGCAGGTCCAGTCCGTTCATCCGCCCCGTCTCGTAGCACCAGCACCGCGCCACGTTGCGCAGCGTGTAGCCGCCCCCTCCCAGCACCATCATGGGCACGTTGAACCTGCGCAGGTGTGTATGACAGGGAATCACGCGGTGTGGGCATGCTTGAGCAGGCAACCAGCAAGCCAGCCGTCTGACTGCAGTCCCACCCTGACCGCGTGCGTAACGCATGCTAACGCATCAGCCCCACGTCGCCCTGACATTCCTGGCCCCGTGTCGCGTGTGTGTGGGATGCCAAGCTAAATTCGAGGCTACCCAAGCATGCATCTTGGCAATATATGGCATGCATGTGTCAACTCAGTGGGCCCAGCGCCTGCACGATGGCTGCCGCCTGACCGTATGCTGGTGCGTGCTGCATGGGCTGCGAGAGCGCCATGGGCCGAGCTGCCAACGCAGAAGGCGATTGGCCTGCACGTGCGCAGCTGCAGTGTTGGCAGTCGTGCGTGCTGCAAAGCTCGAACAGCGCTTGCTGGCCAGGCTGTCACGCTCCATCAGTGGCCCTCACTGCCCCACACTGCACGTGCTGCAAGCAGCAAGCGCGCTGACACGCTCGGACGACAGGCCGACCCTCGGTAGGGTGTCGGCTGCTTGCTGTGTGCGCGAGCGCGCCTGCGGACGAGCATGCGAGCGCAGGTGCGGGTGCGCCCTGGCGCAGTGCAGGTGCCGAGCGGTACCCGCAGCCTGTGTGTGAGCAGCGCGGCTGCGACATGCGGCGCGTGCAGCGCCCCCCGCCGCTGCTGCCGCTGCATGTGCGCTGGCTGTAGCGCCGCTGCTGCCCGCCCGGCTAACTGGGAGGGATCGATCAGGCGTGCGCTGCAGCTGCTCACCGCCCGGTGGGCGCAGTTGAGCACCGGCACGGCGCAGTAATGCTGCGCGTCCCACAGCATTCACAACGTCGCTGCACAGCTCTGCTGATGCCCCGGGCTGAGCAGCCTTAGCGTACGCGCGTTCCTCGCCAAGCTGCTGTGTCCCACCAACTCAGCCACAGCGGGCGCTACTCACTTTGCCAGGAACTCCAGGCAGTTGCTGTGGCCCTCCAGGCTGAGGTTGAAGCACCCCAGGCGGTCGCCGCTCAGCGAGTCAGCGCCGCAGCACATCACGATCGCGCCCGGCTGGTACATCTCCATCACCTGCACGCCGGCAGCAGCGTTGGCAAGGCACAACTAAGGCCACCCTCACACAAGCCAAGCCGAATACGCCGGACACTGCGTCCCCTCTTGACCACCGCCCCCCCCAGCAGTCGCGCTACACGCTGGCAAATGGCCAGCGAGCTGAGATTCTGAAGTGTCAAAATCCTGTACCTGTGTGCGAGCTGGTGTTGTTTTGTAGCAGGGCACGCAGTTGTCATACTAAACCAGCCAGGCCTCAGTAATCGCATTAGCACAGCCGCCCACGCCCGCCCAGGGTGACATGCCCTTGCCGCCGATGTGGGTCACACTAGCGTGGCCTTCCTGCTGTTCCTGGCCCACCTACCTTGGTCATGACAGGCTCGTATATGAGCTTGTAGCTGTCATCGTCCATACCGTCCTTGAGCGGCACGTTGACCGTGTAATACTTGCCCTTGCCGAAACCCACGTCGTCCAGCGCACCAGTGCCGGGGAAGAACTCCCCATACTTGTGGAAGCTCACCTGCACAAGACGCACACTCAAGCGCGTCAAAATAAGACTGCAGGGCTCACACACGGCAACTGGGTGTGCCGCCCGGCAATACGCATCCCGGGCGCACGAGGCACATGTGGCAAGCTATGAGCTATGCGATGCGCGGGACTGCCGCAGCGACGGCAGCGTGCGTGCGTGCGCTCCCCACGAAAACACACTTGTATGTGCCACGGCACACCCGGTGGCCATGACACGGCACGGCGCCGCGCTGCGCGCTGCGTGGGTTTGCTCACAGTCATGACACGATCCGTCAGGTAGAAGGCCTCCTCCACACCATCACCATGGTGGATATCGATATCCACGTACAGCACGCGCGGGTAAACTTTCAACAGCTCAAGAATCGCCATGACGATGTCGTTAACGTAGCAAAACCCAGAGGCCTCGGCCTTCTTGGCGTGGTGCATGCCGCCTGCAGTGAGCATGGCGTGACAGGCATATGTGGGTGAGGCTGCGGTTTTCAGGTTGGCATGCGGGAAGGGCAAGCAGCCCTGGTTTGAGCACTGTGCTGGTGAGCATACTGCACGCCTTCAGACTGTGGTGCTGCTGGGTTGGGCGGGTGAGCTGGGAATCCATACACCCACCTGACCAGTTGAGCGCCACATCAGCCTTGCCAGAGGAGAGCAGAGCGGCCCCATCTACTGAGCCTCCAGCATACATCTGTTGGCACCAGCAACCGCCAAGCAAGCCAGAACCCTTTGCAAGTCAAAATCTCAAGAAAGGGCAAGGCGGTGAGAGACGGCAAGCTCAACCGTTATGCTTCGGATGGCGTGCAAGCCCGCATAAGCTGTCGCGTGGCACGGCACGTCCCCTTGTTAACACCCGTGGTTCCATGGTGCCTGCAGACTTACCGAGCAGTATTCATACAGGCCGTCAAACACTGGGCAGTCCGCCTCTCCCGCGACGCCCATATTGAAGCGACGAAGTTGGGTCATGTGCTCTTCAACGGTGTTCGGTGTCACCGACTGCAAGAAGCGTATGTACTCTGCAAGGGAGGGCCCCGATCGCCCAGTTGGTCAGCATAGTGAACTGTGCGGGCATCCTGACGGAACCACATAACCCCCACGTATTTGTGTGGCTAGCAACACAACAAGTAGGGCAGTGCAGTCGACGGCATGCTGCACACGCAACCTCGCATACCAGACGCACCCAGCAGCATGCGCGCGCATCAGCTCACACTGCCCCTCCCAGCGTCAAAACACTAGCACCACAGCACAGACGTAAATGAAACTTGACCACCCGAAAGCCGGAGACGCTGGCCAAGCAAATTTCCTGGCATGCTCACCGTCTGCGTGGAAAGCTGTCAGCTCCTCAAATGACCGCGGGCGAGGTCGGTGCACGCTCATCCGCTTTGTCAGGCCGTAGCTGTCCACTAGTGCATAGGCCATACGAGCACGGTGAGGGCGCATAGGGTTGCCACCGCCATAGCAGAAGTTGCCTATGTCCTCGTCGTAGAAGTACGAAACTTGCTTCTCTGCCGGCTTCATTTTGCTTAGGGTCAAGGGTTGCACCGGAGCTTGTGTCAAAGCAGCCTAGGTAGGGTGGTGTGGACCTAGCCGTTTGACCTCTGCTTACTATGCATATATGCAGCAATGGCAACAACCACTAGTGCGTGCAATGTCATGGCGGCGGTACAATGAAGGGCGAATTCAACAATCTTTGCTGGGCAAGCATGCAGAGCGAAAAGAATAAGGGCAGGGTCTTGCTGTCAAATGATATGCACTATGCAGCAATGGTGCACAGCGGCGTGCAGTCAGAGCCTGCTTCGATTGCTTTGATTGGCAGCGCACCAGCAAAGAGCACCCACTACTCAAAACCTACAAACGCAGCTTGCGAGGCCAGGTACACTGGGTTCAAAACTCCTGTAAATCTTTGTGTGCTGAGATTTTTCCAGATATCGTGCTGCTTGTTACCCCGATGCTAGTCCGAACGGCAATTCCTGCAGGGCAGACGCACCATAGTCGCATCATCGACCAGTGGCTGGGTAGAGCCACAGGTTGATCGTGTTGGATTTGCTCCATCGCGGCCGCATTCATACAGTGGAATCACAGGGCAACATGCAGGTGGTCATCCGCACTGTATGCTTGCCTATGCCGCCGGCACTGGCCTTGTCAACACTTGCCAACGTCCATCTGTGTCCCAGCCTAGCACCCTTCACTCTTTAGCTTGAGACAGGCTAATTTAAGTGCAGCCAGGCACACCTTGCAGCAGCCAGCAGGTATTGACGCGCCCGGGAGACTGCCTGGACGGAAGGGGTTACACTACAGTGGCAGCTGCGCTGGATCTCAACCCTCTTGAGCTGCAAGAACGCACTGGCGTCGGCGCAACTACATAAATGCATTTCCAAGGCATCTTGCTGCACCGTGCAGGATGATCCGTTAATCAAGTTGATTTGTTCGCCCCATACTTGGCTGGAGCATTGAGCAGCAGCACCGGATGGGTGGTGAATTATAAGGAATACCAAGCATGCCAGTTACGACTGAAGCACGTTGTTGCAACGCTAACGGGGAAGCTGACGCACTCTAAAGCAAACCACTAGCTTCAGGCATGCCCAAGCAACTATGAACCCCAGCAGACTAGCGAAAAGCTGCGACCAACAGCGAACGGCTGCGACCAACAGCATATGCATGTGCATGTGGGCAACGATGGCTGCCCACGCAGGCATGTTTTGGGACAATCGGCTTCACACAGCAGCGCCTGCTGCTGCCAGGAGGTGTGCGCGTGTGCCCCGCGGCCCGCAGCGTCCGTTGTGTGCGATAGACCATCGCATGACCAGCACGCAAGCCGCGCCAAGGGAGGCTGGGCGCCAGGAAGCGCCCAGTGCAGTGTCCACCCAGCGGGTTGTGCCACAAGCGCTTAGCGGCCGCGCATCTCGCGCACCGCCGCCAGGGTCTCCTCCTTCTGCAACACACACACCACACACAGCATGTGCACAAACAAGCGCAATCAGCACACACGCTGCATCAGATTACAGCACCACAGAAGGAATGGCATTAGGCAATGACATACTGGTATGTCAAGGTGTGTATACGGTATGTTTACGGCCGTCTAGGACAGGCGGCGTGGTTCCACCGCCTGCCCAGTGCGAGCCCAACCGCAGATCATCTGGGTGCCGTCGGCAGGGGCCTCCCGCAGCCGCTTTTGCGAGCAACAATTCCATGTGTAAACACCAGGCAACCATGCTGGCAGGACACGTGCAGGTGCTTGCATGCTGTGCATGACCCACAGGACACAGGCACACTGCGTTGGAACACACAGGATGACACGCCCTTTATGCCGTCATCACGTCTTATGGGTTCATGTGGAGCCCGAAGCCGCATAGGCCAGCTGCTGCCAGCAGCAAGCCATGGCAGCCGCAAGTCACCCCCTGATGCAACCCAGGTGTGTGCTTGCCACTAGGCCAAGCAGGAAAAGGAGGTGGGTGTGTCTCAGGTTTGGAATACACGCGCCCGCACACTGTGCACCATTGTGCACCCGCGCAGGGGGGGCGGCGTGACATGCAAGCGCTCGCGGCTAGCTCACCTTGGCTGCGTTTGGCGCAAACACGTACTTGATGAGCGACTCCTTGATGGGCAGCAGCTCGGGGAACTCACCCTCGATCTGTGGAGGGGTGAGGGTAGGTAGGCACGAGCAGCAAGCAAGCAAGCACACATGGGTGAGCGCGTTGCACACAAAGGGTTGAGCCCCAAGGGTTGCGCGAGGCCCATGACAGCATGGTGGGGAACAACACCTTGGCCCCGATGCGCGTTGTGCAATGCACACGCTTGAAGCCACTCGAGGCGTGAGTGCCGTCACCAGCTGCGGTACAGCTGCTCTAACAAGCAAGGCAGGCGGATGCACGATGCATGCAGTATCACATTTGGTAGCCCATGCAACGTGCAGCCCCCCTGGCCCCTGGCCTGTGCTACCTGGGCTGAAATGCACATCCACTACATGCACTGATCCCGCACGCGGCCAGGCAATTGCCCAGCGCACCAAGCGACCTGTGCACGGGGCTGACCACACGGGATACGAATGCATGCACCCCCCATCAACCTAAAGGGTTGTGGTGACACGGCCATGATACAAGCGGTTGGCAGGGGCGGCCGAACACCGCCCTAGTGAAGGAAATATGCAGGATGGATGCAGTTGGACACCCCTGACTGCATTCGGCCACGGCGCCGTCGTCCGGTTCGCAACAATGCACGTGCTAGCCTTGTAGTGCCTGCCAAAGGGCTCACACCCAATGAAGTGTGCGGCCATATCACGCCAGCTGAATCCCTGCAGGGCCGCAGGATTGCTGCATGAATGCCGCTCCCGCCGCCGCTGCGATCGTTTCTGCTGCCTCCGCTCGTGGCAGAGCCTCAGACAAAGTGCAGGAGCCAAGCATTTAGCGCTGGCATGCATCCTTGTTCACAACCAGGCCGTAGCACCCACACCGCTGCAAGGTTTTAGGGAGTCTGGAGGTCGGCTGCACAAATCCCTCAACTTCAGTGGTATGCGTACGTGATGCGTAAATGCGTTGCTTCCCTCCGCTTCCTGATCCACCCATGCCCGTCAACCCAGGCTGCTGGAAATGGCACCTTGCGCTGTCCCTATCACATCATCAGATAGCCTGCACTAGTCAGCACCCACCCGGGCCGTGTCCAGCAGGTTGTTGGAGCGGGGCGCCACAATGACCTTGGCCTGCTCCTCCACCGTGAAGTTCTGCCACGTGAACTCCGGGTCAATGTACTCCTTGTACAGCTGCAGAATCTGCATGGCACAGCACAGCAGGGGGGGGGACAGGGGTGCAAAACACCGTTGTTTATGGGCAGGGGAGCGATGAGGGAGGTTGAGGTGCATGGCGATCATCAGCAGCAGGGGGCATCTAGGGGCAACCGGGCATGCACATACGCAAATGGCCTCCGCACAGCCAATGCATGCACGCGAAGCCAGTATAAGCGTTGAGGTGTTGGCCAGCTGAGGGGTGCTTGCGCTGTCAAGCGAAACACGACTGCGTGCTAGCAGGGTGCTGACCTCGTTGTGGCTGATGGCGCCAGGGTTGGTGTAGTTCATGATACCCGTGAGCTTGCGCTTGGCCTGCAGGCAAGCGTACAAGAGCAATAGTAATGGCAGTCAGCCTAGCAGCAGGAAACACTGAAGTCGTTGAACCAACCCAGCTGTGTTCAAACGGCGTGTGCCTTACCATCTCAATCGACATAGGTATGAGCTCCGGAAGCACGGTCATCGAGTTCGGGATATCAATAACCTACGGGTTGTGAAGACAGCAGGGCAACACGCGCTTTGGCAGGGCAGAAGACTTAATGCTTTGCAGCGCTACCTGAGAAGGAGGTAGCAGGCGCGGCACGACGTGACTGCCAAACAGCTAAAGCCTTGCAGATCAAGGCATCTCTTTGACAGCCTACCTTATCATACTTGATGATTTTTGTGATGAAGTTGCGGGGGTATGTGAGGTCTTCAACAATCGGCATGCGCACGCGCAACGTGAGCACGTTCGGGAACTCCTTCAGCAAGCTCTCCACCATGGCCTATTGAACATGAAATAAAACAAGGCACACATGAACTCCCGGCACAACTCTGCAGGGACCAACGCGGCCCCGATCCACAACACTTGCAAGGGCAAGTTTTAAACACCATCGCGACGTTGACATGCCTTGGTGTACGAATAGTACGAGCCAGTGAAGTTTGGCTTGTCGCTCTCCTTGAATCCTTTCCCACTGTTGACGGGAAAGTCCTCGTCGTAGTGGAAAATGCACCCAGTGCCGAAGTAAGTCATGTGTATGTTGCGCTGGAGGCAAACGTCCGCAAGGTTCAAGCAGCCGATGACGTTAGCGCGGATGGTCTCAACCTGCAACACACGCAAGGTCCAGTAGCTTAGAAAGAGGCCACTGCACGAGCCCTGTGCACAAGCATTTTGATCCAGGAACCAGTTCTGTCGGGACACGTAGCGTGCAGAAATTAATCAGCAAGGTGGCATTAGCGCAACACCTTGCCCTGTCAGGCTTACCCTGTGGGTCTCACACCAGTCCACGTTCGGGCGGCCTGTAAGACCTGCTGCGTTTAGGACGTGGGTGGGCTGATACTGTGGAGCAAAGCAGGCAGGAATGAAGTTGGCGGGTAATCAACCTGGCCTGGTCCAGAGCGAGCTCAACACAGAGTAAAAGGGTGTCACCAACCTTCTCAATCTCAGCGATAATGGCAGCGCGGTCCTCGAGCCTGGCGCTTGCGAGGTGGTAGTTCGCGCCCAGCTTTTTCAGCTCATCTGCAACCAAACCCCCAATCCAGCCGCTCTTGCCGAACACAAGGAAGACCTGTCGTTGGAAAAGCGCAGGTTGTTAATATCCGGCGCGAATGACAAGGAGGGAAGTTGTGCGCCACGCCAACAAGGACTCACAGGCTCCTGCGCAACCCCGTTGCCGTCCGTCATCTTATCGTGCTTTAGTGTGTTAGCTGAAAGTCTACTTAAAGCAGCAGCGCTACGCCTAAGTTTGAGAGGCAGGTACGCAGGTGTATGGATGGAGCGGAGCGAAACGGGCTTGCAAAACACCATTTGAAAACTGGCTACTTGCACATGTTTGAACTTTTTGCTTGCTGGCTGAAGCAGCATCCCAGTGTCCTGATGTTACCGTCCTGCAAGAGCTATGTGGTAGCATACAGTGCGAGTTACATACACTAAGCCCAAAGTATCGTTTATGCAGCCAGGGACCCTTGGTAGCGCATGGCTTGTTTTCACCACAGCCATTCTGGTGTTAAACGAAGGAGACCAAACTGGGCTTTGCTCAGGGGCTGAACACCACTGAGCTACAGTATTCGGCGTTGCCCAGGACCTGCGTAAGAACCTTCCTACCTCTGGTGGACACTTACAGTGCCAGGTCAGCTGCAGGGGAATGGGGATACAGTGAGGCGCGAGACTGTGTGACGGCGTTACACAGGGTTTGCCTGGCTGGATGCCTGGCCAGTTCAGAAGCTCCGACAGTGCCGCCTAACACTTGCCTGTAGGGCGTGCGCCACACAAGTGATAGGCCAAACTAACCGCAGCGCAATTCAAAACAACGGACAGGCTGCCATACAGCAGCACACGGTCACAGTTATAGAATGCCGTGCAAAGTGGCCGGTCCATTCAAGTTGTGGTTTGAGCAGTTGAACTTCATCGCCTTTGGCTGGTAGCTTGACCAACACTGGTAAGCGCAGCTGGCGAATACAGTAAACACGAGGGGGCATCAGAGCGCACGGATTCCCCACGGCAAGGCGTGTGCATAGCTGCCCAAAGCCAGACCACCGCACGCGTCCGGGCTCCACAGGTATGAGTGTTGGGTTGTGATGAAAGGGCATTTCAGCATTTGTGTTAGTTATGCGACACCCGCTGGCTGCCACCTGTTCAATCCGTATCGTCACCACTCAGCCCGGGCAGGCGGAAACCGCAACCCGAAAGTCCCAAGAGAGCGGGACGGGGAAAGCTGAGTGGTGGTGAGGGTTCATCGATGCATTTTTATGAGGGCGCAGCGCACCTCTGCAGTTCGGGAGTGCATGAATGGGGACAGGCCAATAGGGTTAGCATAAGCCTTTCACTGATAGGCCAAGCACGCTCATTCGACGTAGTTATGCGTAGTTGCTGCGTGCGTGCAAGATTGCCAACACCAGGGGGCTGATCCAGTCACACGCAGGTCAAGAATACAGCGATTTTGCCGCCAGCCGCAGCTTAAGGCGTGCGCCCACGCTGGTCGCGCCGAGCTCCCGCAGCGCGTCGTCGTCTAGGAAGGGCAGTAGCGCGGGCGTCACATCCTCCGCCTCAAACCGCGGCGCGAGGCCCAGCAGGCCCACGTCGTCCAACACTCCGCGTATGTCGGACGATGTCGGCTGCAGCAGGCCGTAGCAAGCAGCCGGGGAGGACGCCGAGGGGGGCGCGGTCGCCGCGCGCGTGGTGGCCATCCTGTTGCCCCCGAAACGGCCGGCCAAGTCCCCGAGCACGAGCGCCGCCTGGCTCTGCGCGTCCGAATTCACACTCGCGGTGTCAAACGCGGCCGCGGCGGCCCCGTTGGCTTTGCCGTACATGTCAAGTCCTAATCCTCCAGCGCCTCCTAAGCCGGCCCCGCCAGGACTCAAGCCAATTGCGTAGCCACCAGCTTGCCTGACAGCAAACCCGTTTGTGGCTGCGGCGGCAAACGCGCTGCCGTTGCTTTCTGCTCGGACCACGCCCCGGGCCGCCGAGCTGCCCCAGCCGTTGCAGCCGTTGCTGCCGCCGTTCGCCCAGGCCGCCACACCCCCTCCCCCGCCAATGCCCCCGTTGCGGTCAGCCATGGCCGCCGCCGCGGCGGCGCCGCGCGCGGCCTCCGCCGTCAGGCTGGCAGCTGCCAGCGCCAGGTTGGCCGCCTCCAGCTTGGCGGTTGTGTCGCGGAGCGCGGCCTCCAGCGCCGCGCGCTGGTGCATCACCGCCATGAGCTCCTCCTCCAACACGCACACGCGCTCTCGCAGCGCCGCGAGCTCGGCCGCATCCACCCGTGTGGTACCCAGGCCGTCATCCGGATTGCACTCGGCTTGTTGTTGTTGCTGTTGCTGTTGCTGTTGTTGCTGCTGTTGCAGGGCGTGGCTGTCATGGAGCTGCTGCTCCAGGGTGTCCACGAGGTCCTGCATGCGCGTGGCCTCAGCCTCCCACTCCGCCGCACGCGCCTCGGCGGCGCCGCGCGCTCCGGCCGCGGACGCCGCCTCGACACGCGCGGCGGCGGCTTCCGCCTGTGCCGCCGCCAGCGCATCAGATCGCTCCTTCAAGGAAGCCTCCAGCGTGTCCACCTCGCCCTGCCACGACACACCAGCACCAGCGGTACAGCAGCGGTACATATGAACAATGATCAGTACATTGATCAGTACATTGATCAGTACACGAAGAGCGGCCGCCCATGCACATGGCCGGGGGGCACACACTTTTGCGCGTGGTTGCAAACAAAACCATGCCGCGGCATGTCCAAACGCTGCTTGCGTGGCCGCCGCAACCCCTGCCGGGAGCCCACCCCGCACCACAGCCCACCACAGCCAGAAGTTCGCAGCAACCCACCTGGAGTCGTTCCGCCTCAGCGCTAACTTCCTCCAGCTGCTGCTCCGCAAGTCCCTTCTCGTGCCGCAGCTTCGCCAGCGCGGCCGCGGCCGCCGACGCATCACCATCCCCGCACCCGTCCATCGCCTGCCCGTCGCCGCTGCCGCCGGAGCACCGCCCGGTGGACGCTTGTAAGTCAGATCCGGGGGGGGAGTCGTGGCCTGCGCCCGAGTAGCTGGACTTGCCAGATCCGCCCTGCCGGATTCGGTCCTCAGCCGCCATGTAGACGGTGTCCCTGAAGTTTAGGTGCGCGTTAATGCGCGCCAGTATTTCCTGGCGGCCAAAAGGCTTGACGACATAGTCGTTGCTGCCACTGGTGAGCCCCTCCACAATGTTCTCCTCCTTGGACTTGGCGCTGCGATGGAAGGAAGATGATACGGGCCGAACACGTATTGGATATTTGAATTGAACTCGTACTGGATTGGTATCAACGTGCGGAGGGCGGCTGGCGCTCAAAACCGAAGTAGCAACAGTTGGGGAAAACGACAAGCGGTATGTAAGGTGCGGCACTGTAATCAATCCTGCCCCACTTGTAATCCTGCATCCTGCATCCCGCTTGTTGCATGCCAGGGGACGCACCTGACCATGATGACCGGGATCGCCGCCATGGGGTACATCTCCCTGAGCTTGCGGCACACCTCGTAGCCGCTCATGCCGGGCATCATCACGTCAAGCAGAATCACATCAGGCAGCTGCTGCACATCCTTCAGTATTTGCAGCGCCTCCTGCCCATCCATCGCCTGCATGCGCACAGCACACAAACCATTACTGATACGCCAACCCGCATGCTGCACAGGGACAGCACGAAGAACAGGCACGCGACGCTCCTGCGCATTCATGCGAATGGTTAAAATGGAGATTGGAATACCTGGCACGTCAATACGCTTGCTGGCCACCCACAAGTGTTAGCAATGGTTACCGGAGAGCTGCTGGAGAGCCTGGTTGCCGCATTGATTGATTGCAATCCAGAACGGTTCAAGATAGCCGAACTCACCTGCATAATCTCAAACCCCGCTGGGCTCAGCAGATTCTGGATCACCATTTGGTTGACCTGTACGCAGATGTGTATGGCAAAGCAATCTCAGCGCGAGTGCTTCCTTGAGTTAAGTCTACCAGACTGCATGAAATTCTGCCCCGTCGCACTGCCAGTGTTCACCCCTGTCATCGCCTACTTGACACTTACGGTATATGCGGGTTGTATGCACAACAACCAATGACACACCAAAACATTGAATCAGTGAATTACGTCCAAACATAGGCATGCTACGAACACACGGCAAAACGACGGAGGCTTGAATGTGTATGTGTGTCCCCACCAGATTGCATGAGTGGCGCACTTGTGCCCTGTCTGGTGTGAACTGAAGCATTAATTGTGTTGGCCACGATGCTGGGGCAGCCTGGCTATGTCAAGCTCGCGCACACACCGACACACGTGAGCCGCATTCGGTTGACTCACCGGGTCGTCATCCACACTCAGCACGCGCACTTTGCCGCCGTTGCCGCGCAAGCCGAACGAGGGCCGCCGCCGCACCGCCTGGAGGGACACAAGCAGGGCGAGGTGAAGGGGCACCAGCTTACGTCAGCTTATGGACACACAACGCACGCGACCTGGCAGGATGCCGGGGGGTCCCGGGGGGAAGGCGCTGCATGCGAGGTATGCTGCCCGGGCCCTTGATCGCATACGCCCAACGCGATGCAGCACACAGAGGATGAAATGCTACATGCATGCTGCAATGCTACATGGATGCTCGCATGGGTTCATAGACAGCACGAGTTTGCCACCTATCCCTTAGGTGAATGCTGCACGAATGCTACATTATGGTGACAAGTCAATGGAGCTGGCGACGACCAGAGCGTCACGCCAGCCACAAAGCACTGACCGCCTGCTCCCCGTGATGTCAAGACTCATGAATAGCTCATACCAAGCCGTAGATAGCACACTACCGGGAATAGGCCCATGATGATGAATGGATGGATGGATGATGGATGAGACAACAGCCCGCTGCATCAGCGCGCTGCATGCACGACCTCGCGCCCACCTCACCTGTACGAGCGCCGCTGCAGCATCCAGCGACATGGGCCCGGCCGAGGAAGTGCCCAGCATGGGGGACCTGATGCTCGTGCTCGTGAGCCCATCGCGGCTGCTGGCGGCCACTGCGGCCGAGGTCCCCGCGTCTGCATGATAGGGACGCAACGGAAATGGCGGTCGAGTGTCTCACACATTGCCTTGCAGCGCCTGGTTCACTGGAGACAACGCAGCCTCAGATGCAGCCTTGTTGGATACGTTTTTTGGCTGGGTGTGGCGGCACGCACACATCTTGGTACACACACGCAGCAGCTGAGCACAGCAGCAGGTAAGGATGTGAAGCATTGGATGGCGGGTCAGGGCACACGACGCGAGGCTGGGGTCTGGCCTCTAGGCACAGCCCGCGCTGCGCCCGCCTGCACACACCCTCCCGTGACCCTCCCGCCGTGGCATTCCCTTCTGCAGGTGGCATGACACGGGAGCACTTGATCGAGGACGTGCAGTGGTGTGGAGCTGGCAAAACAGCTCCACACCACAGTAGGTCATGGGTCAAGGGCTGTTGCATCAGGCCGCACGCAGCAGGGAATGCCGCAGGTGTGGGTATGCAGCTGACAGGCCAGGCCCTGCAGTCGCAACCCCAGCACACTCATACACGCGACCCACTTGTATACAGTACGCCTAAACATTACGCGGCCAGTGCGTGCTCACCGTCCGCGCCATCCACAGCGGATGAATTGGACAGCCGGCTCTTGCGGTCGCTGCCGCCGTTGGCCGGCTGCGACCCCGCAGGCGCCGCCGCCGCCGGCGCGGCAGCCACGCCCGACACCACCTGCGATGCAAACGACGCTCGGCGGCCGGGCGGCTTCTTGCTCCTGCTGCCGCCGCCGCTGGCGTTTGCGCTCGCGCTCGCGTTGGCGTTGCCCGTTGCGTTCCCGCTGCTCGCGTGGCGCATGTTGTCCGGGGCGGATGTCGGGCCGCCGCCAGAGGCTGAGGTGCGCTGCGTGATGGCGTTGGGGCCGCTGTGGTGCTCCTCGCGTGACACGCGCGTGCTGCCGCCGACGGCCGCTGAGGATCCGCTGGGGCGACGGTCCCGCTCCGGATGCACCTGTGACAGTACAGGTCCGCACAACGCCGAGCTCAAACTCAAAAGACACGCCTGGACCTGTGCAGTGCGTCATGCTCCGCCAATTGTCATGACAATCAGGTCCCTGGTCACAAGTGACTCTCCCATCAAATTGTGCATGCGTACACACACACCCTGGAGGCGATCGGATATGAGCAGCACCACCCGTGAACTTGAAGCGGGGATGCTGCCGCCGCGCCTGAGCGACAGGATGCTCCTGCCAGTGCATTTGGCACGGAATTTGCCCGTTATCATAGCTATTGATGGGCTGGGAAGCCGGGGGCATATGCATCGCGGTCGTCAAGTGTGGGTGGAGACCTGAGCATCAAGCATTAGTGCATGACGAGGACAACGAGCTGCGGCACACGCCATGCCCAAGGGCGAAGTACTGAAGTACCTTGAGTGTGAAGTAGAAGGTTGTCCCCACACCCTGCTTCGATTTGATCGTGATCTTGCCGCCATGCGCCTCCACGAGCTGCTTGACGAGGTTGAGGCCCAGGCCCGTGCCGCCATACTTGCGCGTGGTGCTCATGTCCACCTTTGTATAAGAAGCAATGAAGGGAGGGGGGAGGGGGTCGCACTTGCTTGCCAACATGCAGGGACCACGAGGCAGCAGAGTGGATCTCTGCATGCCTCTGGTGATTGTACGCAGTAGGCAGGGCCACAGGATGTGAGCAAACCCAAGGGTTCTGCTTTCAAGTGATTTTAACCCTGTGGTCCCTCATGAAGCAAAGCCTAGCACAGCATGCATGGCATCGGTATGCGCCTCGCCTGAACCACGCGCTCACACGCACCTGCTCAAAGGCCTGGAAGATCTGGTCGAACTTGTCCTCAGGGATGCCGATGCCGGTGTCGCTCACCGACACCTCGACCTCATCCAGCTTCACGGATGCTGCCACGCTGATCGACCCCGAGTGCGTGAACTTGCACGAGTTGCCGATGAGGTTGTAAAAGATCTGCGCGAATGGGAGAGCAGTATGGTACATAAAACACCACCTGATGACCCTGGGCGTTGCACGACACGGTCAGCGATCAGACAGCAAGATCTACAGATGCGGGCCAGCTTGAGATGTGCATTGGTTTTGCATGGGCCACATACAGCATCGCTTCGACCGGGTGCAATCCTGAGCGGTGCCACGGATGGTCGTCTCCTGGAGCCGTCAAGCCCATGAGTGAGTCATGAACCACACCTGTATGATGCGGCCTGTATCACCCAGCACGGCCGGCATGGAGTCGCCGAGCTCGTTCACGAGCTTGACGCCGCGCTTGGCAAGCGGCACGCAGAGGTCCGCCACGTCATCCACGAGGCGCTTGAGGTTGACGCGCTCCTGCTTGATCGTGAGCTTGCCCTGCAGGTGCACACAAGTGAACCAAGCAACATGGCTTCAGAAACTCACAAAGCATAGTCAGGCCTATCCGCTTGCCCTGCAGGTGAGTGCGATTCGGTGAGCAAAGAGAGCTGCGCCGGCAGCCGTGTGACAATCGCGAGCGGCAAGCGAGCGCGTTTGTTGGCGTCCAAGCATTCACGCATGGGGGTCGGCGGTGGTGGACACGCTGATGTGATGGGGTACGAGCCACCTACCACCAACACCCACCATGCAGACATCCCAATGCATGCACATAGAACATGCGTGAAGCAAGCCGCCTTGCAACAGCCGTCCCAATGCGATCAAATTACGCTGTCAAACTCGGCTTGTTCCCTGCTGTCATCTGGACCGACATCGTGGCCCACCTCAACGTTGCACGTGTGACTCAAGTCACCGTGTATACAATGCACTTAGCTATGCGCCCGTCTGCTGCTACGTGTGCGGGCCAAGCCATTATGTACGCACGCTTGTGGCGCAGGCACTGCACTACACTCAGCCCCAAGCAGCACCAATCGGCGCGCAAGCACTTGAGCGACCCACATCACGTGAAACTGCACCCCCTCACGCCCATACGAGCGCACCTTCTTCATGGCGGCAGCATCCAGGATGTCGTTGATGAGGTTCAGCAGGCGCGACCCGGACGTCTTTATGGTGGTGATTGTCTTGCGTACCTGCTCCGCGATGTCGCCGCAGCTGCCGACCTGCAGCGGCACAGCGGTGCAGTACAGCGTACCGCGTGAGCTATCATGTGCACCGTAGCATCGCATGCCCACCCGCCTAACATGTGTACTTGTGCATGCTGCAACCCAACTACCACCTGGCGTGTGCTTGCCCCCTGCCCCAGCACGCGATGTGCAAGCATGTAACAAACCCCATGAAATCATGCATCAGTGGGTGGCATGCACCATCGATGGGAGATCATGGGGAGTCACACAACGCTGCTTGGCTGCTCTCCGACTGTGTGTACTGCGGTGCTCACCAGCATGGCGTCGCTGAGCCCAATGATGCCGTTCAGCGGCGTACGCAGCTCGTGGGAGATGGACGACAGGAAGGCCTGCGCAGCCGAGAGCACATTACATGACGCACACGCACGACGGCATGAGGCACCACACAAGCAGGTCGAAAGGTCCAAGAGTCCACCCGAGCGGCTGGGGTGCTACTCCATGATATGGGAGTCCCGGTGCTGTTGTCGTTGGCAAGCTCTGTGTTGCATCACTTGGGTATGACGCAATCCACACGTGGTGTTTCTTGTCACAGCTGCCTGTGTGCACCTGCTGGGTGGGCCGGACGACACCGGCCGCAGTACAGCAGCTGTTGAGCTCTCAGGCTCATTCTCACAGCCCATCGTGGGGAGGACAGGTTGAGCAGGTGTGTACGCTCTGGGCTAGCCAACCTACCCGGGAGGGAGTGCACATTGGGTGATGCCTCTAGCCCTCCCAGGCTTTCCACACGCGCCCGTCTTCCATGCACCCCCGCTGCCCACATCCCACCCACTTCCATCGTGGCACCCCGCGCATCTGTTTATCTCACCTCTTTTTGCTCCACCAGGTCCTTCAGCTCCTTGATCACCTGGATCCTGTGGTAGTCAGGGGAGTAATCGGTGGAGTAATCACAGACGTGAACAGCGGATCAATCAGAGAAGGCCAAGGGTCACAAGGAGTGATAGCCACCACCACCTCAGGCATGACTGCATGAGCCGCAGTGAGTGGCAGAGCACCATCATGCACAGCACCTGTGCGTGACTGCGTGACTGCAGAGGAGCCACATGCGCTTGCACCACATGGAGGCATATGTGCAGGACAAATTTGCAACAGAGGAATGGGGTCAGGGTGGCAGTGGATCCGTCCATGCGTTTCTAGGGGGACGCCTCCAGCCAAGTCCAGGCAAGGCTGTGGTCAGTGGCGTTCAGGCGCCTGCTTACCTGTTGCTCTCCTCCACGATGCGCATGGCGATGATGCGCCGCTGCTCGATCGTGAGGAAGTTGCCGTGCAGCAGGCTGCTGCTGAACATGACCTTGCCCAGAAAGTCGCCCACGCACCACAGCCACTCCTCGGTGCAGCGGTCCACCACGCCCATCTTGACGAGCAGCCACGTGGCGGGGAACGCGAACCACAGGCCGACCGTGATGGCGCGCAGGACGAGCAGGCTGGTGCGGTTGTGGTCCGCGCGGGCCTCGTTGATCGCCACGCTGAACATACTCCACATGGAGCGGATGACGTAAGCGAAGCAGCAGCCGGCGGGGATCCACATCAGCCCTGCGGGCGCGTACACACCAACAGGCCAGCACTCACACGCGTTGCAGCGGCATTGCACACAACTGAAGATGGATCCCATGCACGTGCATAGAGGCCGCATGCTGATTTGTCATCAGCCGCGCGCTGGTGCCTGGCTGGCCCGTGGGCGCGCTGTTTTGCACACCGCACGAGGGCGTACGGCGTGCCTGGCCCCCATCTGGGGGGAGCATGGGCCGCTTGGTCGACTAGCCACTGATGTAACGTGACATACGGCGTGCCTGTGCGGTGGATGCTCAGAGCATTTTGCAGGCCAGGCATGTGGGATACTCCAGCCGCAAGGGCGGCGGCACGAGCGCCAGATGCTGTGTGAATATTGGCACTTAGCACGTGCCATTCCACTTACATGCGAAGACAACGCTGTGCGAGAGGTGCATGATGATGCCGCAAGTGACCATGAGGACGTCCATGAGCATCACAATGTACACCTGCATTGCCACAGACACGCAGCGCGCAAGGCGCCCATCACGATAGCAGGGCAGGGCGGGCCAAGGAGCATCAGCGGTGCACGAGCGCGTGAAAGGCGACTTATGCAACACGGCAACGGCAGGGCAGGCATGTACGCAGCACACCAGGCCACGTACAGCATCATTCGTGTGACAGTCCAGGGGACGGTTGTGTGAAACCGTTGAAATGTTCGCGTTGGCAGCGAAGCGTGCTAGGGTCACGCCGGCGCAAGGACATGCCCGATTGTTTTGTCATAGTTGACATGTTTGCCAGGTACATGCCTCACCTTCTTGGTGCCGAAGTCGCTGATAATTGACAGTAGGTACACCATCGCCGGCGTTGTCAAGAGCCACATAACCATCCGTGTGGGCTGATACCCTTGGCCCCAGGGGTCACGTACGATCGGCTGATAACCACGATAGCATAGATAATCACTAAGACCTGCGAGGTGCACCGAGGCAGAGCATTATGGGTTTTAGCACAGAACCAACGTAATTATTTGTGAAACACCGCATGTCCATGTGTTGAAACCGACTGAAAGTCAAGTGCCTCCGCCACTAGAAGACGTCATTTTGCTCGTATTGCCAGGGTGTTTCCGCCAAAGCAGCAAGCCCGACAGCAAGCTGTGCTGGGCTACGCTGACCCAGCATCCAACGTATAAGCTGCCTCAACGCACCAGCAAGGAAGCTGATATAGCAAGCCAGCAGCGAGAGCTGAAACTTGGCCGACTCCCTCTCAAACACTAGGGTGATGAAGTTTAGCGTGAAGGCAGTTCCGAATGCCACCATTGGCCAAGAGTAGGACGACGGCGAGACCTGCGGCCCCCCGCATAAGTTTCACAGCCACAACCAAACACGTTTTAAAAGTGCTGGTAGCATAGCAAGCAAGTGTAGAGGCGCTGGAAAGATATCTTGCGGCAACCACGTAACAACGTGTGTTTGAGCACGTGCCCGTTCTCAGGCGCTTTCGCACAGGTGAAATGCTTGAACATGTGGAGATATTTACCTCAGCCTTGTACAGCTTCTTCAGCTCCGGGTCCGAAATATTGCTGCCGCAAAGCACGTACGCGCTGACCACGAACAGCATCGTCCCAAGCCTGTACGTGGACCAAACAAGGTTGTGACGACGCACATAGCCGCACCTGGAACTCCTCAAAAGCTCCTGGGTACGTGAAATGCACAGCAGCTTCCCAAGGGCTGCAAAAGTGGTTTTTGCTGTATCAGGCTGCATGCCCGATTCTTTCATGGCCACAGGCAGGCACTTACATGGCGTAGGACACCGCAAAGCTGACCTTCCCGCGCCTTTGAGCAACTGTATGAAACGCTGCGAGGTCATCGTGGGCTGCTGTCGCCTGACCCGCAGTCGCTGTCTCCCCCATGGCTTCTCACAACGCAGGAACCACACCAAATAAATCCCGGGCTGTACGCGAGAGTCGCCTAGTCCAGCATGTCTACGCTGCTGCGTTGAAAACGCGTCTCTGGTGTTCGCAGTGTTTGCAACACATACAACACACCGCTCGACAGCCCGAACATGCAAAAAGGTGGCCAAACTAACACTGCAGCGAAGACGTAATGCAGTTGCCAACACAGTTCTTTTGCACCTGCAAGTACAACGCCTCGGCAGTCAGCTGGTGGTTCACAGGGCAAGCGTCTGACCGGCTTGTCCGCATTGCACAGACTACAACGACGACATTCATTACCACCGTACTCAACATTGCTGCTTCCTCTGTGGAACATCGTGAAGCTAGAGCACATCACAGTGTGCAGTACTTTCCTAGAAACTTTCGGCGACACCACCAGCACGATGTGTCTACGACAGTCAGGACCCAGTTCACAGTTCCTGCTCCTTCTTGCCGAGAACCTTCTTGTACAGGCTTGAGGCTGCTCCTGCAACACCCTCAACAACCTTTGCTGGTGAGTCCTTGATCGACTCAGCAGCTTTTGCTACGGTCTCTGAAAGGCTTGGCCCAGCGGCAGCAGCTGCGGGCCCAGCTCCCATGCCTTCGCCCGGCTCCGTGCTGCTTTCACTCTCAGGCTTGGTCTTCAGCTTGTCCTCGGCCTCTGCAGCACGGTATGCAGGCAATCAAGGCCAAACAAGCACGAGTCTTATTTTCCGAAACCCGGACCCGGACCGACCTTCACCCTTCAAATCAGGTGGCACAGAGGCCTCAGGCAGGTGCACACACACCTTTCAAAAGAGAGCTGAAGTCCTCATCGTCACCATATGTTGATTTCATATCGTCCAGCTCCTGCATCATCGAGTCACGGTCGTAAATGCTCCCCGACAAGCCCTTGGCCTTCATGTCTCGCATCATGCGCTGCGCTCGCAGCTCGTCCTCTGCCATTGGTTGGTGCTTCTCACCAGGCTTGCGGTCCTGCAACATCACAGCAGGGCGTTCACGGAAGTCGCACTTGGGCAGCCAGCATGCATGTGCACACGCTCAACGTGACACCCCAGCGGTGCAACACCACACCACTGTCTGCAGACGTACCGAGGGGACAGCCGGGACCTTCCTCTTGCAGACATCAGTGGCTTCATAGCAGAGAAGCTGGGTGATGGCGGCGCGCTGCTTCCCCTTGACCAGGGCTGCACTCAAGTCCGTCAGGTCAACCTCCTCTGCAATTTCATCGCACGCCCTTGCGATAGTACGGCATTCGCTCTTGCACTTGCCCACCTGTTTGAGACTCAGGCACACGAGCAAGCATAAGTTTGGCCTAGGCTAGGCATTCAAGAGCGGCGACGGCAGTGATTGCCTTCACTGACCCACGGGGGGTGCAACGCACCAATCGGTACACGCACGCACCCGCCCTGTGTCTTCCAGCTTGAGCTTATCCCCATCTTCTACTATATCAATGTGTGATATCCACTCGCCGGCATCCTGATCTGGATCGCACATTTTCTCAAGCTGCTCCAGAACGTCCGCCTCGCTGACCTGTTTCCAAAAACACCAGAAGCTTCAGGACCCTTAAAGTTCATAAGTTTGGGCCAGGACCAGCAAAGCGGTCAGTCTTGTATGCGCCCTGATTCTGACATCATAGTCCTTACTGACCAGCAGGACCTGGCCTTACCTTCTTGAAGTCTGCTTCGGCCTTTTCCTTCTGCGCCTTAAGCACCCGCAATGACTGCTTTGCCATCGCTTCGCATACTTGACACCGGATATATTTCAAGTCTCCCTTGAGTACTGGAGCTTTTGGGGGGGGTGGCCGCTTGCCCATGCCCATTTGTGCGGCTGCCAGGTGCAGGGCGCATGCCAGCACCACGGCGAACAGCAAAAAGCAGTGGTGTCTCAGCATTGATCACGAGTGAACAACAGGTGTGATAGGCAGGTGTATTGTGCAGGGTTTCTCTTTGTACTGGCAGGCCTAACACCTAAAAGCCAACGATCGTCCACACACGGGCCAGTTGATGAAAAATCCCAGTCGCAATGCACCGCACCAAACCGCAACCCTGCAGCATCGTGGTTGGTTCTCGTTTCATCCACAACAATCCACCTATCCAATGTGACACACATGCAACTCTGGCCCTGGAGGATTAGGCGCACCCTGGCCTGCACGGCCCTGCAGAAGGGTGTAGCAGCATGAGGACGTAGCACCGTGTGCGGGGCAGCGTCAAACCAACAGCGAGCGCGCTCTGAGAGGGGCTTACACGTGCTGCTGCACCAACAGCGGCATGCCAGGGCGCCGAGCCTGACACCACCCTGACTGTGTTACAGGCTTATTTGCTACGAGCACCAGGAACGTTTCAGGGAACATTTCATGATACATCAATATCGCATCTCGATATCGCATTCACGTTTTCTAATGCACCGGGACAGCAGTCAAGTCACCAAAGCGCAAGGCAAGGCAGTTCATACCGTACAACAACCTCACAAGCAGTACCGCTACGTGCTATAATCTAATTTGCATTTGCATGGGTTCCGTGAACACACAAGGTACAACCACGATTTCGAATTGCAGCTGCCTGGCTGCAAGACACAGGGTTGTCACATTTGACGGGGGGGGCAGGGCGGTGGCCTTATGCGCAGCATCTGCGGGAGCGGCCATGACCTTATCACGGTGCATCGGCCGATCACCGAACAAGTGAACGCTCGAGTGCCAGTAGCGGTCGTCCACCAGTTCGGGACTGCGCAACAGCGCTGCACGCATACCGCCCTTTGTCAATGTGTGTGGCAGATTGGCAGCGCACCAAAGCGCCACCAACAAGCAGCGTCACCGCTAAACATGCAGCAGCGTCACCGCCTCCCGCTCGCCCTTGCATCTCTCTGACAGCCTCATGACTGAAACTCATCAACCACTCACTGGGTCATGCGCCAAACAAGCAACAAGATGCACACATGCATGTGACAGCCTTTCCGCATGCCCATATCAAACACTCGTAACTGCAGTACACAAGGCGCAGCACCACCTGCACCACAAGCACAAGCGCTCATCCGTTCCGGCGTGCACAGGATGTTAACCAACTAACCAAAGTTCCATCCAGTATGACGCTGCGACGCTCCCAAGCAGCCTGATCAGGAACGTCAAGTAATGCAATTTGCGGTACGCTAATGGCGCGCTCGTGTTACTTGCGACTGCCGTATGCTTCAGTCATGCCCGCACGCGTGCTGAGTTGTTGACCAATCTCAGCTCAATCGGTGCTTATTGTGCGGCTTGTGTGGTTCCATACTTCCATTATGTTGCACCGAAAGAACGCTTCAGGTGGGGTGAAGCTCAGGCAAAGCGTGTATGCCCACACGCCAAGGAGTGCTAAACCGTGAAAGTAGCCTGCACCAGCTTTGCTTGCGGTCACGGCACAAGTGGATTGACGGCAAGCCGATGCCGGCACATCCCTCCGCGCAAGTGCAACAGAGGAAGAGCAATCATATTCATGCAACTTATGGGGTCGTTGCCGAACATGTGCATTGGTGCCGATGCCCCATGCATACCGCAACCAGTGCATTCTTGACCGGGAATCGCACAGTGTGTCAGACTAACACGTAGGATAGTACAAGCCCCCAAGGCAGTGTCGGGGCAGCAGCTACAGCCAGCAAAGCGGGTCTGATTGGTTGGGCAAGGACGATCATCGCCAAAGCATCCCACACCGGTTGCACATTGCAGGAGGGGAGAGGGGGATAGTTGAGGATTGGCCGCCACCCATATCCATAAGCCGTACCCAGTACCGCAGATAAATTGTGCTGAAATTGGCCAGGCGCTATGCACCGTGCCGATAAAATTGCCATCAGGCTGCACCACCACCTGAGCAGCAACGGCATACGCCCACTCCCGCACACGATGATATCCCGTGCGGACGTCTGGCATATGCACACCGCACGGCCCCACGGGAAGCACACTGCATATAGGCCCATGGGCGCCGCACTCTAACACGCACGTGACGCCCCCGCCACGCTCGCCGTCCGCTGTCATCACGTGCGCGTCATCCAGCGCTGCAGCATGCGCAGCTTTGTGCGAGCGCCGACGCTAGTGACGCCGAGATCCCTCAATGCAGCGTCATCCAGGAAAGGTAGCAGCGCGATGCTCACGTCCTCCGCCTCAAATTTGGCTGCCAAGTGCGACAAGCCCAACTCCTCCAGCACCACACGCAGGTCGGGAGGCTCGCCCCCACCGTGCGGCCCCGCCGGCCCATGCGCATGTGCAGCCCCCCCCGCGCCGCCGTGCTGCTGCGCCAACGCCGGCCCCGGCGCTGCACCCTGCAGCCCTGGCCCCTGCCCGTGGGGCTGCTGCGGCCCTCCCCCGCCCCCTCCGAAACCGCTGGGCCCGCCTCCTCCGAAACCACCGCGGTACGCGCCTCCGCCCCCCCCGCCGCCACCGCTGCTGCCAGGGGGGTAGCGAGGCGGGGAGGCGGGCCGAGCGGCTCGGAAACCTCCCCCCCCGCCGCCTCCGCCGCCGCCTGCCCCCCCGCCGCTGCTGTGGACACCTGGGCCGCCACCATAGAGCACCATCTCGCGCGCCTGCGGCGGCAGCACTCCGCCACCACCACCACCGCCTCCTCCGCCGCCGCCGCTACTTTGCATGTGGTGGTGCTGCTGTTGAGGAGGCACCGAGGCCATGCCGGCGGCGCTGGCAGCGTCCGAGGGCGCACGGCTGGCCCGCAGTTGCTGCAGTTGCTGCTGCTGCTGCTGCATGCCCATATGGTCGGCGTGCGCGTGTGGGTTATACAGCGCATTCCGATGCACGAGATACTCCTGCTGCTGGGCCTGCAGCACACGCAGCGCGGATGGCAGCATTACCAGTACATCAGGGCCTGAACAGCCCTTCCTTCCTCGTTGGTTGCAAATCATGTTGCGAATGAGCAGCAGGGATATAGCATAGGCTGGAGCACTGGTGGTGCTTGGTACTGCTTGTACCGCAGTACAACAGGAAGCTCACATGAGCATCACGCCAAACACCACTCCGAAAGAACTCCAGGATTGGAGACAGACCCCAACACCGCCAACAGCGCTAACACGCAGGCGCTGCACGCTTACGCACCAGCTGGGCCACCTTCTGCTGCAGCAGTTGCTGCGCATTAGTCGCCGCGGTGGTGGCTGAAGCCAGCTCCGCCTCAGTCGCCTCCAGGCGCCGCATCAGCTCCGAAACCTAGGATTAGCACAAAACATGAAACCCATCGCGCGTGCAGTTGAGGCAACTGCAGCTTCAGTACACGACCAGGAGCAGCGTGGCCAGAGCCAAGTACCAGAGCTTGGAATGCAAAGCTCAATTCGCTCCTATTGCCCGCCACCGGCTGCACTCGAGGCAGCAGTTGTAGGCACTCACGTGCTTGACAGCATGTTCAGCGCAACTACGGCTAAGTACCGACTGATGATTACAACACGGGTCATCCAGGCCTTTATTCCCCCCTCAGCCTCCCTCTCAGTCCCGTTGTCACATGGTCTTCACATGTGTCACATCAGGAGCGTTTCCGCCGCACGGCCCATGCTACCCCCAGATGCAGACGATGCGACCAGGAGCGGCTGACCAACCTAGGCGCAGGCTTGCTGGGGGGCCACAGGTGCTCAGTGCGGCATATCAGCATCGCGGTATCCAAACCTGCTCCCATGGGCCCTGTCCGGGCGCAATCGCCGCACACACCTTGGCCTCCAGTTCCCATCCTCACGCACACATACACTGCCCGGCCCCACGAGAAGCACACTGTACGGCCCACCAGAAACAAATAACTCATAACTCCAAACACATACACTGCCCGGGCCCACGGGAAGCACACCGCACGGCCCCACAGCAACAAACAGCTCCGCCGCAGTGCCGCACCTTGGCCTCCAGCGTGATGCGCTGCGCCTCGAGCGCGCTGCGCGCCCTCACCGCCTCCACCAGCTGACCCTCCAGCTCCGCAGCGCCGGCGCGCAGCGCCTCCAGCCCCGCCGCCTTGGCGGCCGCCGCGGCGAGCTCGCCGCGGCACGCGCTGAGCTCAGCCTCCAGCGCTCCCACGCGCGCCGCTGCAGCCTTGGTGCTCTCGCTGGATGCGCCGGCGGACACCTCCAGCTTGTCCACCAGCGCCTGGGGAGGTGACGAAAAACATTACACATGCATATTAATACAGTAACTATTTAACTCCAATCGGAATCAAATAACTGCTGTAAGTCGACCAGTATCGTATGTGAATTGTTACCGGTAAATGGTAAATCCCGTGCATGTCTGGCATTCGAAGCATGCTCTGGTGCCTTTTGAACCCCTTCGCGCAGGCGGCCCTGCCCTGGGCCTCCCGCAAGCAGGCCGAGCGCAAACCACAATGACAACGCTGGCGGAAGCAAGCGCCGACGCGTTGAGCACGCACACAGCGCCCGTGTGATGCTTGAGAGTGCAGGTCGGATACCGTGCAACGCGCGTTGCTTGGCACAACGAATTCCGTTGGCGCGCCATTCCCGCACAGAGTTCAGGCAGTCATTGCCACCAGCAAACCAGCACTCCAGCAGACAGCAAAAACGTCCCAAGCGTGAAACATTCCCATGGCCATTCAGCCTCGGGCTTCTGCTGCGCTGTGCGTCAGAGGCCAAACAGCCAAACAGCCACCACCGTCGGCCCCCAACCCCCACCCCCTCCACACACCTGCAGTCGTTCCGCCTCAGCGCTCACTTCCTGCAGCTGCTGCTCCACGAGGCCCTTCTCGTGGCGCAGCTGCGCCACCAGCTTCTCGGCAGCTTCCAGCAGCGGCGCGGGCACCACGCCGCCCCCCGCGCCGGGCGCGGCCAGGTCCGGTAGCTGAGAGAGGGACGCGCTGTAGTCCGCCGCCTGGTGCGAGGCCTGCACGAGGTTGTCCCGGATCTTGAGCTGCGCGTTGATGCGCGCGACCATCTCCTGCCGCCCAAACGGCTTTATGACGTAGTCGTTGCCGCCCGCCGCCAGGCCCCGCACGATGTGCTGCTCCTTTGACTTAGCGCTCACTGCAATGCGAAGGCGGACGCAGATACGGACGCGGACGCGTAACGCAGCAAAGGTGGGCGGGGTATAGAGGCATTGAGCGAGGTTAGAAGGCAGCATGGACAAATCGAGAACATCAGGGCAACCCAAACGTTGCCAATTGATTACGAGCATATCACATGCACCCGGCAGGCCAGCACAGATGAGCACGATGTGTGCACTCAAGCTAACCCGTAGCCGAAGCAGCAGGCCGGGAAAGGAGCGGTCCCGTCGGCTGTGCAAGCATGAATGCCAGCATGTTAGGGCGATGCAAAGCCACAGCACCACACCACCGTCAACAAGCAACAAGCAGCGCAGTGCACTCGGGATGCTGGCAGCTTTTGTCATCCACTGATGGCAAGCGAGGACACCAGGAGCGATCCCACTGTGACTAATAACGTGCACAAATCAGTCACAATGCCCTGCTGGCAGCCTGGCACTGAGTGGCAGACTGCTGACTCACCCATGATCACAGGGATGCCGGCTGTAGGGTACATCTCCCTGAGCTTGCGGCACACCTCGTAGCCGCTCATGCCGGGCATCATCACGTCAAGCAGGATCACGTCCGGCAGGTGTTGGTCGCCCAGGTCCGAAAGCATCTGCAGCGCCTCCTCTCCGCTCATAGCCTGAACAGGTAGGTGGCAGCACAGCACAACAGTGAGCAGTGAACAGTGAGCGGCCTACCTCTGCTTCTGCAACCCCTTCCTTGCTCTCTCCGCTTCTCTGATCCAGACCCAGGGCGGCCCTAGCTAGGCCATTGCCCGGCAGGACGAATGCAAACAAACACCAATGAACTAAAGCTGCACACGCAGCAGCAGCATACCATTCCTCCGCTCAGGGTTCCCAAGCCTAATTTGCAAAACCTGCCCAACACTGCTTTACAAGCCCAGGCAGTACAGGCTGAGGATGCACGCAATGCGTCCTTCCCCACACTAACGCACGCGCTCGCCGGCACACCCCAACCCCCAGCCGCACCCGCATCCGCACCCCCACCCGCACTGCTGGCCTAGCTACCTGCGTGATGTCAAAGCCGGCGCCGAAGAGCAAGGACTTGACCACCTGCTGGTTGACGGGGTCGTCGTCGATGCTCAGCACGCGCGGCGGTCGACCGGCCGGCCCAGCCTCGCGGCGCGCCTGGCGCACAGTGCCCTGCCACGATAATCAACGGATGAGAGGATGTGAGCTTGTTGCTGTCTTTGTTGGTTGTGCTGCTTGCCTCCAGCCTGTCAGCCAGAGGCTCAGGGCTGCCATCCTAAGAAAGAGGGGTTCGAAGCATATGCGATTGTTGAGTATAGCCCAGACGGCGGCGAAACCAGGAGAGGGCACCTCATACGCCGAATGCGCTGCTAAGATCGATGGCAGGACATGTGCCACACTCATCTTTGCTGTGCTATACGCACAGGGCCGCTTCCTCACACACACACGCAAACACACGCTGACACCAGCCAAGCACACAAGCACGTGCTCGTTGACGTGCACAGTGCAGTGCAGTGGTAGCCACACACGCTTCGCCAGGGTGCCTGCATGCACGAATGCACGCACCTGGGCCAGCGTGGCAGCGTCTGTGATGCTCATGGGTCCGGACACCTGGGGCCCATCAGCCACGCGCGGGCGTGACGGGTGGCGCACCCGCCCGCCGGACCCGCCTGCACGCACAAAAACGACGCACGGCAAGTGCATGCTCGGATGCACGCACTGGCTTCCAATGCAGATGAAACCAATTGCACAACGATGCCAACGGCTTCCTTACAGCACGTGCTATGCATGCCACCGTACACGCCATACCATGACCCGTGCATCTGCTGCGTGCATGCGTGTCGCGCATGCATACACGCACATACCAGACACAAGAGAAACAGCAAACAGCCCAGACTGCCAGCACCAACGACCTCGCTCCTGATCCTTGTCAGTTTCCACTTAGGGCGGCTGAACCGAGCCCCTGACAACCCAGGCGCCGACAGCGGTGGCAACGTGCTATGCCAACTTTGTAATCTGCAACTTGGTTTTGAAGCATGTCCAATGCGCTTGAAGCGCTCCCCCTCCCCCCACCACCACACACACTGTTCATGCGAGACAGGCTCCACGGTGGCCGGTCCCACTTAGCGCAGCACGCACCCGCTGCATCGTCGCCGCCGTCCCTGTCCTCCGCCCGATTGTCATCCAGCACCAGGCCGTTGTCCGAGCGCTTGCGCGAGAGGCCGCTCAGGTTGGAGCCCACGCGCGACGGCATGCGGCGCGCAGCGGGCATCATGGCCTTGCTCCCCATGAGCGCCGCCTGAGCCTACACAGGCAAGGTACACATTGCATCAGCACACCGTGTACACACAGGATCAGGGGGGCG
This sequence comes from Chlamydomonas asymmetrica, assembly GCA_001662385.1. NCBI lineage: Eukaryota > Viridiplantae > Chlorophyta > Chlorophyceae > Chlamydomonadales > Chlamydomonadaceae > Chlamydomonas > Chlamydomonas asymmetrica. The sequence continues at coordinate 173,252 of BDDA01000091.1, forward strand.
TTTCGGGCTGCGCAATGAGTGTTGTGTGGTGGTGGTGGCCTGTCCTCGCCTGTCACGTGTGCACCCCCATAAGTGCGTGACTGTGCAGCGCGCCTGGAGTGCGTGGGTGGATGGATGTGGAAAGGAGGCTGCGTTGCATGCGTTGAGGCTGGGCACAGCGCAAGCACCCATGGTTGCACACAGCACCTGCTGCAGGCAGGAAGCGCGGCCCAGCCATCTCGCCGCGGGCATGGTAGGGTTAAGGGTTTGAGGGTTTAGGGTTTAGGGTTTAATCAAATGACGCACGCCACAGTCTTCGGACATGCGCATGAGGCAACCCCGGTGCTTGTCCGCAAGCGCGCACCTAGGCATGGATCGGTCATTGATCACTCGGTCGATGGTGGGTCATCGCTGATTGCAGGAGTCATGCACAGCCCCGACATGCAGCGTGCTCATGGTTCAGGCTGAGAGCGCACCTGTATCTCTGCAGTCGCTCCGCTTGGTGACAGGCCCCGCGACCCCACGGAGCCCGGTCCCGCCACGAGCGGCGGCAGCGAGGCCGACACGTCCGTCAGCGCCATGCTGTGCCGCCCGCCGGCTTCGCGGGCGGCGGCCACGGCGGCGGCGTGGCCCCCGCTGCGTGAGTTGTTGAACGCGTCGGGGTGCGCCTGCGCAGCGCAGCGCACACGCATGGGGTGCGTTGCATGCAGACGCGCACACGCATGGGGTGCGTTGCATGCAGACGCGCACATGCATGAAGTGCGTTGCATGCAGACGCGCGAGGAAAAGGCCAGCGCATTCCAGAGAGGTACGGTAGTAATGTCAACACGGCGTGAAGGTGAGATGTTACAACTGTGTCAAGGGCAACGCATGAGCGGCCCCTGTATCAGTCCTCATCTAGAGGTGAGTACAGGCCTCAGTACAAAGCCCAAGTGAGAATTGGCGAGCATGCACAACATAATCCTCTGCCCGTGCAAGCGTCCTCAAACAATACCTTCAATATGAAAAAGAACGTCGTTCCGGCCCCCTCCTTGGACTTGATGGTGACGGTCCCGCCGTGCGCCTCCACCAGCTGCTTGACGAGGTTGAGGCCCAGACCCGTACCGCCGTACTTACGCGTAACGCTCATGTCCACCTGCGGCAAGTAAGCAACAGACAGTGGAACACCAGCACCGCACACGCTAAGTCAGTCCAGGCGCTCCGTGTGCGTGTCTGTTTTTGCCCTATCACAAGCGCAGCGGCTTGCTTGAAGCTTCCAATACACAGGCCGGGCTGGTGAACACGAATTGCAAGCTGCCTTGCATTGCTGCGCCCCATTTGCTCTCCGGCTATCGCGTTCGGCGTGCAGCGTGCTTGACAAGGACGCGGCCACGTGTGCGCAACAGGCAACGCGTCCGCCGTTGCGCTCCCTGCCTCCAACAGCCGTGAGCTATCCAGATCCACCTGTTCGAAAGCGTCAAAGATGGATCCGAACTTGTCCTCGGGGATGCCGATTCCGGTGTCTGTGACGGACACCTCGATGCCGTCGCCCAGCAGCGAGGCGCCCACTGCGATGTAGCCCTTGTGCGTGAACTTGCACGAGTTGCCGATGAGGTTGTGGAAGATCTGCACGTGAGGGAACACCATATGACACGCGTGATCAGGGACATGCATCTGGGTAAGGCCGCTGGCAGCCATCAAGAGGGAAATGGCAGGACCATCACGTTGCGCACAGCCGCACATGTGTCAGGCACCTGCTATGCTATTCTGTGTTATCATGTTGCGTGAAGGGCGTGGCAGGTGGCACCCTTTTTTGGCAGGCAGTCCTAGGCCTTGATCACTTTCTCATGCTTGTTGTTGCTTACACTCAGCCAGCCAGCCAAAGGCCTAGGGTCAATTGGTCATTCTCATCGCTACCGCCACACAAGCGCCTCGTAGCCCCACCTGTATGATGCGGCCCGTGTCACCCAGTACAGCCGGCAACCCATCCGGGATGTCGTTGACCAGCTTGACACCCCGCTTCGCCAGCGGCTGAGTCAGCTCCACCACGTCTGCGGGCAGCGATGCCATTCACAGTGAGTCAGCATGCGTGCATGCATGTAGCGAGATAACCTGACAGATGCATTGCTCAGCACTCAGCACCCCAAGCATTCCACAGGCATCACAGCCACATGCCGGGTTGCGTCAGCCCTGTCTGCCTTGCGTCAGACGGACGATATATGGCGCCCAGAGGAAGAATGCATTCCCACCAGACCTTTGGGTTGACATTTGGGAAGTTAAACCACTGATGGCCCCGCGGGATGTTTCAATGCCCCACACACACACGCACACGCACAAACCCACACCCACACCCACACATACAAGCAAACACTCCGCTACGCACATCAACACCTTCACATGCTCGCCAACTGTGCATGCTGGCCTATCATCATCTTATGGGATGACCTCAACCTGGATTGAGATTAGCTTATCACCCACCATCCACCACGTGCTTCAAGTTGACCATCTCCTGCTTGATTGTCAGCTTGCCCTGTAGGTGCAGACCAGTGAACACACCAACCTGGCTCAGAGACCCACCTAGCATGGTCACGCCTATACATATCACTCATACGTTGCCAGGGTTCACCATCCAACAACCATCAGCACCAGCCTCCAGCATCGCAACAGCCATGCCAGCTGGGTAGTTGACGATGCCGCGCGCATAGTGTGGATGCCCCCCCCCCCCCCACAACCCCCG
>BDDA01000091.1:179142-218717 GCA_001662385.1 Chlamydomonas asymmetrica
CGATGCGCATCGCGATGAAGCGGCGCTGCTCCATGGTGAGGAAGTTGCCGTGCACGAGCGAGCTGCAGAACAGCACCTTGCCCAGGAAGTCCGCGGCGCTCCACACCCACTCCTCGATGCGCACGTCTGTGAGGTATCCCAGGTTGATCGCGAGCACGATGACCGGGAACACCACCCAGAAGCCGACAGTGTAGAGGCGCAGCGCCTGCATGGAGGCGCGGCTGCCGGGGCGCTTTGACTCGATGATGGACAGCTGGTACATGCGCCAGAGCGCGGTGAGCACGTACATGAAGCACACCGAGGCCACGACGAAGAACACGCCTGCGCGCAGCACGCGTGCGCACACAAACGAACGTCGTCGCAATCGTGAATGCGTGCGCTTGATCAGCCCAGGAGGCCCCACCGTCCCATAAGTGCTCACTGTGGCGAAGCCATGCGCGCCGCAACGAATGCTGTCTGACTTCTGAGTTGGGCCTCACTTCCCGCCAGGGCAAATGCGAGGCACGTGTCGGAGCCTTGTACGTGGTGGTGCGTGTTTAACCCAACCATCAGAATGCACAACAAGAGTATAAGACACCATCAACTTGACAACTGCGCCCCGGTGTGCGCAGTAGGGCAGCCACATGCACGATGCTCGTTGTGAGTGTTAGTCGGGGAAAGCCACCACCAGCCTTGCTGACCCACGGCACAGGTCCTCCCCTGCCTGGGCTCACCCGCGACATACACGTTCATCGACAGGAACATGGCGATGCCACACATCAGCATGACGATGTCCACAAGCACCGCCGTGACCACCTGTGCCGCCGCCGCCACCAGATCAAACCACAGGCAGCAAGCACGACCAACAAGTCAACAGGTGCAGGTGCCAGCAGGCCAAGCTGCAGGTATGAATGCTCTGCTTGCCAAGAGCATGTAAGTTACGCTAGCTTACCCACACGCAGTTTACAGCCGTTTGCACTGGTCAACATGTGCTAACCCTCCCTAGTAGCAGGCCTGAAGTGGACCATGCGCACCATCGCAACAGGCTTCGGAGGAAAGGGAACGACGTGTGCATGCTGCTGTTCAATACCGGTACTCCAATGCATGAGAGGGAACTCCATACCATGCGGACAAAACGTAAGGACGCATGCTTGCCGGTTTCCTAGCTACTGAGGTAACCAGCGACAGGATGCACAGATGCACCACAATGAGGCCCCCAACTGATACGCCCACGTGCCGATGCAGGCAGTTAGGCACGCACACAGCACAGCCACACGCCCACACATGTGTGTGCGAGCGTTAAGGTGCATGCTGGAAAGTGCTGATGGCAACCCCTCCTTTCACGCAGCAGCACAGGCATGATGCCATCGCGTCCCCTCACCTGCTTGCGGCTCATGTCAGAGATGAGGGACAGGAGGTACACCATCGCCTGCACACGCAAGGGCAACAAAGTCAAGGGGGGAAGGCATGCAGCGCTCCTGCATGGAGCTTGTGCCCATGTCGGATGCACCCAGCCGGGCAGTCCGACAAATGACCCACATGCAAGACACCTGGTTGACGCATGGCATGTCAGAGAAGCAGCACGATTTCCAGGGTTGGTGTGGGCCGCATGGGCAAGCTGCGATGGCGGCATGCATGTGAGCAATCCTGAGGGAGCTGCACAGAGCTTGCTGGCACAGCGGTGCAAGAACTCGATTTGGGTTCAGCGGTCTGAGAACCAAAGCAGCTGGTGTGAACGGCACCGGCCGTGCAGTGCGTCAGTGCATGGGCCTGCTGAAGCGCAACACAAACGAGTTTCAGGATCAGGGCACTAGACGCAGAGCGGCATGCAGGTGTATGCCACAGCTGCACAGTGGACTGTGCGCACGCTGGACCGTGCGCGTTGCAGGAACGCATGTTCACCTGCACGTCAAACGGAGCCTTGCAGACAAGTCACAGACTTTCTTGTCTAAAGTTGCACATCTCGATGCCGTATCACGCTACGGCACTACAGGGCAGGATGTACTGCTCTGTGTGAAGGGTCGCATATCACGGATGCGCTGCCCGTCAAAAAGCCCAATCAGTGCTTAACATATGCAGGCTAGGCGTGCAGCTCACCGGTGTTGTAAAGAGCCACATTACGATGCGTAGGATTTGGCAGCCATTGCCAAAGGCGTCGCGTACGATAGGCGTCAGGTTTAGCCAGGACAGAAGGTCTGCAGGTCACGCCCAACGCAGAACCAGGTTGGTGTGAAACGCGTATTCCCTCTCCCACAGAGCAGGTTTGGCATATGCTTGCATGCAACAAACTCAGCTTGCAAACAGGTAGGCACAGAGAAAGGTCGTTTCTTTACCCTTGCAATTGTTACAGTGACAGTCGGTGAACTTGAGCGTGAAGGCTTACCGTTGATGCATGCTAAGACGTTGATGTACAACGCCACCACCGCCAGGTTGCCCTTGGCAGTGTGCCGCTCAAACGCAAGCGTCAGCAGGTTTAACACGCCCGCAGTGGCGAATGCAACCTGCAAGCACGGCACCAGTTCTTGTAGTTGCACTAAAATAGACAGACGATGAGATCAAACAAAGGACAAAAGGGTTGCACATCTCACCATACAGAACGAGTAGCTGTTGGGGTCTGCTTCTGCCCTGTATTTGGCGCTCAGAGCGGGGTCCGACAGAGCATCACGCTCTGAGCAGAGCAACCACGCAACGCTGCAGAAAAGAACGAACCCAAGCCTGCAGAGCATAAAACAAACAAGGGTTTTGCTGCTGCGTACCTGGTGTAACCACCTGCCTTTTGAACCCAGAGCAACGGGCAAAGTTGCGTGCCCCGGCACCAACTTAACATATCTCGGTTGGCATGTGCAAGGTAAGAAGCCCGTGGCCAGCACGCCCAGGTGGACTCACCCTGAGAATACGAAAGGGACAGACAGCCTTGTGCCCGAGCGTCTGCGGAGCACGGGAGCAGCTACGCTGATCGTGTCCTTCGCCATGCTGGCAGGCGCTGACAAGGGTGGTTCTTTGGCTTCTTTGACGTCAGCGGGATGCTTCAGGGTCTACAAGACTGTACGTGTTTGTATTGCAGCGTCATGTGACTGTTGAGAGCGCTTGCCCTCACAAGTCCGTCAGTGCTGCAGTTGTACGTGAGGGTGTTCAGCGCATGTGCAAGTCAGCACCCACGCGCACCAGCGTGAATCCTTTGGTTTCAACCATGGGTTGGTTTAGACGCGACTACTGCAGAGCTCCTGCATATATCACAATTACAAATGTCTGTCGAGGCGCTGGGAGCTCTCGGAGCTAGGAGGATCGTGAAGGTCCTAATGCGTGCCAATCAAATCAAAGCTCCTTGATACCTTGAACTGTAAGGAGCTTGAATCACACCCTTGCCTTTTATAATTTCACATACAGGCCAGTTCTGCGTTTAAACGTGCAAGTGCGTGGAGTGATCCTCGTCACACTCGAAATCATACACTTTGGTTGGCATGTCTACAGCTAGGAGCGGCAGAGGCTTGGCACAGCTTAAGCCGCAGTATAACCGTGTCCGCACTAGGTATGTTTGCTGGCATGTTCCTCGTCTTTTTCTTGTTGGAGCCTGCCTGATTGGTCGACGGGCTGTTAACGTCAGGTGCTTGGTCTGTGTGTATACAGCAATGCCCTGAAGACCAACAGCTTATGGACAGATGCCATCGGGCTGGAGGCAGATGTGGGCTCGAACGCCGCAATCGAGGCAGCAATTAGCGCTCCTGGAGGGAACCGAGCCGACCGAGAGTCGCGAAGAGAGCGAGCACAGCAGCTGGTCTCTGCTGGTGAGCAACAGCCCACGTTTGTCGATGACCTTGGTTTTATGTTGCTTTGCTTTACTCATTTTCCGCCCCATCAGGTCTGCCCGTGGCTGTGTCTGCCTGGGGAGTTACTGACACCCGCCTGATGCGAGCCTAACTAAGTTGAGGCGTATCTGTATGCTGCTTTTGCAGCTGGAGTGCAACAAAAGGTGACGTCATATGAGGGGCTGATGTCGCTTGCGAAGTCTCAGGGCTTGGCCAACAACGCGAATCGCGGCGCCTGCAAGATCTGCGGAGGCCTGGGCCACCTTACAAAGCAGTGCAAGAACGGTGTGTCAGGGCACTCTGGGACCTTGGAAGACCTTGAAATGGAGGCTGCAGCAGGTGTGGTGTTGTTCGGGAATTGTGGATGCTGACTCATCGTTTCAGTCAAGTGCCTGCACCACAGTTTGGACTCCCTGAGCTGACTGACAGATTGTCTCCTTGCGCTGCGTGTTTTTTGCTTCTGCAGCTGCACGCCGAAGCGCTGCGATGATGCCGAACTCTGACTTGTCATCGCTTAGCTCAGACGGGTCAAGCGACAGCGATAGCGACAGCGACCGTGAGCGAGAGAAGAGGAAGTCAAAGAAGCGCAGCAGGGATGCGGACAAAAAAAGCAGCAAGGGGAAAGACAAGGACAGGTGCGTTGCTTATTTGCCTGACAAGTGACACCCCTCCGCTGTGTTGCGTCCGCACACGTTGCAAGGCCTGAGCATAGTGCTGGCAGCACTAGCTACTGTGTTGGACGCATGTTATAGCAGGTTGACCAAAGTGACCCATGTTAAAGGCTGCTACCTTCGCTATATATACCTGGCTGGCGGTTGGCACACAGAGATCGTTGAGTGTCGTTTCCCCTGCATGATGGTGGCCTGTGCTGCACACAGGAAGCGCTCGAAGGACTCCAAGGACAAGAAGCGCAAGAAGCACAAAAAGGAGAAGTCGCACAAGAAGAGCAAGCGGGCTCGCACGGAAGGGTCTGGGTCGGACTCTGACCGCCACTGAGGAGCGGCCTGGGCTGTGAAGAAGACCGTGCGTACGATTGGATGGTGACCAGGTGCTGAAGGGCACTGATAAGAACGCGGCTATGATAGCAACAACCTGCCTGAACGTTTGTGACCTGCGGCTGCCACTCGAGGGCAGCAACCTGTGGAACTAAATGCTGCTTACATATTTGAACATCCGCCTTCATTGCATGCGCGCATGTGCATCGACGTATGTATTCATTTTTGACAACATTTGCGGGTCGGCACCGCCTTGTGTGATGACCGATATCACGATATCGATTATGTTTTCTGCTTTTGGATTACGAACACGACGTCATAACGAGAATTTGACCAAGTTCGCCGAATGCTGGTTCGGCGTGCACCGGACGTACCAGTTGCAGTGCGATGCACATCCACACCTGGACATAGCCAGGCTTCGTGGTACCGACACCACATGCGATAGACGCATGTACGCTGAGTGGCAACCATGCCACAGCACCCTTCCAGCCCTGAAATCTCATCCTTCACTGATGAAATCGTCGTTGCTTGAACTCACACTGTCACGCGCTTGCAGCATTCAACTCCCATTGAGACAAGTGCTGTTGCCACCACACTCAGGGCAATTCTCTTGTGCACCCACCGATCACGGCTCTGTTGCAGCGCGTGGCGGATGAGACCCTGTAATCCTATCATGCTAATACCGTTTGCTGTTGCAGACAACCGCCACGGTCCGCCAGTGTTGAGCGGAACGGTCCGCAGAGCTTTCATGTTTCCACACATGCGCTTGCACTTGAGCACTTTGACATACGTTAACCCATATGCCGATTTTGTTCGCGACAGCGCGAGACAATGCCACCAGGGCCATCAGCTTCACATGTGTTTACAGACCCATCTGCACCACCACGAGTGAAAGGTCCAAAATGGCCTGAGCAAGGCAAACTCGGATCACAATGGCGGATCGCACCAGGGCAGAAAGATAGACGCGAGGAGCACAGGCTGGGCTGCAAAGTCACGGTGATGGGCATAAGCAGGCAGGTGAGGGCCATGCGGTGGGCCCAGGGTCACCGAGCGGTGCATGTAGTGCGCCGATGCCCCGCTGTGGAATGGGCCGCGCATGTCGTGTCCGCAAAGCGAACAACCGCGCATAAGCATGGACACGGTGAATTTTGCATGTTGCAGCTGGTTCATTGCTGCTTATCTTAGTCAGGTGGTTTATGTTACAGTTGATCAGGAGGTTTCAGCCGGAAGGCCCACAGCCCCACGCACCCTTCAGAGCGAGACCGACACCAGCACGGTGGCAAGGACGGGAGAATATCATGCAGAAGGGCTAGCGCCTTCCCGCCGAGTCAATGAAAGCACAGCAATGCATCAAAGTGCTACTTTCAGGGTGATCCTGAGCCGTTGCATGGCAGCCACAGCATTATCGTCAGCAGTGAACAAGAGGGTGAACATCCCCATCGCTACGCCCATCAGTCCCATTGCTAAAAAAGGGACAGATACCTGGTGCGGATTGCAGCAGAAGCCGGGCAGTCACCGCCGCTGATGCTGAGATTGGGCACTTGCAGTGCTGCAGCTGGGAGCCATCGCAGTTTGTTTCGTCATACAGCAGGGCACCCCCAAGTGCTGCGTCCTGCGCCGCTGCCGTCGCCACCGCCCCTCGCGCCGCGCTCAAGCGGCGGTCCCCGTTGCTCCTGGCTTCCCTGGACTCGTTCTAACAGGCGCCTTCCTAGCAGCGGCACGTCGCGGCGGTGCAGGCGTGCCTTTACCTGACGCTTCGTCTGGCGCCGCCACTGGCGCAACCGTTGGCGACTGGGTTGGCTGGGCAGCGGTCTCGGGTGGCACGGAATTTTGAGCCTTGTTAGCAGGCGGGACGCCCTGCTTGGTGCGCGGCGTCAACAGGCCACTCCTTCTCAGCGCGCGTGAGACCTCCACCTTGGTCTGGTATCGGCGCCGACGCAGGGGCCATGCGGGTTTGATGGCGCTGCTGCTGCGAGGCGGGCTCGTTCGGGTGCTGCTGCTGCCAGCACCAACGCTGGCATCGGCCGCAACGTGCTGCCCCTGCTGCAGCTGCTGCTGCGGCGGCTGACCCGCGACAGGGGCCAATTCAGGCTGCTTAGCAGCGGCAGGGCTGGTGGCAGCAGCGTAGCTGTCGCCGGAGCCCGACCGATGATTTGTCTGCTGCTGCTGCTCCGGGTTGAGCAGCTTGGGCACGCGCGCGCCGTCAGCAGCTTTCCCGTCAGCTCTGGCGCCGGTGCCGCTCCTGCCGCTGCTGGCGGTGCCGCTGCTGGCGCTGCTTTTGGAGCTCCTTGCTTCGCGGGACTTTGCCGCCAGCAGCCTGTCACGCGTCCGAAGCAGCTCCTCGGCCTTGGCTGCGTCGCCCTGAGCTGACTCAAACTGCGCCCAGGCCTCGTATAGCGGCGCGTGCTGGAAGGCAGGGGGGACCTCGCCGCCCTGCCGGGCACACAGTTACAGCCAACGCACAGCAGCAAGAACAAGTCAGCAACCTGGCAAAGGATCTCACGCATGTACCCGCTGCTTTGGCCCTCCCCTTGGGCAGCCCTGGGCCCTGCCGCTAGCAGGCCGAGCATGAACAACCATAGCAACTGAATTCAGTATTTGGGCTAATGTCCAATAGTGGTCGTGCTACGGGCACATGCGGAGGTGCAGGCCACAGCGTTTCTTCAAGCGGCATGGAAAGCGGCACACGCGCACGCCGAAGGCGCCTCCGTCACCAGCGTCCGCTCGCTCACCTTCTCCAGGAGCTGTCTGCACACCTTTGGCCGCCCCAGCGACCACTCCATCAGCGCCCACTCCATCCACAGCGGCGCGTACCGCGGGCACAGCCGCGTGCCCTGCTGGAACACGCCGCGCGCGTCCACGTGGCGGCGCTGCATCACCAGCATGCGCGAATATGCGGCCCTGCACCCACGGCAAGCCACGACAGGCGCATATACACCGGCGCATACACACCGCTTTCACAACAGCCACCGCTTCAGACCATTAGACCGTTGTTCTCTTTGCGGCAGCCGCCAGCTCAGCCCAGACACCGCGCCACCCGCAGGTGCAGTCCCCATCATCACGCGTACGCACACTCCACGGCCCACGGAAACCATACTGCATGGCCCCATGGGAAGTAATTTTCTTGAACACACCGGCGGAGGGTTTGGCACTTGGTGGAGAGACAGAAAGATAGAGAGAGAGAGGAGTGAGAGCGGTTAACGGCTAGACCGTGTGTGGTGGCCGAAAGGCTCGGGCGCGTAACAGCAACAACAAGAGGCGCGTGGTCTGCCGGCCAAAGGCCTAGTTGATTACGCCAGTGTGCTCACCACAGGTGCGGGTTGTTAGGCGCCACGACCACGCAGCTTTGGAAGCAGCGCTCCGCAACTTTGAAGTTGTCCCGCCGCCGCTCAAACACCGCCCACGCAAGCCAGCTCTTGTAGTCCTGCATCACATGCATCATCAGGGACCCCGCATGATAACTTGCCATGCACATGTGTGGACACGCCACGCCGCGCCAGCTTGCCTCGCTTCAACCAAGCCAGTGCTGCGAGGCGCACCGCGTGCACAAGCAACCCTGGCGCTGGCGGCGGTTTGCAGTACCGCAAGATGGCAACCTGACAATCAGTTACTCTCTTGTTGTTGGTTTTCTATTCATGCACCCCACTCGCATATCTCTGTTGAACGCGTAAATGCGAACACCGTGTGGCAGTCCGGACGCCCGCAAAGATTCGGCTCAAGATGACAGCCTGGCAGCGGGTTACCGTCAGCGTTTCTTCGTAAACCCGGTGCCCCACGCGCACTGCCACTCACGCGCATCTCCCTCTGGAACCCACACCAGGGCTTTGTTTAGGCGCGATGCATTGCTTTTGCATCCCTTTTTGCAGTATATTGAATTGTTTCTGCTTCAAGCAAGCACTTGCTCTCACCTGCGGGTTACGCTTGACCGCCGCCGCAAACAGCGACGCAGCGGCGGCGTCGTTGCCGCAGCGCTTCTCGAACAGCGCCCACTGACGCAGGTAGCGCGCGCTGGGCGGCCGCCCCACCACGCCGGCGCGCCAGCACTCCTCCGCTGCGCGCGTCTCCCCCCGGCCCGCCAGCAGCTCCGCCAGGCCCTCATGGTTAAGCAGCACCGCTTCGTCACTGGAGTCTGGAGGGGGCAGGAGGAAAACCACCGCAGCAACAAAAACAAATTATGATGGATTGATGAGGTTGCAAACACCGTGCACCGAGCCTGGTGTGGGCATGCGGAAACACCACAGTGGCAAAAACAATGCAGCAAATGACGATGATGTCGATGTTCAAACCCCGAATACACGGTACCAACGGAGCAGCGGTGAGGCTGCCAGGCAGGGTGTTTGCTGTAATGTGGGCGTGGGCTCCATTCCGGCGGCAGTGTACCATACGACGCAAGCACGGGCAAGCAACGCGGCGCAAAGACGCAGTACAACACCATGCTACAAGGCCAAGACTACAGATTGATTGACCATCGTCGGTAATGCGCATTGAACAGCGAAACACGAGGATAAGTAGGGGGAAGTGTGCGTGGAGCAGTCAGTCCCCTGGGTTCAGGCTAGAGGGTTTGTGCAGAACGCTGCGCCCGATGCCAGACCTCCAGGTTTGCCGCGGCCTGTCAGGCAGGGGCTGCAGCACGCTGCAAAACCAATCAACTCGGAAGTCGGAGCAGCGGCGGAGTGGTCTCACCGTCTGCCAGCAGCCCACGCCTGAACCAGGCCTCAGCCACCGCCGCATCGCCCAGCCGTAGCGCCAGCACGCCGCGTGTGTAGGTCAGGAAGCCGTTGCGCGGGTCGACGCGCTCCAACACAGCCAGCAGCGCCTCAGCGCCGGCCAGGTCGCCGCGGCGCAGCAGCGCTTGCGCGCGCGCGTGCAGCACCTGCGGTGGCAGTTGGGCGCACTCATGTTCGCATGCAGGTATGTAGCACCTGCGCGGTTGGGTGGCTACCCCGGTAGGCCTTGACTTGCAACGAGCGAGCCAAGAAATGCACAAATGAAACGAGCGGTTGAGTGCATGACCAGCCTGAGGCCCAGACCTCACCCTGGATTGAGTGGGTTGCGGAGTGCAAGGGAAGCAAAGGGGCACAGTGCAGGGTATGTCCCTGAAATCGTGACCCATCATCCTCTAACGCACGCCTGCGGGCGGTCCCTCAACTGCACGGTGCGGGGTGCAGGGTGCACGTCCCCTGAACCTAATCCATGTGTGTCCCAAACTCCCAACCGCTTTTTATTGCTGCCACCGCCTTGCTGGCTGTCTCCTTAGGGACAGACAGCAAGTGGAGTGTAACTTGAGTAGTGTAGCATTGTCAACGTGTAAGCCTGTGTAACTGTGTAAGCCTTCCAATTTCAACCTTGTTTGCACCTGATCACTACCACGTTTGTCATACATAGCATGTTCAGGTAGGGAGTGGCAACCATACCACTAGCATACCGTGATGCCGGTACTGGTAACACCAAACAATCCTGCATCCTGAATACTCCTGATCCACGCACCTGCGGGCTGTCCCCCCCTTGCTCCGTCGCGTCGCGGTACAGCTTGTCCGCCTTTGCCGCGTAGCCTGCGCGGTCCTCCATCTGCGCTGCGCTCAGCAGCGAGTGGCGGTGGTCCGGGCGGAACGCCAGGATGCGGTCAAACAGCACCCTGGAGCAAGCACGGCGACCGTGGTACGCATCAGTACGCAAAGCATTCGCGCAATGCAGCACGGTGTGCCAGAAAGGGGCGCCCGTGGGGCCATGCAGTGCAAGTCCCATGGGGCCGTGCAGAATGGTGTGTCAAGCCACCCGTTGCGGTCGTGTCATACGCCAGGGCTCGGAACCAGATGAACCAGGTACACCATGCAATCGCGCGCTTGCATGCCTGATAGCGGGCCAACACGCCGCCGCCGGCAGGGTCAGTTCTATCCAAGGCAGTGGACAGCAATTAGTTGTCCAATGCTTGTGGTGCAAGGAAGCAGGTGTGTGACTGGTGGTACTTGGTTCCATCAGCGGAGCAAGTGCAAGTGTGCAGCGGCACGAGTTGTGTGTGCGTGCAGGCGGGGCTCACCTGGCCTGCTTGACGTTCTTGCTCTGCAGCTCCAGCTGCGCCCACACGTTGAGCAGGTGGTATGACTGCCCCCCCAGCGCTGTGTTGCCCTCCTCAAACACCTCACGCGCGCGTGCGTAATTCCCCAGCTTCCATTCCAAGCGCCCAAGGGACTGTTGCCATCGCGCCATCATACACAGCAGACACGTAACGCACAGCAGCGGACGCAGCAGCAGTGGTAGGGGTAAGGGAGCAGGGGGCGAGCCAGGGCATGCAGGGTGGCCGATGATGCTTACAGCACAGAGCTGTCCTGCGTTCCCCAATCCTACCCCGCTTTGACAGCACACAAAACGTAACAGCGCGTCGCCTGTTACCTGACTCCACCAGCCCCTGCCAGTTGCCTTACTAAGTGAGGGTACAAACTGAGTCATCACTACCACCTGTGATGTGACTGTCGTGTCCTCCCCTCCCTCCTCCTGGTGCATCAAGCCCATGGGCCAGAGTGCATGTGCTGGGTAGCACATCCCATGTGGTATGCTCGCGTGCAACCACCAGAGTAGTGGGCAGTAGCGTGTAGCAACCAGCAACGCACCATCCAGGACGGCAGGTGCGTGCGCTCCACCTGGAGCGCCTCCGTAAGCAGCTTGCGTGAGGCGGACAGCAGGCCAGCGTTCATCTCCAGCTCTGCCCAGGACTGTGCAGAAGGAAACCAAGATCATCCCGCACATGGCAGAGCGGAGCGGAGGGTCATCCGGCGGAGTCATGCAAAACTCCGAGCCAATGCCGGCAAATTCTGATACTGGCAGTGCTGAATACATGGCAGGAGGCCGGCAGTGGCTGCATGGTACGTGCATGCGGCAGCAAGGGAGCAGCGTAGTCAGATGCATAAACTCCCGTTTGTCTGCCTACATTCACGGCCTAGATCTGGCTAGATTCAGCATAGATCTGGCTTCGGATCTATGACAGATCCACGAGCTGCATCGCCCCAGTCTTACATTTTTCACACCATGCAGGTTGACTGCCATGCAAATGCCGCAGCTAGGCAAGACTTGCATTGTGGTTCATGCTTCTCTGCGCGTGGTGTTGATGCATGATGCAGGTGCGCCGCTGCGTGTTTTTGGCCGAAAATCCGCCAACGTGTTTCAACCCCTCTAGGGCCCAAGCCCGTCTCGGTGGTGGCGCATTCGGGCTCAGGACTTACGTGCAACAGTACAAGGTTAGCTGCGCTGTAGCGATAGCCGTCCTGGAATATCTGCCTCGCTGCGTCGACGTTGCCCAGCAAGCCCTCCATGCGCCCCCACGCGTTGTACACCGAAACCATACTGGGCGCTGCTGCGAGCGCCCGCTTGAACAAGTTCCTGGCTACCTGATAGTTGCGTATCGAGCACTCCATCACGCCACAGGCCTGCATACAAACACAAGCGACCTTGCAGTGCAGGTTGCAGTGCTCATCCAAGTAAGACAGTTCACGGTTGACACAGCACCGACAGTATTGCAATGCCACAGGCAACCAAAAAGGGAGCTTTAGTATGGTGCGTATTACGCTGCTAAGCACAGGCTTTGTGTTGACATGATCAGTTGGTTCTACCTCACCACGCAAGCAGCACGACGAAGCCCGCATTCGCAACACACCTGCAACACTACTGTGTTGTTAGGCTCCAAATCGAGAGCCTTTGTAAAGAGCTCCCGCGCGCGATCAAA
The DNA here is from genome assembly GCA_001662385.1 of Chlamydomonas asymmetrica. Lineage (NCBI taxonomy): Eukaryota > Viridiplantae > Chlorophyta > Chlorophyceae > Chlamydomonadales > Chlamydomonadaceae > Chlamydomonas > Chlamydomonas asymmetrica. The sequence goes on from BDDA01000091.1 coordinate 191,640, forward strand.
GTTCTTGGCCCGCGCTTCTGCCAGCGCAAGCACGTGGATGAGCGCGACGTTGTCTGGATGGTGTTCCAAGCAGTCTGTCACGAGCCTCTGAGCCGTCATTGTATTCCCAAGCTTCGTCTCCAACGATGCTGCTGCTGTTGTGAGGACCACATTGCCTGGCTTGGCTTGTAAGCCCTCGTACGCCAGTGCAAGAGCCTCTTCCAACCTGCCTGCTGCTTGCAACCGCTTGACACGCTTGTGGCAAATGGCTTCGGCGCTGTCGCCAGGGCTTGCACCCTTTGAAAATCTGCTGTTGCGCCCACTCACGCCAGGCTGCTGGACTGGGGCGTACGATGTGGATGCGGTTGCTTGCTGCATGCGTTGCTCTGCGGCAGTCATCAGCGGGCGCTGAGCGGCATCGTGCTCGCTCTGCTGCTGCAGCCCATTCGCTTGATACTGAGGTTGCACCTGCAACTGCTCTTGCTTCTGCGCATCCTGTCTGGGAAGTGGGGTTCCATGCGTGGGGGCTGGTGTTGCCCCGGGGGGAGCAGGTGCGGTCGCAGTGCTGCTGCTTCGCTCCGGACCCCTCACTGGTCTCTGAAACAGCTCTGTACGTATTGCAGGTCGAGACACTGCATCTTCGGGCAGTTCCTGTTCGAATAGGCTTTCGGCAGGGGCCACGGCGACGCTGAGCGCTGCTTCTCGGCTTGCATAGCAGCTGCTCCGCACCCAAGCACGACTGGTACCCGCAGAAGCATATATAGAACCTGAGGATGGCCTAGCCAAGAAGTGCCGTGGGTTCAGCAAGTCAGCGATGCTAGACCTGCCCAGCATTGGAAGAAGTCTTGCTATCTACCCAACCACGTCAACAAACGGCTCGCGTGGCTCATGACGGGAAGCCGTATTCGCAAAAGCTCACTTCACTTTCGCGATTGCGCGGGGCGCTCTAGTCGAGAGGGCTAGACTCTTGATGGTACTGCAATGCTGACGCGAGCAATACACGGGGAACATTCAAGGGAGCCCCAACACTCCCCAATCACATTGACAAAACTCTGCAACCCTTCGAGCATGGCAAGCTGCTCCTCTACGTTCGCACTACAGCAACAACGGCCCCCAGCCGCACCCCGGCTAGGGCCAAGCAGTCATGTTACCTCGACCTCAAAGCGCTGCTCTCGGCCGCACCTGGTGAGAGCGCAGCAGCCAGACGGTGAGCAAGGGAGTTCAAATCAGCAACCAGGTAGGCAGGTATGCCTTTGGACCGACCTGGACCTGGGGTTGTGCGTACTGGCGCTGTGCTGGACTCAATTCTGTGGTGCAGCAAGCACCGCCCAGTTCTGCAGTCTTCTCTACACGTTCTGGGCCAAGGCTTTTGCTGTTTTCAATATGCCTTATGTTCTGATTCAAACCAGGTCCCAATTTGGGGGACCCAGTGCAGACACTCCTGTGGGGAGGGTCGCTGCCCAACACACGTCGTGCAGTGCTGGGCGGGCTCACTGGCCTTGGTATAGGTGCGTAAAAACCATGTTGCTAATGCTGGCCCGCAACACCACACCCCTCGCAGCACCCGCTGATGCCACCCACGCACAAGGCTGCAGCATAGCCGCCCCAGCCAGGAGCCTGCAGGCAGTGTTCCGCATGCCAAACATCTGCTTGGCACTGAGTGTTATACGCTGTCTGAACCATGCCTGGACGCCTGATGCAACCTTTCGCCCAGGCTACCCAGCACACGCCTGTCACACATGCATGCACGTCAAAACTGCATGCACGTGCGCGTGTGCCGGGAAGAGGCGCCCGTGGGGCTATGCAGCGTGATTCCCGTGGAGCCGTGCGTGTGTGCATGCAACGCAGCGCTGGGCGGTAACCTAGGCGGCATCACCGGCTGGCTGCTGGGGTTGGATGGCGGCCAGCTCGCAGCGTCGACCCGCATCGACGTGCTTATCCCCGTCAAGGGCACGAAGCGCTGTGTCGACTATGGCCAGCTCTTTGGTGAGCGCGGGGAGTAGGGGCGCACTGGGGGGGGCGGGGGGGCGCACCAGGCGGGTCAGCGGAGCTCCGGGCGGTCACGCTCCCCGCCATTACCCGGGCGTGCCATGCCTGACCAGTACGAAGCAACCACTTACACATGGTGTATGCATGCATCAATGCATCGTGCATGGGCCATCCTTGCATACAGGTGCGCACAGCAACCGCAATGCGACTGCCGCTCACCGCACTGATGCGCCGCGCTGATGCTGGCGCAGAGTTCTCCTACCCCCAGGAGTGGCTTGCGGACCAGACGCTGCTGTACCGCGCAGCGCAGCGCGCCGAGGAGGAGCGCGCGAGCCTGATGGCGCTGCCGCCGCTCACGCCGCCGTCGTCGCGCGCAAGCCGGCGCTCCAACGTTGTCGAGCCCACGGTGGCGTTCGGGCCTGCAGGCAGCACGTGAGCAGCATGAACTCGGATGTTCTGATATTCATAGAAAAGGTGTACAGATTCATGGATGTATGGTGCACCACACCAACCACACCAGGATTGTTGTAATCACCTTGCTTAGCATGCGTGATGCCGTCCATTGGCGTCCAAGCATGCGGAATTTGAGAATTGTTTGGCGGTTGGCCCCAGAGGTATTGCGTGCATGCGGGGCGTCTGCTGCTGTGCGCCAGGAAGCGCGCAGGCGGTGCGGAGCTGCTGAGCCCTATTGCCAGCAGGTGGCTGGCACGCTGACCTGGTGACCAATGTGGATTGTGCAGGGGCGAGGTGAATGTCAGCATGATCGTGGCACCGATCTACGTGGGCTTCAACCTCTCGAACCTAGGATCACCGGAGCAGGTGGGTTCACACGGTGCAAGGTGGCGTGCTGCGGCAGCACCCTCAGCACCCGTGATCTGCGGTGTTCTGTGATGGCTCACACCATGCTGTTGCATGGGGGCTGCTTAGCGTGCTGCAGCAATGCGTGTCTCCATCGGAGCCCCACATGTGCATCTGCGCATGCAAGGTGCCTGCCACTCAGGGTAATGTCAATGGACGGCGCTCGTTGTTGGCTGCGATGAGGGTTGGGCTCTGCTCCCTCATGGGCCCCTCGCCCCCTCCCTTAGCACTCACCCGTACCTCCATCACATTCCATCAAGTCTCAGCCACCGGAACTGCTCACTCCCGCTCACACCCCCTCACATCCCCACCCCCACACCGCTTTGCTCCGACCCACTCTCATCCTCTCACCCTTCTCCTAAACAGACGGACTGCGGAACAGCTAAGAATTGACCTGCTGATGCATTGCAGGTCGCGGAGCGTTTCCTGGCCAACATTGCACCGGAATCTTCCAACCGCAAGGCATCACTGCTCAACGCGTCGTACCGCCAGGACCAGCAAGGCCAGCTGTACTACACAATGGAATACACAATAGAAGGGCCATCGTTCTTCAGGCACAACATTAGCGTCATCACCAGCAGGTGGGAGGGCACCTAAGCCATGTGACATTACGGCCATTCCTGGGGCTGATCATAGCAGTGATTTAACGGGCTGCAGCTCGGATGCACTCTGCGCCATGCAGCTGAAAATGTGATGTGGGTCCTCTCATACTGTTTTGATACGTTACGTATGATCAATGTGCTCTCTACTGATGTCAGGAATTGTGCTTTTAAGTGTGAGGCTGACTAGGTTATTATGCAATCAAGCTGTCTCCACTCACATCCCCATAAGTCCATAACACCACAATGGAAACAGTGGAGCACTGCTTTGTGCATGCACCTCGAGAGCATGACACGGTGTGTCCTTGTCTGCACGTGCGTGCACGTTTATGCACTGCTTGCCTGCGCAGGGACGACCTTCTGTACACGCTCAACGCGCAGGCGCCGCAGGCGCAGTGGGCCGCGCTGGCCGACAAGATGCGCGCTGCGGCCGACTCGTTCCGCCTGATGCCCTCCCCCACGTCAAGAGGCTTCCCCTCCAGGCTATAACGAACTAACAACGGCCGCGGCCACATGTACCTCTAGCAATGCACTCCACACCCCATGCTCTCACAACAGGCTGTGCCAAGTGGCGCAGCGCAGCGTGAGGGGCGGCATGAGCGGTGCATTGGGGTGCATAAGTGGACGTGCATGGTTGGCTTGATTGACTTTACATCACTTGGCCGATCAGGTTATTCATGGACGAGGAGGTGGGCCTGCATGCATCCGTCGGTTGACTTCACATCACTTGCCGATCATAGATGAGGTGGGCCTGTATGCATCCGGTGGTACGAGGACACACCCAGACGCGTTTCCTTCACGGCCTGCGGGTCCACCGGATGTAATGTCAATCAGACCCCAAAATCTATTGAGATTAATCAATTGCGACAAACCGTATACCCCCTGCGATTGTGGAATTCAAATACTCAATGCATCTGCAGTGCAAGCACCTCTTCAATCTGTGTGCATGACTTCAGCGTGCTCAATGAACGCACTTGCAAGCTGTGTCGAGCCCACGGTGAACACAGCATGCATGTCACACGTGTGATATTCGCATGCGGGGAACACAGCAGGAGCCGCGCAGCAGATCACCAGTTCAAACGTAACCTGCTCGACCCTAATCCGTAGCTGCTTGCCTACCCCGCCTTGGTGAAAAAACATACGGCAGCCTCCCTGGAGCATCCCTGACAGCAGCAACTGTTGACGCATGGCTATTAGGCACGCATCCGCTCCGGTCACGACAGGTTCATACGCGCCCAATCCACACAGGTGGGTTGCCAATCCATAGAGCGGGCGCTGAATACAAGCGAGGCGGATCAGGCACAAGCATTCCGGAGAGCACGCTGCATGCTGCGTTCTGTGCACACTAACATGCAGACCATGTGCATCCGCATCCAGCATGCATGCGCCTGGGATGCAAGATTGCAAGTGTACACACCCATCCAGGCTGCAGCACATGTGGGTGGCAGGGCTGCAGGTACAGCCTTTCTCTGAGACCCCAACAATCAGGTATGCTGCTGTTGTGGTGGCGCATTCGACCTCGGCATGGAAGCCCTGCCCTGTGACAGGTCAGCGACAAACGGCCCATGCCCCCGTCAGTTTGCTGACTGACCAGGACGGTGCGTCCATGCACGTATGTTCAGCACTGCTGGGCTGATGATTTGGGTGCGTGAGCTTGTCCGCTTGAGCACATGCGTATGCGGCTGCATGATGGCGCAGTCGAATACTCACCACGCTCGTTGGCTGAAAGCAACGCTCCCAGAAGACTGTAGGCCACATGCAGCACGGCCCGTGTTGGACTGGGTGGAGTGATAGCTGGCGATGAAGGTTGCAGCTAACGGGGATGGCAGTCCTGTTGACTGGGCTAGTCTCTGAATTGGCCTGAAATGCATCATTGGGAGAGATCCCCATGCACGCGCCTTGTGCTTAGGTCAGCACAAGGCGCCCTTTGACAGTTACAACTCTACACGCGCCTCCACCACCGACCCGTTTTTGCACAACCACCAAAATGGCCACATCTCTGTCCGCTCTGCGCTCCTCAGCGGTTGTCCGCAGCGTCACAAGGTGCGTTCGCTTTGGTGTGGGCCCCACAGATCGAGGTCTGCCTGCCGTGTTTGAGGACTGGAGCTCCCTCGCTTCGGTTGCAACAGCACCACCTGACGATGAGTCGTGTGTTCTATTACAGGCAGGCGAGCAGGCCCAGCGTTCGGACGACCGTGTGCGTGAAGGCGGTGAGTGGGCAGGAACATGTGGAGTTTATCTTCAGTGCTGCGGACAGGAAGTTGCAATTGCAATGGCCTCAAGGTCTATGGCTTGTTGGCGTAGGCAGGCCGCACTGACCCGTTATTATGAGAATAGCTGGGCATATTTTTGCTTTGCTTTGGCGCGGACATGGGCGGCAGGAATTGTGTGGTCATGACGCTGTCGCTCCTGGTCACTCGCTATTGGACAGGCCGCGGAGGGCTCTTCCTCTAGGCGTGAGGTGCTGGCGGTGTCTGCTGGCCTTTCTCTGCTGCTGGCCACAAGTCCTGCTCAGGCCTTCCTGGGCTTTGGTGACGATGACCTGAACACGGTGTACGCTAGCGAGACGGTGAGTGCAGGGGTTGAGTTCCAAAGTGTGTGGTGCCTGCAATAGCCTGTAATTGAAAGCAATTAATGCGTCATTGACCCACTGTGGCTTGTGGTGGCAGAATTGCTGTAGCAGCAATTGCATGGATGTGACCTGACTGACGGTTGACCAAGCGGCAGCGATGCGCTAGTGCTGCTGAAGGTGAGGGCGTGCGGGTGTAAAGTGCTGCTGTGGTTGTCTTCGCTTTTGCGCTTCAGGGCGTCATCCTCGGCAGGGTGCGTGACACGCTCGCCCTGCCCAAGGATGATCCCTCAAAGGAGGATGCGGTGAAGGAGCTGCGCAAGGAGATCAACACCTGGGTTGCCAAGTACAGGCGCGAGCCCAAGGTGTCTGGCAAGCCCTCTTTCGGGTAAGAAATTGTGTTGTCTTGCCTAGTTGTATGGCCTGGCCTGTTTCATATATGTTGGCCTCAGCATGAATTGCATCGTTTGGCAGGCATGGTGTGACCACTCACTACCAGGTTGTGCGTGGCGCAGAAACACATACTCAGCGCTGAACGCATTGGCGGGCCACTACAACAGCTTTGGTGCTCAGGCTCCCATCCCCAAGAAGCGTTTGGAGAGGCTCGTCAAGGTACGCAAGGCGGGCGGTGCAATCCACTTTGCGTTCGTGTACTGCCATGTAATACAAGGTTGTTGGGTGAAGTCCACTGTCGTGCCACGTTTCTATCCCCAGTCCAGGAGTGAAGTCTTCTCTCCCCCGCTCATGTTGTGCATGCGTTGCAGGAGCTTGATGATGCCACCCTGTTCCTTTCGCGCAACCGCTAAACGGAGCCTTCTAGACGGATATGTCGGACAACACCTGAATGTCTAATCTGTGCAAGGGCCAGCTCCTCCAGAAGGCTTTTGTGGTGTACGCTTGTTTGCAACGGAAGGCTGCAATGTGACAGCTGTGACGGCTGACAGCCTGATAGCTGCGTGCTGTCTGTCACTGGCAAGCCTGTCCTTGCAGTTTTGAGGGACGTTTCATCGGGCAAAGCATGGTTGGGAAGGAACCATGCGACAAATGGCATTTTCAACTCGCTCGACCACTTGCAAATTCCTCGATCCCCCACGTTGCTGCGATTCCGCCCCTTGGGTCTTTGGCTAAACCCTTTCGTGCCTGGCCCTCATGTACTGTCCATATGTTGTATACACTACCGTATAATGCAAACGAATACCATCATTCATCACACCATGGTGTTTTCGCGTGATTTGTTTGCCGGACCTGTTTGCCGCCACACGTCGTCGCGCGTGGCGCATGGGAGACTGGCGTCCATACTGTACTCATGCCGAATGCACTCCTGTGTCTGGTAAATGTACAGACTGCATGGAACCCGCAGCTTGGTTGTGGGCGGCTGGGCCGAACGGCATGCAGGTGTGAACACGCTGTTTGAAATGTTCACCCACGAAACCAGGGCGCGATAACGCAGCAACAGCGCAAATGCACAGGTATACGGGGCAACCTGCACTCACGATATGCACAGGTACAAGAGCATGCTCGCAGCACAGGCTGAGGAGCATCGTAAACAGCCCCTCCTGGAGTCACCTCGGTTTGTGGCCACGCAGCGGGTTGTGTGGTCACAGGCTCTGGGCTGCGCACCAGCGGTACCCCTCGCCCGGCTTGCGAACTGCTCCAGCCCTCCGCCCTCGCATAAACCACACGGCGAGGTTACCAACAACACGCACTTCGAGTGGGTGGCGCGAAAGATCAGCCCCAACGGGGTTAGGCCCTAGCCTCGCGTATGGCTATGGTAGCTGACAACAGGCGGTCCGCTACGCGCCTCAAGCTCCGCCTGGACGATGGCAGCCTGGTAGCGCACGCTAGTCTGCTGGGGCAGGACCCCAGCCATGGCGTCATTCGGCTGCCTGTCGAGAGTTGCCTCAAGCTCAACCTGGCTGGGGAGGCAGAGGTCCAAAGGCTGCAGCGGCTGCTGGCCAGCCCGGACCTCCCAGAGGTGAGGCTGATGCCTGGTGGGTGCACTGTCTTCTGAGTTCAGGAAGTACGTGTCTTTGTGCAAGGCCCTGTGTGTGCCTAAGGTCCAGACCAGCCCCTAGTTTAGTTGCGACTTGTCCTGGTCACGGCGTGTTTCCGTTGACTTTTTCCTTCTGTTGACTGGAACATGGCTGCCACACACCCTTGACTATGGGGTGCTGGATATGCCTGCAGGCAGTGGGTCAGGTACCAGCGCACGCTGCCTGCATATTGTGCCACCAATTGTCGTCACTGGTCATGCCTGCACGCTGTTGCCGCTCACCCGCAGCCGTCACCTTCTGTACTCATATTGTTCTGCACCTCAGGTACTACTTGCACCTGGACCCAGCAAAAAGGCGAAGCCGCTGGATCGGCAGCCCAGCTTGCCAGTCCCAGGTGCGTTGTGCACTGACGACCCTGGTGGCACGTAATGTGCTTGCTGTCTGACACAGGCAGGCCTTGTTCGAGCACATAGTGACTGTTGCTTGAGCTGCTGGATATGCAACAGCGTATGGGACACGCTTTGGCACGTCTCACCAGACCATAGCATCGATGGTTTGACGTCGGCGTTTCCCGCTGATCTGCCCTGCTCCATCCGTGCCCTGCACCACTGCCGCAGCTGCCGCTGAGAACTGGCTTCCAAAGGCTCACGACCTGTGGCAGAAAGCGATCGACTACCTAGGCGCTGAATCGCACTGGTTCATGAACAAGGTGGATGGGTCGTTGGCACCGAACTATTACGACATAGTGAAGCGGCCCATGTGGCTCAACCGGGTGAAGGAGAAGCTCAACGCACAGCAATACGGGACGCCCAACGAGTTCTGGGACGACCTGCGCCAGATCTGGCAGAACTGCAAAATGTACAACCCACAGGGCAACATCGTACGCAACGCAGCAGAGAACGCGGAGCGGAAGTTGGAGGAGAAGTGGTTTGCTATGGGGTTGACCACAGAGCGCTCCAAGCGTCTCACAGCAGGGCAAGCGCCAGCCAAGTATGACCCAGAGCTCGAACTGCTGCCCAAGGCACGACCGTCTGCCAGTCGCGGTGGCCAGCCCTCCGCACCTAGGAGCAACAAACGGGCGCAGGTTGGTGCAGCTGGTGTCTGGTCTAGTCGTGGTAAACTGCATGTACATGTATCATGACCCCTTGTTCCCTGGTTGCCTGGAAATTTTGGCATGGATTTGATAGCAGTACTGCATCGGATTGGAGCATGTACTCATCCCTTTGCAACCCACGAACGGCAACATGGGCTCAGCGCGCACTCCTTGCAGATGCATCCTTCCGCCGTGCAAGCGGTTGTGCATTCAGGGTGGGGGGCTGGCTATCCCCGCCGTGCAGGGCCAAACGCATGGCGCCCGCACAACTTGTGGCCTTCTGTCCATGCGTGTACCTATGCAGAACGGGGCAAGGACGAACAGCCAGGAGGTGGTCTCGGGTGGAGGCAGGGCCAGGATGGAGCGGCCGCTGTCCGCTGAGCGCCGCCAGGCGATTGCGAACGCTCTGCAGACAAGCTTGACAGATGGCAGCTTAGATGAGCGCAAGTCAGAGGGTGAGTGGCATGAACGGCAAGAAGCGTCCCTGCATGTAGTGAAAACAGCTGCCTGACGAGTTCAAGTCATCCTGGCAACTGCGCATCCAGTGGAGTTGCTGGCCCTGCTGCTTGCTTTGCCTTGGGTGTGGCTGCACAGTGGACCCTTGTAGCTGCATGTCATGTTGGCCTTTGTAGCTGCATGTCATGGTTGCCTTGCAGTGATTCAGGAAACTAATGGACTACCCTCGCTTGTGTTGCAGAGCTCATGGGCCTGCTGCCCCCCTACGCAATGTCAACTGACGAACAAGGCGAGACCGAGCTTGACTTTGAGGCCTTGGACGATGCCACGCTGCGCATTTTGGAGAACTGGCTTGGCACAAACTTGGGACGAGTACAGCATCAGTCTCCGTCGCACATGTCAGGGAACCCGAGCGTGCGCATGAACGCCGACTCTGACGATGACGATGAGGCATATGGCATGTCGGACTGACCTGGTTCATGCTGATGCACCAGTTGCGCGTCCGCATGCCTAATTTTTTGTGTCGCTCTCATCTCTTTCGCCTCTTGTTCCTTTCCCCCTTTGACACGCAGTCATCGCTTTTGACTTGCCTCGCTCGCTCCATGTGTCACAGACGAGTGTTACGCTTGACCCTTGACGCCTGACTTTTGGATTACACATGACACATTGTTGCCTGCGCCGGATCAACGGACGTTGCTGAAGATTGAAACACCCCGCTGTGTTAGACCACCTTGACCTCTGAGTGCGGCTCATTTCGTGAGCCTGCGGAATGCCCATTGTTTTGACGTTTGGTGTTGCCAAACAGCACAACCACCATTCTAAGTTTATTATCCAGAGGGCACTACGCTCCCGGTGTGTGTATGCTCAAGAGCGAACACAGTTTTATCCACTACATGTTTGAACGATGATGGCTATGGCCCTGACATTACCGTGCCATAAACAATTGCAGATGACTGACTTGGGACAAATCTGTTTGGCTGTTTTGTTTGCAAGGCCTAACGCTTGTGGAATGTACTGTGCTGCTGGCTGTGCAGTGCGCCACTGATGCATTTCAAAATGCCGTCAGCTGTCACAATTCAAATGCAGCACAGCACAGGCACAGCACGCACAGCATCACAACAGTAGCTGCCACTGAGCCTCAGCTCACAGGTGCGCCATCCCTTGTGTTAAAGCTTACTGTAACTATACAAAAGTATTTCAGCAAGCGACAACAGCCCCTCGTGTGGCAAGAGTCTGCTTCTCACCACAGGTTGACAGCGCGCTTGCAATAAGCAAGCCGATGGCAGCAGAAATGGAACAGCATGAGGCTCCAGTAGGTGGTATGGAGGAAGAGGTGATGGAGGCTCCGCCTACTGCCATGCCTGTGGACGTGCTAGCGGTGAGGGACGACGCGCAACCTGAGATGCGGTGTAATGGCCTGCGCACCACTTCTATGCTAAAGGCTCCTTATGCAGATGCTCTAAACTTCGATTATGCGTCTGCTTTGTCAGCAATACGGAATAGCAGCAGCAGACATCAAGAAGCTCAAAGAAGGCGGGATATGGACGATTGAGGCTGTGGCGCACACCCCAAAGCGCATCCTGGCAGAGATAAAAGGTCTCAGCGAACAGAAGGTGGAAAAGATACAAAAGGAAGGTAGGTCTTGGTTGTGAGGCACGTTGCTGGACTCCTTGTATACCCCCTGCTGTGCAACCCTGCCAGCCCCAGAGTTGCTGCACTCTCACCTGCTGCCCATACTCAGGAGCAAATCCATATCGTTCAAGCTTCCCGCTCTCTTTCTCTGTCCTTGACCGTTTCCGCTCGCAGCGTTCAAAATCGTCCCAATGGGCTTCACCAGCGCAGCTGTAGTCGCTCAGCAGCGAGCCGAGGTGATAAAAATCTCATCAGGATGCAAGGAGCTGGACAACGTATTGGAGGGTGCGTGGCTGTGCTTCTGTCGCTGTTGTGGGGACTGACACTGGCTGGCTTGCCAATACAGCACGCCTGTGCGTCCGTCTCGCACCCCGCCACGCACCTGTGTTGTTGCGCCTCCTCTACACCATAGCCTTCGCCTGCTCTAGACCTCGTTGTGCTGCATACAAGCCATCCCCAGTTTCAGCCAGTTGTGTTCCTATGCCCTGACTGTTTGCCTGCCAGGTGGTTTCGAAACCGGTTCGATTACGGAGCTGTATGGGGAGTTCCGCTGCGGCAAGACCCAGATCTGCCACACGCTGTGTGTTACTTGCCAGGTGTGTGTTTGGATGCCGGCTGCTGCAGAGCGTCATTTGCTGGCGCTTATTGGTGCAAACAAACATGCCGCATGGCAGGTGCAGATGCCGACGGCAACCTGTTCAGATTAGCAAGCTCCTATGAATCATAATGCACTGAGCTCTGTATGACTTGACTTCAGTTGGGTAGAACTGACAATTGTGTCACCTATGCACGCGCAGCTCCCGGCTGATATGGGTGGTGGTGAAGGCAAGGCGCTGTACATCGACACTGAGGGCACCTTCAGACCAGAGCGGTTGGCGCAGATTGCAGACAGGTGAGATGAGGCAAGAGCTGAGCGATGGCAGAACGCACAGAAGTAAGGTCATCTTTGGCTTCAGCACATTTACCTTTAGTTTGGGCCTGTACCATCGCGGATGCGCAGCAGTCGCACAGAGCAGGTGGCACAACACGCGTGAATGGGCACAGGATGCAGCTGGTGTCATCTGGCCCAGCTCACCTGCAAGCGGAACACCGCATGCTGCTAATGCGCAGGCAGCAGCATGACGCACTCCACACAGCCGGTGCATGCAGGCCAGCAGGGAGGGGTCGGGGGTGTCCTCGGGTAGAGCGGGGCGCGCAGCATGCGTTGAAGTCCAAGTTTACAGGCCGAGCAGCACGTTGCGGCCTAGCTGGTGGCGCTGCTGACTCGCGCTGCTAACTCCTCCCGCCGCCACAGGTTCAACCTCACCGTGGACGACGTGCTCAACAACGTCGCGTACGCGCGCGCGCACAACACAGACCACCAGATGCAGGTGCGGCGGGCGCTAGGAAGCAGGGCGAGCATGTGTGTGTGCGGTACGCGCGGCAGTGCCTACACGGCAGTGCATAGGCATATTGCTTTGCATATCAGCCCGCAGGCAGCGCCGTCCAGGCAGGGAGGTCAGCTATGTGGCTATCCCTGGGTAAGCCCAGGTTGGCCTCTGCCGACTGGCAGCCTGCCCCCGAAAATCCATATCGTCCTGCTCGATCATGCAAGCGGGTGTAGCGTATGGTCGGAGGTGGCACACAAGAGAGCGTAGCTGACATTGCAAATCGTTATGAACGCTTGCGCATGCAGCTGCTGACGGACGCCGCGGCCATGATGGCGGACTCGCGCTTTGCGCTGGTGATCGTGGACTCCGCCACCGCGCTGTACCGCAGCGAGTACGGCGGGCGCGCGGAGCTGTCGGTGCGCCAGATCAACATGGGCAAGTTCCTGCGCGGCCTGTCCAAGCTCGCCAGCGAGTTTGGCGTGGCGGTGGTCATCACCAACCAGGTGGGGCAGCGCTGAATGGGCGCACGCGTGTGTGGGTGTGGGTGCGGGTGTTTCAAGGTGGGGAGACACGCATGGGGCGCCTGGGAAGCACGCCAAACCAGGTGGCATGGTACGCGTGCGTGCGTGCGTTAAGTGTGTATAAGCATGGCACTGGAGGGTAGGTGAGCAGGGCCAGGCTGGTATCACTGTGTCCTGACCGGACACCATGCTATGCGTCCATGCGTCATTACTATCTCATCACTACTGCATCATGCACGCATCACTCTGGGGTGTCATGCCGGCCTACCTAGTGTGCCGGCCCTTGGCTCTCCTATGGCTCTGAAGGGGCACCCCTTGCTGTCGCCTGCAACAACAACACGCCTGTCTTGGGTGTCAACAGCTGATCACTGGATCCTGCCCTGTACAGTACCAGCATCCATCATGTCCAGTGCTTGTGTGGTTCAAGTTTTGCACACACTCGTATATTGTTTTCCCTCGCACACCTACGCTTGCTCCTCGCGCCCCTCGCGTGCGCGTTGCACTGCAGGTGGTGGCCAACGTGGACGGTGGCTCGATGTTTGCGGGGCCGCAGTTCAAGCCCGTCGGCGGCAACATCATGGCGCACGCCACCACCACGCGCCTGCAGCTCAGCAAGGGGCGCGGTGAGAACCGCAAGGCCAAGATCGTGGCCAGCCCATACCTGCCGGAGCGCGAGGCCAACTTCGCCATTGATGGCGCCGGCATCGTGGACGCCAAGGACTAGAAACTCAAACATTAGTGATGCGAAACAAGGGGACGTGCGCGCGCGCGTTTATCCTCCCAGCGGCAAGCATGGCGCACACACACAGGGGTGGCGTCAAAGGAGCAGCGCAAGCCTGTCTGCGCCTGCTAGCGGCGTTTCTAGCATTTCTGCGCCCTATGGACCTGTGATGCCGCGGTACTGGCTGAAGGTCCAGCAGTCTGTTGCGGCCCGCTGTTCTCCACGTCTGCTGCCCGTCATTGATATGATTGTGGGTTTGTGATTTCGTTCCACAAATAAACATGCCCGCAACGACACTACTGTACATATGAAATTTGAGTTTCCTATGACACTTCATAACCAATTCTGTTCGTCCCTATGCTGTTCGTTCCTATGACATACTCTACTGACCTGACCCCCCGAGTGGGTGCGCAACAGCGGAGACAGCTCTTTACTGGCACTCAGGGTTTACTCAGGGTTCACTCATTCACACGCTGCCTTGCTATTTCATTGGGGGCACTGTGCTACATGCGCTGGCCATGCAACCCGATCATGCATATCGCTGCTGCGCTAAAGTGCGAGGTCCTTTAGCGGCTCTGGCATTGCATCGTGCTGGCGCTGCTGCCACATCCTCAACGTATGCCCACGGATGCATCCAGGATGCTTCGGCGCCCATCCCAAACTTTCACGGTGGCTCCGCACGCTACCCCGCATCCGTACACTGCACAACGACACTTGCACGGCTCTGCTGCTGCTGTTCTGCCTGCTTTACAAGAAGGAACTATGCGGCGCTGCAACGCGCACGCCATGCAACCCCAACCCACGACGACTGTGTTTGTGTCCGTGCCACACAATTCAGGGCCCAGCGCTGCTGCCAGAGTGCCAGCGCTACGACAGCAGACCGTACACATCAGTCAAACATCACTGCCGGCTGAGTCACTCCCTCACACTCTCAGCACTGAATGCAATTGAGTTGATCGGTCAGGCTGGGCTGCAGCATGGTGCAGGCATCATGGCAGCGTGTGCAGCACTCGCAGGTTCAACATCTGGCGTTCAGGTGTGCATTTAGTGTCTGGTGGCACGGGCACGTATACGCAATACCATGCCAAGCAACCAGCGTAATGCAACGTGTCTGCGCCGCATAGACACCGTGCATGCTGGCATTTCAAAACGCCAGCATGCAGGGTGTGGCGCTCGCATGTCGAGGTCTGCAATCCATGAATGGCCAGATAGGCGAAGTGATGTAAGTCAACCATGTCGAGGTCTGAGAAGACTGCAGTCGTGGTGCTGCACTGCTCATTCCATGCACACCGCTACCGCTGATCGTTCGGCCGCCAGATCAGCCCAGACACGTCGCCATCGTCAGGTGCAGTTGCTATCCTCATGCGTACCGGTATGCACACTGCACGGCCCCATGGCAAACAAAACGAGGGTCATGAGGAATGGCAATGAATGTCAGGTAGTGGCATACAGTCTTGGATGGCTCCATGCTGTTGCCTTGCCTTCCTTGGCCTGAAGCATGTGCCTCACCCACCAAACCCCTACCAAACCTTAAACCCTGCTGGCTGATGAGCAGGATCGCTACAGTGCTATCGTGAGAAGTACAACGCGTCAAGCACAAGCCGCCCGCAGCTCAGTGTGCCTCGTTCATGCGCGCGTGGCACTGGCGCCCGCGGCGGTGTCGGTGCTGCGCCACTCGTGAGGCCGGCCGGGCCCTGCGCTGGACGAAGCCTGCAGCGGCAGCAGGTGGCGCAGCAGCAGCAGCAGTGTCAGCTGTGATGCTGTGTTGACAGCACAGGCAGGGCAGGAGATCCCGTGCATTGTCCTTCATGTGCAGCCGGCGCCAGCAGCCCATCCCTCCAGTTTTGCATTGCTCACAGCGTCCACACAAGACAGCCCGCCTTGGTTACATGTCAGCAATGCGTGAAGCAGGCATCAATGGCCATAAAGCGCACTGCATCGAGCAGCTCGCATACAGGCCTGTCCAGGGTACACGTACAGCAGCAGGGCGTGCCCATAAGGACCACCAGGCCCTCTGCCTGCTGGCACTACCACCTGCCTGCCTGCCAGCAAAAACCACGCCCCAACCCACGCGCATTGATGCACACATGGGTCGCAGCATGTGAGCACGACAACCTGACAACTGGCAAGCCTTACTTCGTTCCACCGATCTCTTGTGAAATCTCATCTGTGGTGCCCCCGTCCTCCCCCCCCTTGCACACACATCGTCAGCTGCCACATCAGCCCTGACACCCCATCATGGTTAAGATGCGGTGTCTGGCAGTCACTATACATATATGAATATGCATACTGCATAGCCCCACAGCCACAGGAATCTTCTCTTACAGACACACCTGCAGGATCTCGCCCAGCGCATGCACGTAGTGCGACAGGAAGTGGTCTCGCAGCATCGACTTCTTAAGCAGGATGCGACGCAGCGCGGCGGCGCCGGCGACCGCGTGGGCGGCGGCGCCCTGGCGCCGGCCGGGCGTCCCGTCGTCTGGGCCGCCTGTTGCGCTTGTTGCGGTGGTGGTGTGTGAGGTGGTGGGGTCGACCTGCAGCAGCCTGAAGCTGGCGGCCTCATCCACGCCTGCAGAAGCGCCACACAGATCAACCATTAACCCTCAAGTTGCTAGAGGTTTTGGGAAGTTTTGGGGCTTCAGGAAAATGAAGAGAGCGCGCCCTGAGTGCACACCGTAGTCAAGCGAATGGATGAAATCAGAATCATGTAACGTGGTTGGGTGATGCTGCAAGAGCAGAGGCCCACAATGAGTACAGGCAGTGAGTCAGAAATTGCGGTACACCCGCTGTATTCGCTGCTTCTACCACCGCGCTGACACGAATGCTGCATCTGCTACGGGGTGCTGCTGTGATGGCACTACGCGTGCCGCTCACCTTTGCGCTCGATGAAATAAACCTGTCCAGGGCAGAACAGCTCGTGAAACGACGGCTCCTCTGTAATAGAAGGAGCGGGGGCGGAGGCGGCAGCGCCGCTGCTGCCAGGAGCCCCTGTCGCCAAGATAGCCCCGCCTGGCTGCTGCTGCTGCGACCCAGCCTTGTCTTCTAATACAATCGACGAGGCATCCAACCCTCCCGCTGAACCCAAGCTGGCAGCCGGGCCTCCCACCGCCTGCGTCTGTGGGAAGGTGTAGCAGAAGGCCTGCTGAGCACCACTCCGAGTGGGAGCTCCTGTAGAGGCAGCGCTAGCGTCAACGGCTGCGGCGGCAGCGGCGTCGGCGGCGGCGGCCGATGATCGTGCGGCGGCGCTTGCCGCCGCCGCCGCTGCGGTCTTTGCCACCGCTGCAAAGAGCGAGGAGCCCGTCGCACGCGCGGTGACTGCCGCCGCCGCCAGCGGTGCCGCCCGGGCCGCCATCGACGCAGCTGCTGATGCCGGCGGCGGTGCTGGCGCTGGCGCCGACTGCTGCGGCAAGGAGGGGGCCGCATTACTGCTGCTACTGCTGCTGCCGTAGGCGGCAGCAGCAGCGCTGGCGGCTGCGGCGGCCATCGCACCGAGCGTACTGAGGGAGGTTGCGCTGCCGCCGGCGGCCTTTGCAGTCGTGCTGGCGCTCGCGCTGCTGACCCGGCTCCACATGCTGCTGATGCTACCGACCGCCTGCGCCGCCTGAGAAACGGCCGCCGGGTTGCTGGTCATGCTAGCTGCGCTGCGCTGCAGGAACCCTGACAGCCCAAACGCGTCGACCGCTGCAGGTGGCTTGGCTGGCACGGAAGCTGCTGAGCTGGCTGGAGCGGCGGCGGCAGTGGCAGTGCTTCTGGAAACCGTGGCGGTGGCCACAGAAGCACCGGTGGTAGTGGATGTTGTAGTGGCGGTGGTAATGGTGGTGGTACTGGTAGCGCCATTAACAGTGCTGGTGGTGCTGGTGCCGCGCACCTCCGCAACTTTGCTCGCGACTCGCTCGCTCACCATTCTAAACAACCCAGCTGCTGTGGCGGCGGCAGTCGCGGTGGTGGTGGCCGTGCCTGCCGTGCTGGGGCCAGCAGCGCCGGCAGCGCTTGCAGTGAAGGACGATGATGCGGGTCCGTTGGGTGCTGTTGGACCAGCGGGCGGCAGCTGATAGAGCGGCGACAGCTGCTGCTGCTGCTCTTGCTGCTGCTCCTGCCTTTCCGCGCTTCTGAGCGAAGCGGAGCGTTCCCCAGGAGCTGGTGCAGCACCGCCTGCTTGCTGCAGGCTGCGTTGAGACATCGCCCGGTTGAACGCCTGCACAGCTCACACCAGTACGCCACAATTTACACCGATACGCACACAACGTACGTCAGCCCAGACACCTCGCTCGCCATCGTCAGGGGCGGTCTCTACCCATACGTAAACGCATATGCACACTGCACGGCCCTACGGGAATCACACAGCATAGCCTTATGGGCGCCGATTTCTGACGCACGCACAAGTGCTGCCCGGCATAGCAGAGCTGTTGGGCATAGCAGGAGCTGTCAAGCGGCTGCAGACTGGACTAGGCCAGACTAGGCAGCAGATTGTCAAGCGGCTGCGGACTAGACTAAGCAACTGCAGACTGTCAAGCGGCTAGACTAGGCTAGACTAGGTTGCAGACTGTCGAGCGGCTGCAGACCAGCGAGCCTCACCTGCAGGCCTACTGAGAGGCCCGCCTCAACGTACGGCTTGAACGACGCCGCACGCGCTACCAGGTCTGACGCGAGCTGTATGGAGCCCTGCGCTCATGTAGTCATGTGACAGGCAGGACAGAGCGCACAGCTTGTCAGGACAGACCACGCAACAGGTCGCAAGCGGTCGTAAACAACAAGCAAAAACGGTCGCATCAGGCCACAACAGGTCGCGACAGGTCGTGACAGGTTGCACCAGCCAGGCCACAAGGGGTCGACTCGCCCAACGCCCTCTCGTACCGCACAGCAGCTCTTACGCTACCGTTAGCGCTTCAGCGGCACCAGACTAGATACGGGTGAAGGGGTTCAGCCAACGAGCCAGTGCACCGTGCGGGGTGGGCAGGAGCACACGCCTGGACAGGTGGCTTAGCTTGACCATGCGTCTCCTAGCTGAGCGCCCTCACCTGGTTGTTTGCCATGACCTCCTCGCTCGTGGCCTGCATCTCAGTGGCCAGCGCCCGCAAGCTGGCAACGCTGGTGCGCGCAATCATGTCGTTCTGCGCTCCAGGAGGGGGCAGGACGGGATCACGGACGGCACAATCATCCTGCAGGCAGTCGCTTGCGGCAGCCCCTTTGCAGTCCTGCACACTCCCCAGGCCAAGCTGCACCAAGCCATCTGACAAATCTGCGCTCGCGCCAACTCCCAAAGCCTAAAGCTGCACCATGCACCACCCGGCAGGACCAGATGCATGCTTGCAGCACACGAAAGCAGTGCCTCGCAGGCTACAGATGTACGTACCTGGTACACTAGCGTGGTGGTGTAGGGCCGCATGGCGCTGGCGAGCTCGCGGGTCACCACGGGGGGCGTGGCAAAGCCCGTACACAGCACCTCACGGCTGCCGGCAGCAGCAGCATTGCTGGTGCTGCGCATGCTGCCGTTGTGCGGGCTGGTGCTGTACGCGGCGCTAATGATTGCGGCGTCAACGCTGCCGCTGCTGCTGCTGCTGCTGAAGAGCGCTGCGGCTAGGGACGGGCTGTTGCGCAGGGTGTGGCAGATCAACGCAGCCGTGCCTGCGACATCAAACATGACAGCGTGATGTACTGATGTCACATGACCCAAGTGAAGCCAGGCTTGTGCGTTTCACTGCAAAGTTTGGTCAATGCATGGGCGTGATGAACTGGCGCTTGCGCCATGCAGCAAGCAGCATGTGCACACTCCTGCATGGCTGAGGACAACACAGCCCTTTACCATGTGCTTGCACATAGCATGCGGCTCTCGCGTTCTGCAACAGCAACACTCCTCCGCGTGCAACTGCCATCTCGGCAACGCACCACCCTTACCCCCCACGACCCAGCACCCACCTGCGCCAAGGCTGTGCCCCGCGACGTGGACCGAGTACGATGGGTTGGCGCCCAGCGCTCGCTGCAGGTTGGGCAGCTCGGCACGAATGATCGCCTCTGCAGCCCGCAGCATGCCGCTGTGCGCGTAGCCTGTTGGGGCACGCCAGGCAAGAAATCCCGAATCTTTACTGCCGCCGCAAACCAAAAGGTACTTTCAGCATGCAAGAAGGTCCCGCATGCCGCATTACCTTATCCAGGGTCACCGTTGAGCAATCAGTTGCTGCAGCCAAGGCGACGAACATGGCTTAGCATGCGCCATGCAGCCCCATGCCATACGCTGACATCACCAATCACACACACGGTAATGCTGAGCTGCATGGCTTTGTGCAAGCAGGCGTGTGCGCACATGCAAGCACATCTCGTGCCACTCTGAGCACAAGCTTTCAGCGAGCCCGGTTCATCGCCGCGCTTCGCGTGATGACCCAGTTTGGCCCTTTCAGACAGGGAAAAACAAGTCTTGATCACCGCTTTCCCCAGGTACCTCAGCTGGCAAAATGTCTTTATTTCAAACTATCAGCCACCACATACCCTCGAAGAAGGGTCCGCTGTGGCCGCACAGGTCAGTGATGAGGTCCTTCAGGGTGCGTGTGCCCCGCACGACCAGCACCACGCGCCGGTCAGTACGGTCCAGCGCTACATAGTACGCCGGGCAGTACGCGGACGAGACGGGCTGCATGGACAGGATGTCGTCCTTCTGCATGCGGTACAACGCCGCACAGCCACATGTATCCAGGGTGATTGGGAAATGCAGGAGGGGCGGGGGGGAGGTTGGAGTCTGAATTACAGGGAGGTCTGCACGCGTGATGAGAACATGGCCCTGAACCTCCAAGCGATACATGCGTGTGTGCATGCGTGTGTGTGCGTGCATTCGTGCTGGGCGAACAATTTTTGTCATGGGTGGATGAATCGGGAAGCTACGGGCGCCTCCTGCCCCGCTCGCCGCCCCACCTCCCAAGCGCAGCGCCCACCTGTATTTTGAGTGCGACGCACAGCTGGGCTTCGGTCGTGCAGTGGTAGGCTGCCTCAACCCACGCCGCAAGGCGCAGCCAGGCCTTCAGCTTTGCGCTGCACATTGAGAGCCCAACAAGACACACCAAACTGCTCAGCTCCTGCTCAGGTGTTGTGCTGCGGCCGTTCAGGTCAAATCCTGGCATGCACAACTGCAAACACCAACACCTGGTGGGTGCACTTGCGGTGTACGTGAGCCCGCAAACAGAACTGAGCAAACGATTTGACAAGTTGAACGCACCTGTCAGCAAACACGTTGCCACACACATCGTCGGGCATGGCCTCGTGTTTCTTAGTGAGTGCTACCCTGCAGTGTGTCAGTTGTGCACTTGAGTCCTTGGCATGCTTCATACGACACAAGATGCCAGCATACCTTGCACAAGGCAAACATGGAGCGCGTCAGAAACCATCAGGGACGATGCAAGCGTCGCACCAGCCAAAAGCCAGCGTAGACAGAGACAGCCCCTCCATATGCCTTAGTGCCGCTCGGCAGCTGCCAACTGTGGCTGCAAAAATGTCCTGCAGGGGTTGGGTGCAGAGGTGCAGGCCTGGTGATGCACAGCGGAATCCGCGCCTTGAACACGGAACCTGTACAGAAATGCCCTACCACAAAAGCTCCCCCATCAACACACGGCGATATTAAACCCATACTCACGCTCCAGCTGTCCGTATCGCCCTGCATTGCGTCAGATTGTGCTACACGTGCTTCCCACCAGTCGTGCTCCGCTCGCTCCGACACCTTCATTAATACCTCTTCTGGCTCTCCATCCAGCAGCTTGCCATTAGGGGCTGCTGCACCCTGCTGCAAGTGCTGCGGCAGCTGGTCTGGCATCTGTCGGGGAGGCCGTGGAGGCAAGTCACTTTGTGGCTCGTTTAGCACTGTCATCGTTGCATGGACAGGTTATACCTTTGTATAAACGCAAGGGATATGAACATACATGGCAGCTGGTCCTCGTCTCTCATGGGCATCACCCAAGTATTACAGCCATGAGACGTCAGTAATGCGGGGAATGTAGCTGCCAGGTAGATGCGGCGGCATGTGAACAGACACGACAGCCCCTCAAGCTCTTGTGAATGTGTGCAGGTGACCATGGCGGCCACGGAGACCAACAGCACACGACGTGAGTCGATTTGTTGCATGCGGCTGCCCACTTCAGGGCTCAGCGCAATGCAAGCGCAGCGGTGCATGCTAGAAAAGCGACGCAATATCAGCATTTGAGCAGGCCACATGGCATATGCAGTGGGCTCACTGCCTAGGGCAGTGCTGCTGCTGCTGTGCACGCATGGCTGCCGTGCCTGTGCCAGGAGCGGTTGCTTGGCTACAATGGGCGCTGACCCAGTCAGACGGCGGGGGAAGAGGAACGAAGCCACGCCAGCCGCCATACGCAAGGCATGGATCAACCAACGCAAATCCTGTAGCATGTGCAGCAGGCCTTGAAGCTCGCACGGGCCTGTTCGCCCCGCTCGACCATGGTAGCATGCATTATGTAAGGCTGATTGATGGTGAGCTACTGAGCTGATCGGTGGTGTCGTTCTTTCGCAAAGCTGCGCCAGGCTACGGGCGGCCTCATGACTGGCATCGGTTGCATGGCTGCCCTGGCTTGCCATGCCATGATGCCCGAGTCATACGCTGACAAGCCTGGCATGCAGCCTCCTGATGATTTGATGGCTTTGTGTGTGTGCCTGTATTGCTGCCAGTAACTCCACACAGCACGAGATTGCAGCACAGTCGTGCATCTGTAATAAACTAAAAGTAACAACGCCTGTGGCAACAGCGCCTTCACGGCTGTACAATCCACCAGTAAACCTCTTTTCGCTTAGCAGCAGGATCATTCTGGCTCCTGATGTACCATAACATAATTGGCTGACCCAGCTGTGCCTGAGCTGTGCCCCCAAAGCCCATTATGTTCATCACGCATGCGTGTTGCGTATGCATGCGAGTCCATATGCAGGGCTGGCTTCTCCTGCATGCACATAATGACATGACATGGCATGTACACCCGCACAGCCGTGCGTATGCATGAACTCCGCTGATGCCCTGCACACACGTCCAGTGCCAACCGCCGCAGGGCAGCTGTTTGACATGTACCGCACTTCACCTGGTCATGTTGCGGCATCGGGTCTAATGCAGCATGTGCTTGCTTATGCTTGCTGCATGCTTCATGCTCTTACAAAGCGTGCATGCAGGCGCGCGGAGGGTGACGCCGACCCCGTCCTGATGTTCAAGCGGTACACGAAGCCCGCTGTACCCAGTTCCTGCACTGATGGACGCTTGTGCTGCTGCATATCCGCGTACTGCTTGGCATCTCAGGCCACGCTGTACGTACGGGGATCTGCAGGTATGCATGCCGTTGTTGTGCGGATGGTGTGCACAGCTGCTGGTCAGGGATGAAGGATCAGACAATTTGCACGCTGATGATAGGCACGCACCAACCAAGAAGTCAGCCTTGAGTCAGCAGGGCAGTGACGAGATGATGACCGCCAGCCCAGTCTCAACACTCTACAGCGCTGCTGGGCCTGCCTGCCTACAAGCGACTCGTTGGCACGAGCAGTGACCCAGCGACGGCGTGCCAGAAAGATTTCCTGTGGGGCCATATAGTGTGACTCCCGTAGGGCCATGCAGTGTGCATATGCGTATGAGTAGGGATAGAGCGACGGTGTGCGGCACTTACCTTCCTTCCTTGTCTGCTGGTGGGCAAATTTGCCTTAAAAGACTACCAGTCTACCGCTACCCATGCATACAGCAGTGCACCCACTAGGTTCATCTTAAAGGACTTCCCCCTAGTCAATGTCCACAAGCCCTCCACCAACTATACCACGTCCAGCCCTGCTCTGGCTTCAGGCATCACGAACTATGGGACATCTGGCCGGTGTGTGCTGGTGTGCGGGTGTGTGCTAAAGGGGGGGGCGGGCACGGGGGCGTGCCATGTGGTGCGCATGCGTGCAATTGCCTTTGGTGGCTGACGTATGCACAACGCAAGGCCGTCCGACAAAGCTGGTTGAGTGCTGCACATGTGCCTCATTTGCACGAATTATTGACACAGAGCTCTGTCTGGCAAGCCGAGTGATGGATTGACTCTACATCACTTGGCCGATCAGGCCAGTCATGAATGAGGGCAGTGGTCATGAAGCCACAAGGGGTGGATGGTCCTGCGAGCGTGGCCTCTGTCTGGCCAAGTGTGTGTTCAGGTAAGAGTACCATCCCGTGGGACCATGCAGATGCAGTATGCATGGGAGAAAGGATGAAGACTGCACCTGACGACAGTGGCGAGGCGTCGAATGCGTGCGTGCGTATGTGTGCGTGCATGCGCGCGGTGTAATGTATGGCGGTGAGGGGTGCAGAGCAGAGTGTACAACACCGACAAGGACTAAGGCTGAATGCTTTAGCAGCAGCTGAATTCGGCTCGTAACAAGGCTCCAAATGCGATTGCTCAAGCGTCAGCAAAGTGGGCGTATAGGTACCCGAAACCAATTGCAGCACATGCACATACAGACAAAGGAACAAGTCTCGCCAGTCCCCACCCAACAAACAACAACACGCGCTTTCAAAAACGAGCCCCCCGGGAGGGTGAATGTGAGTGCCTCACAACCTCATGCGTGGCACCACGCTTGAGGGGTGGCGATAGACGATGCCCAATTCGGTGCCCTATTGTCGCTAGCGGTGTCCTGTGAAAGCTGGCAACGCCAGCATTCAGGATGCACCCACAACACTGTCAGTTGACAGCGTGGCATCGGCTTTGGCTGGCATGCAGACACCTAGGCTGTCGCCAAGTGTCACAACGTGCATTAAAATGCAGATTGGTGCCAGCCCGTCGATGCTCAACACTCGTCCTCCAGGCAGCAAACCCGCACGAATCCCGCATGCCAGCACCTGCTAGTGGTTGAATGCCCCCATCACTTTGCCGCAGTCTTCAGGCCTACTGGCGCCGGTTAACAAGTACACGGTGTGTCAGGCAGGCCTGCCCGACGGCACCATACTGAAACGCCAAGGTCGTTGAAGGCGTCTGCGCACTGCTTGATGCTGCCCAGGCCAATTGGTATTGGCCAGTCCACCAGGCTCAGCCCAGCGTCGACCAGAATTTGTAGAACGGCTGCTTTGCAGGCTTGGTCATGGGCACACATACCAGGCACAGATATTGCACTGACGTTTCACTTGTGGCGTGTCTAGCTCTGTAAGCAAGTGCCTTGATGACACTAGCCACTTGCCCTGCAGGAAGGTCCTGTGGCCCGTTCACCCAGTCTCTCCTTCCCAACACCTTTTGCGGCTTTGGGAAAGCGATCCTGCAGCAACCGTCACGCAAGGATGCAATTGGCACCATCCATCCTTGTTGCTCTACAGCAGAAAACCTACCTGGGACTGTTCAGCCTGGCTGATGAGCCAGAAGACCAGCGTCGTCTAGGAGTAGAACGAGCACAGGGTCTGACTCGGACACCGTAAAGCGCCGCTGTGCCGCTGCGTTCGCCACGATATCCAGCACGCTGCGCGTTTCCTCGTCTGACTCAGCGCCCGCCGAGTCTGGGGGATGAGAGGCTGGGGAGCTGCTGGTCAGCTGCTCTGGCACCTGAAACGCAGAGGGCATGGCACGGCTTTGACCTCCCTTCAAAGTCAGCATTTCCCGACCTGCCCCAACTTGCTGCCCAGGGGCTAAACCGACCTTCACTGTAGGTGGCTCCATAACGTTTAAGGGACTGGCGGAAAGGGAGCAAACAGCACAACAGACAGCATGTGAGAAGACAGGCGAGACCGTAGCCAGTGCAGGGCTTAGAGGCTGCTGGTTGCAAGTGGCGAAGGCCCTGACGCACCTTCACTTGGCCCAAAGTACAGCTCAGAGGAGGCTTCCGGGAACCCTAGCAGCTACCAGCTCCTATCGCGCGTCCTCCAGGAAGCCTTATGCAGCTTACCAAGCCCTATCGTGCGTCCAAGAGTGCGGATACGAGGAGAACGCGCAGCGGCAACACTGGGGCAGGCAGTTGTGTGCCTGACTGATGTATTGTGTAACACAGGAAGACACCAGGCAGGGAATGAACTGAAATGGGGGGGGGGGCTGACCCTTCTGTGGTGCACGGAATGTAAGTCTTGCCGCAATGTTGATGGCAGCCTCTTTGGATCATGCAGTGCACCAGTACCAGCCCAGCAGTGGACGAGGATGGGGAAAGGGGATGGATTGGCCATGGCAATGCCTTATGCAGAACTTCATGCTGCTGGGCAATCAGAGACCTCGACTGGCTCCATGCAGGCCCTCGCGAGCAGCAGCGGTCAAGCGCGGGGCACAGAACGAGATGTCACAGCTCGACCTTGCAGCTATTTGCGTGTGACGTTCGGCTTACGCACAAAACTGGGATTCAACAGCCAACATTGCTCAACACGTTTACCGGATCATCACTCGACAAATCAATACCAGTGATGTCAACCTGGACGTCAACGCGCATGCAGCAAACACGCACAAGGCTTTGCTGACTTGCTGCGACGAGCATGGCAAGCGGAGGTGGCATTCAAGCGGGACAATCGGTCCTCCTGGACATCACTCGCGCATGGCGGCCATGCAGCAGCACGGCACCGGCCAACAACCAGCCAGCGGCGGCAGGGGGCGGCTCAGCAGCGGAACACCTCCTGGGCAGCACCATGACAGGCACCAACGAACAAGGGCAGGGGCAGCGCACACAATGTGACCTGAACTGCTGGTGCAGGAAAGTTGTCAGTGCAGGCCCGTTGGGGGACAAAGCACAGGAGTCTGATGTGCCACATTCGGGCGAAGCCATTTGAATGAGCATGTTGTGGATTTATCATGGATGGCCCCTCGCCTATTCCATACGGCCGATCCGCCATCCTCCAACACACAAAACGCAATGGCCATCACTCACACCACGCTACCGCCTCGGCCTCAACTGCTGACGAGCTGCCATGACACTTCAGTTCACATGCGCAGCCAGCCATGTAATCATTGGATCGCGCGCAAGCAAGGCTGTTCACCATCTGCATGGCCATTCCATGAATACTACCTACATGATGGAAACACCCTTCCGGCAGATGGGGCAGTGGGTTTGGCTGGCTCGCTGCTTCATCTTTACGGAGCAGGCCTTGCACATGCACAGATGGCCGCAGGGCACCAACGCGATGTCGCATTGAGCGTCCATGCACCTGCGCCACGGCACGCGCACACACGCACGCACAGTCGCACACAACACACCGTTCACACAGGTTCACACCATTGTTCTTTGCACGGCCGCGCCGCTATACTTCGCAATCGCCTGCCTCCTGATGACTACGCAAAATACCCTACCCCCCCTTGACCCCCCCTACCCGCCTTTTCCCCCCCCTCCCCATTGCCTGGTC
>BDDA01000092.1:0-21352 GCA_001662385.1 Chlamydomonas asymmetrica
GCTCAAGGAATCGTGACACTAGGTTTATTTACCGTATTTACGTAAAATGGTGTAGTTACATACACCAAAAGGCCGTAAGACCGTAAACTTACAACCCTAGCAACGATGGTTGGGTGGGGATGGGGAAAAGGAGCTCACGCTATCTAGCGCAATGCACAAACAAATACTACTCGCGCTCTGTGCGTGCAAATGCTGCCTACATGCATGCATGCGAGCCATTGTGGGCCATGCGTGCTTGCCCATGTGCAGTCCAGCCAGCAGCCTGTTGCGCTGTGCACTGTGCACCATTTCGCTCTTACGTAAGGCACCCAGATCTTGCTGCCAGACGCGACGTTGGACTCGTACTCCTTGCCGTCGCGCTTCACCATGGGGCGGTTGGTCGCAATGCGCCTGCAACAACGCACCCATACCCCCAAAGGGTCAGCGGCACATGCTGCTGGGGGTAGGTGACCCTGGACAGACGACGCACGTGCTGTAATATGCCATCCAGACATGGCTGCGCGACTGGCGCGCACACCAGAGGCTGCAGTATGCACACATGCATACATGTTGGCAACGCACCTGGGGTAGGGGTACTCGGGGGAGCCCCCCAGGGTGGTCCTGAGCAGGTCGTCTTTGTCCGCTTTGTCGCCTTTCAGCTTGATGAGGTCATCGTAGACGTCGTAGTCGTAGATGGCATCAGCGCCCTTGCGCTCGCTGTGCAGCTTGGCCGCGTTGTCCTCACCCTGTGACAGTATCAGCGAGTACACAGCTGGGTACAATTATCAAGGCAGATAACTGGCAGCAGAAACGGGCAACGGCAGTTGGAAACGGAAGACGTGCGGTAGAGGAATGGTATATATGGGCTTGTATATGGGGTGAACGTACGTGCAGGACAGTGCTAATGTGGGTGTGATATATATGGATACATGTTATCAGGGCCAGCCTTGGGATAGACAGGTAGGTTACAACTTACACGCACCCCCCTGATTCCCCCGTGTTGTGAACGAAAGCCTGAAGTGCACTATGCGGAAGACTTCTGCCAAGTTCACACACAAGCAACGGAACTTTAAGCGTGGTCTTACCCGCAGCTGCTTGAGCTCAGCAGCACGGATCTGCTTCAGTCCCTCGGGCGTGTGCTGTGGCAGCGCTGTGATAGCGAAGAATTTGCGCTCCTGAATCAGATAGCCCTGGCACGTGAACGAAATCGAATTGGACCCTGACGTAAACTGAAGCGACTCCGCAAACATCTTGTTATCTGAAGTCGGACGCTTGAACACGACCGCGCAGGGGTGAGCGCCAGAAGGCAGCGATATCACGCCCGACCACGTCGTGCCCGCCCACTCATTAGGACGCTTCAGGATCTTCTTATCAAATGACGCAAGGCTCAAGATCTCCGTGGTGGCTGTTGCTGCGCCTTGCTGGTACGTGACTTGCACCTGCAAGCTCGAGTCCTGCTGGCTCGGTTCGCTGCTGGTGATCAGCTCCACCTTCCAGGCTGTAACTTTGCCTGTGGCTGCGGCCTTGAGACCACCAGCAGGCGACTCTGGGAGGGCGACGTGTGCCATCAGGCGGGCACCACGAGCCTGGGCCGACTGGGCGGTTGTGGTGGTTGCAGGCACGCTTGGGCGCCAAAGTCCGCCCACCAGCAGCGCAGAAGTGTGGGGCAGAACGGACCCCAAGTGCCTTGCAGGCACAGGCGTAGAGTGCAGGATAGACTGACGGTTGCACTGCGACGGGGCAGAAATTTGCATCTCCAGGCGCTTTAGGGGAAAGCAGGGCAGCTGTAGCAGCTAACAGATAGGTATGTGGGAAGGCGGTAGAAATTGAAGGAGTGGCACTGGAGCTGTAAGAGTTCGTGGTGCTTGTGAAGTGATCAGTGAACAGAAGCACTTGGTATTAAGCAATTGGAAGCAGCATACAACGGTTGGTTGAAGTTGCCCAGAACCCATGATTGATCTGCACGTACGTGCGTGGTTTGACACATGTCGCTGATTCAGCAGGCCAAGTGATCTGCGGGAACTGTCGGGAACTGCACCAAGGCCATCGAATCTGTCCAAGTGCCTGCTGAGTGGCTTCTAGCGTGGTATGCAGGGTCCTAATGCCTTCGTTCTTCCACAGCGCAACGTGACTTCCACAGCGTAATCTTTGCAAGCACGACGTTGCCAATTTAACACCTGCTTCGGCCCCATGCGTGGCCCTGCATTCACCTGCAGAAAGTTTGCAGCTGAATCCACTGAAGCATGTGGCCCATACCCTGGTTGCTATGCACGGCTGCGTGCGCCACGAACGAATCAATGAACAGCCACCTACGGAGGACGCAGCGCTGTTGTGAAGTTTTTGCATTGCCTGGGTAGCGGACTTCCCA
The DNA here is from genome assembly GCA_001662385.1 of Chlamydomonas asymmetrica. Classification (NCBI taxonomy): domain Eukaryota; kingdom Viridiplantae; phylum Chlorophyta; class Chlorophyceae; order Chlamydomonadales; family Chlamydomonadaceae; genus Chlamydomonas; species Chlamydomonas asymmetrica. The sequence continues at coordinate 2,348 of BDDA01000092.1, forward strand.
GGCCTGCAGCGGACAACGCATGCTTGAAGACACAGAGTGGCCTGCTGTGTTGTGTGTGCGTGTTGATGGGGTGAATTCTGGGCTAGCTGTTGAGTTGAAGTGCAGACAAGTAAGGCAGCGGCAGCAACCGTCCCAAAACTTGTTCGGACAGAACCTGAAGCAGCCTGTCCTCACGCATAGTTTCACAGTCTGCCTGTTTTTGAGAGCCCCTCAAAATACCCCCAGTCCAAAACCCTACTTCTGCCTACAGCACAGCCTACAGCAGTACTTCACAGGAGGTTTTACTATGCAACGTCCAATTTCACTCAGATCAGCACAGGGTAAATACTCCACGCACGTGGGCTGTAAACGCAGGCTTGAAAAAGCAGCTTTGCTTCTCAAAACCTTGGTGTGGCTCAGGTGCGGTGCCTCGAGGCCACGGCGAGGCAACTTTAAATCAAGCGTGAGGAAGAGCACCTTGATTGACATGGCACCCAGTGCTGGCTATCGACCTAGAGCATAGTACCTGGAAATGACGCTTTGGGGTCGGGTGTGCACAATGTGTGCGCTTGCCTGCCAGGTGGCGCCGGCTGCAATACGCAATGCAACGCCAGCAACCTTTTGAGCCTTTTGAGCGCAGTAAAACGAATATGGAGCTCACCAGGTAGCCTGGAATCAACATGTGTTTTTCAGAGCGCTTCTCGGTGCCCACTACTCAAAACTGCTTGAGGCCCGCTGTGCCACCTGGCACCAGAAACTTCTGGCAGGGTTCTGCAAAGAGATGGAAAAGCATCCCAAGCTTGACTCGCAGCGACGAGCACGCCTTCGCTGCTTTGATTGTCAGTGCCAGTGGTCCAGAGTTTTGTTCATGGCAAGCAAGGAAGTGCATGCTTCAGCTGCAGGGACTTCAAAACCTGGCTAGACTGCGAGCGATCACCAGTTCAACCACAGCTGCGCTCAGAACCATGACAGTAGCCCCAAGAAAACATTGACACACACGGTTGTCTATGAGCCGCGTACAGTCACACCAGGTCCCTGAAGTACAACCAGTAGTCCGTTCAACTGCTGAACACAAAGGGGATATGTGTTACAGCCTGAACTTAAGTGACGCCAGATCAGGCACAGCTCTAAGGCTGTGCATTTCAGATGTGAATTTTTGGGAGACCGCCTGGCTTCCACCAAGCACCCTGGACCGGCCTCAGAGCAGCAACGCGTGGTTGAATGACACTTGTCGTGATGGCCTTCAATCTGCCAGAACACATGTTGCAGATTGAATTTGGAAACTTTGTCCGGCCTGCACGGCCTTGGGCGGCCTGCAGTTGCAACAGCAAATTCAGATAAAGCCCCCTGCCTTCATGGAGGGCAGCATACTCGCTCCCACTACCAAGTGCTACCCACGGCACTTGCAGTCAACCGGCAACCAACACGCAGCAACCAGCAGTTTCTCTGCATATCATCCCTGACCTGCAACACACTGCTTAAAATTTCGACAACTTTCAAGGCGCCCACGAATGCGCAGCACGACACCTGTTGCACAGTCCGTTCGCCATCATTCTGCGCCTGTGCTTGTTACGCGCTCTGTCCCAGGATATTCCGTTCTGCCCAAAGCCACATTTGCTGTGACAAGCTTGGTTGGTGACGGCGCTCGAGCAAGCGTTCTGCCGAACTTGCCGGCTGCAGCCCAGTCCGCCCAGCAGCAGTCTCGTGGTGCGCGCCTGACGGCACGCGTGGCCATGACAGGTCCTTCTACTAATGGCACTGACGCCACACCCACAACCAAAACTGCAGCCTGGAAGGTGGAGCTGGTCACCAGCGGCCGTCCACTGGCCAATCTGTTCATAGCCGCGTTCGGCCTTCAGCTGCAAGTCACTTATTCTCAGGATGGCGCAACAGCTAAAACAGAGTTCTTCAACCTTGCGCTCTGGGATAGGAAGCCATACATAAGCCCCAACGCAAGTGCGTGGACGGGCACGACTTGGTCAGGCACAGTATCCCTGCCTTCCGGGGCTCGGCCCTGCGCCGTCTTTTTTAAGCGCCCCTTCCCAGACAACAAGCTGTTCGCAGATTCCCTCAAGTTCAGTTCAGACAACTCCCAAGAGGTGGTTTCCTTCACGTGCCAGGGCTACCTCACCCAGGAGCGCACGTTTTTCGGCAGTACTGCACTGCCGCAGCACACCCCTGAGGATCTCAAGAAAGTCCGTGAAACTCAGCTCAAGAAGATTCGGGTAAGTGCGCGCCCCTGCGCGTATATCTAGCACATATCTGCTTTACGTGCGGCAATGCCTCCGGTGTACAGGGGACGGGCTCTATCAACCTCCGCGCCGCCCGCAGCTGGCCCACCACACCACGCACAACGCAAACCCCGTACCTGCTTGTTGTATGTCACAGGGTGAGGACGCCGGGGACAAGCTGCTGCACAGCGAGCGCAAGGGTGCTGACTTAATCTATGACTACCAGGTCTACAACGACTTGAGCACGCTGGGCAGCAAGGATGGGCTCAGGATCACCATGGGAGGCTCCCTCGAGTACCCCTATCCCAGGTGCGCAGCACGAACGCAGCGCATACATCTGACGCACACATCCGTGCATGATATACGTAACAACCAACCGCACAACATCTACTGGGCCAGTCGCAACCGCAGCCTCACTCCGCAGCAGGCCCACCTGGTGCCCAGCTAGCTGTGAAGGGCTTTGCGCGTGCTCAGCTTTGCTGGGTGCGTGACTGCGCAGGCGTATCGCGACCAACCGCACCTTGGTGAATGCCGACGATGGCAAGGATCACGAGGCCAACGTCACGGGCAACTCAATCTGGGTGCCTTACGTAAGTTTAATTGTGCCTTGTGTATGCGCCTCAGACCTGACAAGGGTTGTGGTGTGTCTGGCCCTCCTGCTCCTGTTTGTGCATGTGCGTAGTTAGTTGACATCCTAATTGATTCTGCCTTGCAAGGAAGTGGTACGTGCGAGCGTGGCCTTTCCGAAATGGCGCCATGTGATGGCCAACTTGCCAGCAGGCGCATGACGTGTTTCCCCGCCACCGCTCAATATGACTATGTGTGCATGCATTCCAATTGGAGCTTGGATGTATGCATGTGGCGTGCGTTGCGGTGCGGCTGCTGCATGCATGCTGCCTGCTTGTGGCTGCATGCCTAGCACAGCTGCATGTTTGTGCATCCCACAGCAATTCAGTGCGCCTGTTGCATGCTGGTTGTGCGCAAGCCGCCGCTCCTCCCCAGCGTGCCAACCTGTTGAAGTACCAACGTGGATGTGTATCCCCACGGCTGGGGCGTTGGTTCGCCGCTCATGTGCTGCTTGCTTTCCCCTGCTGCTGCTGCCGGTGCAGGATGATGCTTTCGACGCTGACAAGTCCGCCGCCTTCAACGCAGATAACATCAATTACCTCGTGCCCATCGTACAGCAAATTAAGTACCTGAATCCTAATCCAGGCAGCAAGGAAAAGTTCAAGACCAACTTCACCAGCTTTCAGGTGGGGAGCGATATGTCTGCTGCTGACTGTTGTTGTTGCTGCTGCTGCGGGGGCGGCGGCACAAATGAGGTGCTGCTATGCACAGCTGGTGCTCTTCGCACGCTACCCCGCTGCCGTTCCGCACCGCATGCATCGCATGCGGCACGCTCATGCCCCTGCCGCATCCAGCCCACAGGGCTTACAATCTCATCAGCACGTTGTAGGACCTAAACTTGAACCATAGGATCCTGAAACAACTTACCGTGCTCACTCCTCCTGCGGGAATAAACATGCCCCGAGGCTGATGAGTGCCAGTGCTCACTGCTCAGTTCCCCACTCTCGCGTGCCGTTCCCCCTGCTGCCCACATGCAGGATTACCTGTCCACGTTTGAGAACAACGAGGGCCAGCTGGAGCCGGCACTGCCCAGGCCTACGCTGACCCTTTCAGACAAAGCCTCGCGTTTGTGGTTCGACATCAACAAGACCATAATCGCCGCCACCAACTCAATCAACCAGCTCGTGGTGAGGCTGGCTACGGTGCATCGCGCTTGCTCCATTCACTAGAGTACAAGAGAATATCATTCGTGCACCTACCGCCACCAACTCAATCAACCAGCTCGTGGTGAGGCTGGCTACGGTGCATCGCGCTTGCTCCATTCACAAGAGTACAAGAGAATATCATTCGTGCACCTACCGCTTCATTCAATAGCGCATTCTTCAAGCCTAGGGATGCAGTGCTAGCAGTGCCTGCTGACTCATCACCTGATTGCAAGCTGGGGGCTTGCAGAAGGAAGACTGAGAGCAAAGAAAACAATTCATATGCAGCAGGCATGCATGCTTGGAGCGAGTGTACTCTGGGGAGGCCAGGGGAACGACATCAGGGGTGCGGGTACCAGGCAGGCTGAGGGTGGGGCGGGTGTGGACCAACGGCACTGCATGCGCTGAACAAAATGATGCAATTTATCATATACATCTGCACAAGACTGCGGTGCACTGCTTATGCCCTCCTGGACTGAACTTGGCCTGCTGCTGCTGCTTGCTATGCAGTTCGGCCGTGGGCCTGTGGAGAGCCTGCTGGACCGCATCAAGCAGTACAACGGCATAGGGGAGGTGTTCAAGTTCCCTGCCCCATTCAACGTTTCAGACCCAGTCAGGGCCAACCTCGCCAACCCCGAGCAACAACTTCTCGCCAATGAGTTCAACCGCACCGGCCTCACGTCTGCCCCACGTGTGGACGTGTGGCGCACGGATGAGGAGTTCGGCCGCGTATTTGTGGCGGGCGTGAACCCGCTGGTGCTGACGGCTCTGCGCAAGCCGCTGCACGAGGCGCTGCCCAACACCAAGATCACTGCGGCGGACCTGGCACGTGAGTGATCGTGTTGAGTTACCTGCATGCGAGGTGCAAGCATGTACACTGCATGACAACCACACGCTGACCCGTGAATACATGCTTGATACAGGTGGCAACACGGGTGGGCAATGGTTTGTTTACTACACACACTACTCACAACATTTTGATATCCACATTGGTGTTGGGTTTGAAGAAGGCCTGCTAGCAAAGCCGCTAACCCCCCCACACACACATCTGCGTGGCCGTTAAGCACCACTGCCACTCGCGCATGACGGCTTCGCTACTGTTCACTCTAGAGTGATTTTCGTCCACGCACGGAGGACTTCAACTTGTTCCCTGCCTGCCTGTATTCCATTGTGTCTGTGCATGGGTGCGCAGCTTTCCTCGCTCACGGTGACACTGTGGAGGGCCTGATCGCTGCTAAGACGCCTCGCCTCTTCTATATCGACTACTTCAGCGTGGTATCTGGGGCGGTGTCCCTGGTGCAGGATGCCTACCCGGAAGCAGGCAGCCGCGTGCAGCATGCCGGCCACTGCATTCTGTACCGCAGGTGAGGGAGAGGGGAGAGGAGGGGAGGGGAGGGGGTGCGCAGGAAGGGCCGGTCATAAATATATGCTCGTGCACTGCTGTCTCATGTGGACTATGGGGCTGATGCTGGGCTTGGAATAGCTGCGTAAGCTGCTCGTTCAAGCACCACAATTCCCACCCAATGGTACTCTAGCAGCAATGCAGTTTGCCCCATGCAGTCCCGGTGTGGTTTAGCGCATCTGTGGCGGATGGAGCAGGGGACGCCCACATGCAGGCTTCCACACCAAGAAGAGGAAAAAAATGCTTGCATGCTGCCTCCCACACACTTTCATGTGGGCCGTGAGGGTTGCTGGGCATGGGATCGCTGCGCAGACTGTTCCGTCTGAAAACCACAATTCCCGCCCATGGATGTATTAAGTTTATAACCGAAACGTATTTGATGCCTCCCCGCACACTTCAGGCCGGACAATGGCTTCCTGGTGCCCATTGCCATGGACCTCACTAGCGATCCCAAGGACCCTAAGGGAGGCTTGCAGGTATTCACCCCCGCCGACAAGGTACGCAGCAACAAGCAACGTGTAGTTACTGGTACGGTATGACACGCTGGACTACTGGCATGTTGCGTTGAGCGTACCTATCCACTCTCATACGTACCCTCTTTCTTCGTCCCTGCATGCATGCTGACACCAGGAGATATCTGTGCATTCAGCATGCGGGTAGGCTGACTCCTGCATGTGGAGTTGGGGGGGGGGCAGACTGGATGAGGTGGGTGAGGTAGCGGGCGCGTGTCGCATTCACATGACATACAGTCAGCATACAGTGCTACACGTACATAACTTGCTCAAGGTGTGCAACATAGCAGCCAACAGGGACTGGATCCTTCAGTTGGGCGCATACGCAACAGTGTATAGTGACTGACATGCCTTTCCCCGCTGTGCCTTTCCCCGCTGTGCCTTTCCCCGCTGTGCTGGCATGCAGGGTGCTGTGTGGTCCATCGCCAAGGCCATTTTCCTGTCGATCGACTCCTCCATCCACCAGGTGGTCAGCCACTGGCTGCGCACACACGCCAGCCAGGAGCCCTACCTCATCGCCACCCGCCGCCACCTCAGCTCCATGCACCCCGTGTTCAAGCTGATCATGCCGCACTTCCGCTTCACCATGCAAATCAACGCCAACGCGCGAGTGAAGCTCATCAATGCCGGTGGGGTCATCGAGCAGACGTTCACGCCTGGGAAGTTTTCCATGCTGCTGGGCTGCCTGTGGTACAAGGCCAACTGGAGCTTTGCGCACGAGGCCCTGCCTGCCGACCTGAAGCGCCGAGGCATCCTGAGCGAGTCGGGTGAGCTGCTTGTGGCCGACTACCCGTACGCTGAGGATGGCCTGCTGATCTGGAAGGCGATTGAATCGTACTTCACCGAGTACATCAACACGTACTACACCAGTGATGAGGAGGTGAAGAACGACCCAGAGATCCAGGCATGGTGAGTGTACCGCAGAGTAGTGTAGCGTGGCCACTGGCCAGGCCCCGGATTTGCCTGTGGACAGCCAGACTTGCAAGCATGTTGACCTCGGCATGCCTGCTCAGCGTGCTTCTCAGGCAGCTCCAGATGTTTAAGGACACCTTGTTGGGTTTGTAATGCACATGCTGCTCCTGCCCCCAACAATCGCCTTGATCACGAGGTGGCTGCCAGCACCCCTCCGCTGACATGAGCTCGCTGCATGCGTGTTCCCGCTCGCAGGTGGAATGAAGTGATGACCAAGGGCCACGGTGACAAGGCGGCTGACCCCTCCTGGCCCAAGATCACTGGCGCACATGCACGTGCCAACCTGGTGTACATCCTCGCCACCATGGCATGGGTGGGGTCAGGGCACCACTCGGCGGTCAACTTCGGGCAGTACGATTACGCCGCCTTCATGCCCGCGCACTCGTCCATGGTGCGCAAGCACATGCCGGCGCGCGGCTCAGCAGAGTTCAAGGAGCTGGAGCGCTCGAACGGAGCCACAGCGGACTCGCTCATGTTCTCGTACCTGGCGACCCCGCTGCAGGCAATGCTGGTGGCGACGACCGTCAGTCTGCTGACTCAGCACTCCGAGGCAGAGCAGTACCTCTCCGATGAGCATCAGCCGTACCTTACGGTGAGTCCTGTTGGTGGCATTGCAGGGGCAATCGTGCATGGGGGCGTTGAGGGGATCTCGAGACCCTAACAACCAACAACCTTCAGATAGTTCCATCACATCGTATGCGCCATACACCCCCACACACAACGGCACCACCGCTGTTGATGCTGCTTCAACAGCAGTACAGGCAGTACTGGGGGACGAGGCTCAGAGTGCTGAGCATCCTTTTCCATGCACCTGCTCCGTCTCATGCATTGCCCATTTGTTCACCCTAGCTACTTGATCTAGCCTATCAGAGAATGCGCGTATAGTGCTTGAGACTCTGCCCTTGGAGGCTGAGCCACCCTTGATTGGAACGCCTGGGTGACGCTTTACAGGATGCCACCGCCAAGAGCGTGCACGAGAAGTTTGTGGAGCAAATCAAGGCGGCAGAGGTGGAGATCACCAACCGCAACTTGAAGCCGAAAGGTGTTGCGCGCGATGTGGCCGCCAACGGCCTGCCCTACAGGTGAGAGGCATGCATGGTGGTTGCGTGTAGCGGAAAGAGCGCCCGTGGGGCCATGTAGTGTGCCAAAAGCGTCAAAGCATCCACGATTGCTGCCACACACACAGTGCTGGCGAGCATTGCTGTACATTGCTGAGCCTCTGTTGCTGGCATGCGATGCTTGCAATGCAGGTACCTGATTCCCTCGTCTGCCCCGGGCTCAACCGGCCAGGGTGTCCCATACTCTGTCTCCATCTGAGCAACCCCAGCCCCGCGCACGCCCCACGATCGGCCGACGACATCCCGTACATCCGAGCGAGCGGATTGGCGGTCCACACGTGAGTGCTGCAATGCTGCGGCAACAATCCGCAGTGAGCTTTAGGCTTTTAGGGTTTCTAGCAGAGGCCGCTGCTCCCCTGAGTCCCCTCCAGGAGAAGATTGATGACGCAGCTCTCAGGCAACGCGAGCGAAGCGACAGATTGCCAACACTGAATGCATCGAGCTTTGAGTAGGGACAAGTTCAGTCCTGTTTTGTTTTGGACGTACCGTCCCAGCATCCTTGCATGTTGTTGTTTTGCGTGCAACTCTGGCATCCTGGCACAAGGATGGAGGACAGTGCAAAACGACCGCAATTGTCTGTCTTGATGCATTGGGCGTTATTGTCGGATGTCACACGGCAATGAACGCCTGCATATATAATTCAGCAAGCCGCGTGCATGTAGGCAGCTAATGCAGTCTGTCACCAGTCGGCAGCTTTGATGCGAGCAAACATTGCGACAATGACCCCTGCTAAGGGATTTCTTTGGGGATTTGTGACATCTGGCGTTGATTTGTCATCTGCTTGCCAAGACTGATCCTGCACGCGTTCAATTGAAAGTTGTATTGTGCGACGGCTAGGAGCGATGCCAGCAGCAGACGCGCGCAACGCCAGTGTTGGCACCATGCCACATGCGCTGTTCCCTGCACTGCGTTGTCCCCCGCATTGAACTGCCGCCCCCTTGAATTCGGGCGAGCTCAGACTGTTGTCATGCCGCGAATGGTTCTGATGTGTGTATGGTAACACTGCTTGTCAGGTCTCCCATGCGCAGTCAGTGCATGTGTAGAACTGGAGCATGCGAGCATCGTCTGTTAGGCACTGAGAGTGTCTGTTGGCACGATGAACCCTCCAATGCGAGTGCCTCAGCCTTACTTGAGCTTGTCAGTTGTCTGAACCTTTGATTGTCAGTTGGCTGCGCTCGAGTGGTAACTGCCGTGCAGGGCGCCTTGGCATGCGGGCTGTCCAGGGTGCTGATGCTTATGTATACAAGGGTGTGTATCATACATCGTTGTTGCTTGTAGAATACCCTTCTGGAGTTGTGCTTCTGCTTTGTACATGTACACTTGTGTGATGAAGCTACATGGAGTCTTATAGCAGCCCCAAATACATACATGGCGAGCTGTGCGATATAAGTCACACATTGTGAGAGCTGTAAACACCTGCACTCTATTCTATGTGTACGTGCGCCCTGGTTGCCACCCTGGCAACAACAGGTCATCCCCACATATTGGATGAGTTGTGCAGCAGCAGCAATCAGCTGACAAGGCTGCTAGCCCAACGTCTGCAGTGTAGTTGTTCCACCAAGCAATGCAAGGCGATCGACACTGTGGTATCAGCAGCTACCAAAACCTGCTCAGCCCGTGCCCTCGGGCGTTGCGAATCGCAGCATACCTCCCGCGCTTTGTGCAGGGCGGGGTCGGGGTCAGGGGTCAGGGGTCAAGGGTCAGGGGTTGGGGGTGGGGTCACCGCGCACATCCCAACCGCTCAAGGATGCGTGGTGCTGCATGGCGGCCTCCGCCTGCTTGCACAGTATCAGGGCAGAGTGTAAGCCAAATGACCAACCACAGCCTTCAAATACTTCAAAGCCTATCCTTCAGGGTCGCATCGTAACAGGGGGCTGTTCCTTGAAAACTGCCTTCTGAGCTGTGACATGTTATCTTGTTATTCCTTGGACCCCTTCGTTGTTACGGCGCGCCGCCCGCTGCTGTGCTTGCCCGCGTTTCTGCCTTTGAGGATGTCCTCCTGCTGTTCGTCGGCACGGTGTTGCCTCCCATTGCTCCCACCCATGCGTCCAGCTCGTTTTAGGTGCTGCTTGCCATGAACCGATGAAGGCTCTGCGGTGCGCGCTGGGTGCATGGAAGTGTCTGGGGGGCGATCGGGGTTTGGAGCAGGGCTCCAAGCTTGAACATTAGTGTGCATTGTACTGCTGTACAGTTGATGTTTGCTACATAAGTCCATTCTACATGTGTTTTTGGGGGGGACAGTTACGGGCTTGGAAAGCGCTGCAAAAGCAGGCTGCGACAGGACAGGAAACACCGACATGACCCTCTGAGATTCAGCAACCCGGCCGGGACAATGACAGGGACCGGGACAAAACAAGAGAAGGCAGAGCACGCAAGGCCAATGCAGCAGAGGCAGGCAAGCAAGTTTGGGGTGCTCTGCTCGTATTTCCCAAACCAGGCTGCACTGTGTATGATGCATCTGTCCCTTGCCAAGGTTGACGAGTGCTGTGGCTAATTATGGTGTTGCACGCACACATCCATGCATACACGTGGCATCAGCCCTGCTAATGCTGCTGCTAGCTCTGGCATTGAAAGGTCAAGCTCAGAGTGTCAAGAAAGTAGCACTGGGGTGCGCGAGCTTACTGGGATGCAAGGCCAACGATTGAGTGCATGATCTTGAATGCACCTGATTTAGAGGGCAACGTCGGCCTCGGCTAGAAAGCCGTGAGTGCTCCAAGAGCACAAAACATCAACCGCGTAAAATGCTGGCGTTCATAGATGTCATGCGACACGCCACCACTTTGCTTCGCAGCAGCTCAAGCGGCAACACACGCAAGCGCCGCTAGCGGGCTGCTGCTGACTGCATCACCGCCCGGCTGTTGCATGGCCGGCTCTATGGCGTGCGTGCGTGAGAAGCGCTCCAGTGGCAGCTGTGTGGGGCGCAACTCCCTTGCTTATTTCCTGCCAACCCAGTCGGCGTGGGGATAGTGGGTTTCCCACTCAACCCCGCTTCCTTCGTCGCCGCTATCCCGAAGGAGGCGGGGTTGGGTGGGGTGGTGGAGACGCAGAGCATGAGCCAAGATGGCTGAGCAGGGCTACCATGCATGCGCTGGGCATCCACCCCATCCAAACCAAACGCCCTGTCATGCATGCACGCGGTTACCGCTTAGCACTGAGCACCGTGCAGCGGCCAGTGACGACATGGCACTGTGAATCATCCGATTGGTCCAGGGCAGTAGAATGCACCGGCAGCATAGCCAATCGGAGACCGAAGCTCGTGCGCAGAGAGTTGCAGGGTTGCCTGGCTAGAGCGAGCGACCTGCGTGGCAGGAGTGAGAGCCTGCTGGGCAGGTGGGAGGCGTGGGTTGGCTGTCAACGAAGCGCCTCACAAGACGCGCTGACGGCGGCATGCACGTGAAGGCGCTCGCGCAGCCACTCGGTTGCCCGTCAGCGGCTGACGGGAATCAGCGGATCCCGTCAGCGGCTGCGGCTGACGTGACCCGCTGATTTCCGGAGGGATGCAGGGCCTTGAAGCGTCCGTACAGACGAGGTAGGCGGGAAGAGGGATGCTGCACAGGGAGATATAGCCAGAGGCTCAGCCCCACCCAGCAAGCCACCAGAGTCTTGACCCTGCACAGCAGCTGTGAAATGGCCAGGACCTGCTATGCTCGAAAAAGCTCTGGTGTCTGTGCGCACTGTCTGTGCGCACACAAGTGCTGACAAATTTCCATGCGTGGCAAGGCACATGGTCATGGCACGGCCGGCCTGCGGTTGGCAGACACATAGCGCCGGCTGCACGATCCTGTTCACACACGTAGGCATCGCTTAAGGTGCACTGTGATGATGGCAGCATCCACAGGATACATGCAGGACGCTGGAAGTGAGTTGGTGCGCGTTGCCGTCATCGCGCCGCGTTTTCTGCTGTCACACCGCCAACATTTTCATATGCTTCACACCCTCAAAGTTATCACACCCTGACAGTTATCCTGGGTCGCAATTATGCGTTGCCTTGCTGCACAGCGACCGGGTACCAAGATGGCGTGCGTGCTGGCAAGGTGGCAGATGTCCGGCGTGCCGCCCACATCCTGCTTTTCGCCAAGAAGATGCAAACCTTTGTGCGGTGTGTGTTTATGAACGATTTGAATGCCCAAGTCGATTGGCACACCCGCCCGCCTTGTCGCTGCTGCTGACATACGCGCTCAGCGCGAACAACATTTTAAGACACGCGAGACTGGCAATTAGGTATGGAGCACTCAGCATGTGCTGGGATAACTGGCTTTGAACTGTGCCGTGGGCCTGATTCTGTGGTTGGATAGGCCTGATTCAGTAGTTTCACATTCCGCTCGAGCCAAACAAACCAGCGCTCAGTTTTTATGGGGTTGCACACGCTGGCGACAAAGCCTTGCCAGTTCACAGGCCAAGCTCGTATGTGCATAACACGTACAAGTGCTTGGCAAGGTAGTGCCCACTGACAAACAAAAGCTCAAGCAGACTTGGCTCAGGGGGCTTGCCAATTGACGATCGTAACGGGGTTGCAGGACATGGGACGCATGCCCAACAAAGAACGACTTGTTGTATCAATACGTAGCACTGTGAACGCAGTTCACCATGTTTCTTGGGGAAGCAAAGCAAATTTGCGGGCTGTTTGGTTCCGGAACCTGTACTGCAAATCTTGGCCTGTCGCCTTGCTGCCTAGGACTGGTAAACCGTGTACCTGTAAAACAAGCAATTTGCTGACCTGATTGATTTGGTGGGTTTTGTTTGGCCTCTCAGCTCAGCCTATGCTCTGCAGGCCCCTACACTTCGCAGCGGCCTTGCTGCTGTGTGCTCAAGTACTCGCATAACATACGTTGCTCTTGCTGTTCTTACTGCTCACTCAATGTTCTGCTGCACGATGGTTGAATCCCTCTTGCCCGCGCTGCTAACCGGCACCAGCAACTTTCAATGCCACTTTGGATCATCCGTGCACCTGTATGTCCGTCCCTGAAGCTGATTAACTGCATGTCTGTCCACCTTGAAACAAACTGCGCAAGCCGTGGTTTGCTGTGAGTTCTTCTTAACCGCCTCTGCCATAGCTTGTTCAAGGTCAAGCTGCATTTTGAATGGTGGCTTCGTGTTGACTTCCGGTCCCGCAGCCATCCTGGGCACAACCAAAGTGTGAGTTGACAGTACCAGTCAGACGGGCCTACAGTATAAACATGGATGTGCCAAACCTTGATACACACGGTATGCCGGCCTGCTGTCGTCCCCAAATGGTTATGCTTCCCGCAGCGTTCGCACTCGCTTTCACTGTGGGTGGCCAACCACCAGTGGCAGTGCTCTGAGGCGAAAAGCAAATGTGACAAGGAAATCATGTACTCGGGCATATCGACCAAGTCTGCACTGTGTTGCCACAGTCTATGTGGCTGCGTGAGACTTCTGCCCAACATCTGCATGTTTGGTTCACGGCAACAAGCACGTCTGCACGATACAAGGCTGACCCAAAACCTGGTTGTTAAGCCGATGACAGCTCGTCAACAACACCAAGGTGATTTGCAACACCGCTTCGACCTGGCACAGGAAGCTTCACAGCGGCATTCATGATCCCGAAAGTGAAACCGCACGCACAGAGAGTGGCTGCCACCGGGTCAGGAACCGCTGCACAGGTCCCAGCAGGACTCTTCTACGAATTTGGTCCCTGTTCTGCTGTCCTTTTGCTCATAAGTGTCCTCAACAGGTTGTACTGCAGCACGTGCAGCTGGTTGACGGTTGGGTGCAATGCGGCAGGCCACCTGCACGACCAAGCGAAATCAGCCAGCTGGCCTGGCCTCCTCCCCAATGAAACCGCATAAAATCTTACATGTCGACACAATTACCATAAGAGCCGAGTTGACGCAGTGCCAGTGAGGTTGTCAACCCATTGGTGTCCGTGCCCCCCTTCGTTCAAACACGTGATCGCTGAGAACGTTCAAGCCTGTTTGGCTGGCCCCCTGCTCCAACAACTTTCAGCTTCAACAATGATGCTGTCCCAAGCCCATTCCAAGTTGTCAGGCTCTCAGCGCTGCACCGGTGCTAGGCCAACCGGCCTTCCTGTTCGCCCGCTGCCCAACAGGAGGACAATACTACCATGCCAAACGTGAGTTGGCCAGATCCTGGAGCAGGCCCTGACACGAGCTGCTCAGGGGCACACAAGTAACAACTGTGACCCTCCTTTCTGTCTGAGACGGCCCTCAGAAGCTTGCGTTCACGTTGTGTACCCAGTTGGACCAGTAATATGCTTGCTTGCTGTTTGCACGGGCGACGTCCAGCTGGCGAGGACAGCGAGCCACGCAACCCAATTGCACCACTATCGAGAGCCGCTTGAGCCAACAGGCTGCCGGCCGGACATTCCCCTGATTCCCCAGACTGTCTATGTGCCGTGCGGCAGCCTGTATGTGTGTTTGACAGTTTGACTGACACGCATCCCCCTCGCTGCATGCCTTGTTGCTCACTCACAGGACCACGGAGCGTGTTGCCTCAGGTGCTCCTTCAGGCTCTGGTGGCTTCCAGGGCCCTGTGTTTGCGCCTGAGGATAAAGGCTACTCGGGCGCACGTGACCAGTACGCCTACTCGTCGCATGGGGCGGAAGGTGAGATGAACCCGTCGAAGATCTTCTACGCCAAGGGGGACGACGACGTGAGGTATGTGATCAACTATGCACGTCAGCGTGGCTGTGCGATCGCTGTGCGCACCGGGGGCCACCAGTACTCGGGCGCTTCGTCCACCGGCAGCGGCAACATACAGCTCGACCTCAACGACACCTATCAGGACTTCTCCTTCGACAAGGCCAACAGCATCGTCACCACTGGAGTGAGCTTCCGTCTGGTGGACTTCAACAAGAAGCTGGGAGAGCTGGGTGTGTTTGTGCCCCACGGACAGGTGAGGCACGTTCAGTTAGTCCAGTGCCCATCCAGTACACGATGGTGACTCTGCCAGTTGCATGCTACAGCCTGCCAGGCCACTTGGCGCCCATAAACATGCCGTTTGTGCAACAACCACAAGATCAAGCAGCAAATGTCTTGCTGCAACGGGCGTGGCGTTTGTAATTGCTGACCTGTGCTTTTCCCCACCAACCACCCTCGTATCCCCGCAGTGCGCCAACGTCCACGTCGGAGGCCACGCCCACTCTGGCGGCTACGGCCTGCCAGGCCGTGCGTTCGGCCTGTTCGGTGACCACATTGAGGCGGTCAGGGTCTTCACGCCTGACGGCAAGGTGCGCTGGATCGACCGCAACACCACCGACAAGAAGGAGGCGGATCTGTTCTGGGCCATCCTCGGTGGCAGCCCCGGCAACTTCGCCATCCTCACCCACATCAAGCTCAAGGTCAACCGTGATGAAGACCACCCAGAGGCGCGCGGCATGCGGCTTTTCGCGCTCTACGACAAGGAGTCCATCACCAAGCTGCTGCAAATCAAGGCCGAGATGGCGGCTGACGAGAACTACCCGGCTGACTACGACTTCTGCATCACCGTGATGAGCGACGGCAAGCCAGTAGGCATCGACAACACGCCCCAGTTTGTGTCCATGCTGAGGAACACGCAGCCCTCTGAATACTCCGATGCGGCTGACGAGGACACGTCGTCGGTGTTTGCCAAGTACGGCGTGCCCAAGCAGGACGTCGAGGCGTTCTGGAAGGTAAGCAGCAGCTGCCTGCCATTGCCAGCTGGCGCCCGCGTGAAGGCCTGCATGCTTGTGCATTTGGTGCGGCAACGGCCGCAGGTGTGAGGGCAGTGAGCACCGCTGAATTATACCTGTCGTGTAGCTCAAAGCTCTTGCGATGCACTCTGGCAGCTCGGCTGAAGCATGCAAGTGCTGTTTCACCCCTAACGCTTGCTATCATCATGATCTGGTGCATGTGCTGTGCAGCTGCAGCAGCAACGTGCAAGTGCGTGCTTGCACTGTTGTTGGCAATGGTGTGCATGCGTGGCAGCTGCCACATGATGTGAGCATCGCAGGGTGGTGAAGATGACAAGCAAGGATTTTTGCCAAATGTTCTACCCATCCATCACCCCGGAACCTTAGGAGCAGAGGCACATACAATGTGTGTATGTGACATCGCATGCGCATGTGCATTTCACAATACCGTCAGCTGAGCGCTCACCCTGGCCTGCCCTACCCACTGATGTTGGATCTCAAATGCAGTCCAAGATGGGCATCGAAGAGATGAAGCAGATCAACGTGCTCGGCGGCCCCGCCACCATCATCGTCTTCGCCGAGTTCGCTAATCTCGAGGGCAAGGGCCAGAAGTACGACCCCACGCTCTTTAACAGGCTCCGCGCCGCCGCTAACTGGATCCCCTACGTGTCCAAGGACTGGGAGACCGCCAAGATGTCCTTCCTGACATCCCAGTGGGTCTTCCCCATCAGGCGCGAGTTCTACTGGTGGGTTTTGTTGCACGGCATGCAGTGTACGGCATGCAGTGGGTAACACAAACCCTGTTGCAGCCCCAGATGCACCGACGGCCTTGCAACCGGAACTGTCAGTGTGAAGTCTTGATGAACATGAGGCCGCGCTTAGCATGAGCCGAGGTGGATGGGCGCCTACAGCATTGCTGCACGTGCTCAAACGCGCCCATTCAGTTGGCATTTGGTCCACTGCAAGATACATGCATGAGCCTGAACACTTGCAACGGTACGCACGCTGCAAGCTGTCGCAGCAGAGCAGCAGCATGCTATGACGAACATAGCCTTGCACCCTTGATGCCCTGGTACACAGCACATAACTCCCAGCCAAGCTTACTGTCAACACCATGCATGCACAGCTCGCTCATGCTAAAGACGCTGAGGCCCCCTGCCCCCTCCCTTGCTTGACGATGTGCAGGCCGTACATCAAGCGCACCTACGCGACCGCGTCAACCACGCTGGACAAGTCAGGCTGGGTGGGCTTCACCGCCGACACCATCGACGAGCTCGTGCACAAGTGGCTCCTGGGCGGGCGCATCGTGGTGCAGATCCAGCACTACGGCGGCAAGCACTCGCGCTACGCCATCCGCGACCCCGAGAACAAGACCTCCTACAGCTGGCGCCGCGACAGCACCGTGTTCCAGACCATGGACGCCTTCTATGTGAAGCTGCCCCAGGTGGGCCCGCTGACGTGGGCGACCAACACGCTCTCCAAGAACACCGCTGAGGCGTGGATCACCAAGAACGACGAGGGCTTCAAGGGGCCCAACGGCACGCTTTCCCCCGGCTACGACCGCCGCGTGCTGTGGGGCTCGTACGCTGCCAACGCGGCGGAGCGTTCCATGTACACCTCGCGCCTGTTCTACCACGAGACCGAGGAGAAGTACGCCCGCCTGACAGCCATCAAGAAGGAGGTGGACCCCACCAACATGCTGTCACCCAACGAGTTCGCTGTCAAGGCGGTGTGAGCCTGCCTCATGACAGCCGCGTGCCAGTTTACATGCATGCACCTCTCCACGGATGACGAGGAGGGATTCAAGCGGTGTGCCAGGTGCCTTGGGCCTCGCATGCGGCGTGCAAGCAATTTATGTGCATTTCGGCGGCATGCATGGAGTTTCTGCCCCATGCGATTCGCCCTACATACTTCCTTGCGTTTGGCGTGCGCGATACATAGCAAGCGTGTGCGGGCGAATGTCGGGCGCCCACGCACTTCATAATCCTGGCTACAGTTTCTTTGCGTGCAATTGATGATGGCCAGTTTACCCCTGACTTGATGGGCTCCCCCTTTGCTGCAGGAAGTTCTGCGTCGTCTGGCACTATGGGTTGTTGCGTTCAGTGCTTGCAATGGCCAGCAAGTTGTATACCAAATTGTCTGCGCTCGTGTACAGCCGGAGCAGCTAGGGCTGCTGATTCCGCCCTGGCTCTCCCTTGCGCCTTTATGTTCCAGCTTTTGTTGAAGAACCCGCATTTTTTGTCGCCGGGAATTGCAAAATTGGCCTTTTGTTTTCTCCACCCCCCTATGGCCACATTGTGCTGAGCCCCCGTGTGCGTGTGGTGGATACCCGTACCACCAAGGCATTGCCAGAACAGACATCATGAGCGTGCTCCCACCATCCACCCCATCTTGGGTTGGCATGCGGTGCACGATGCAGCCACGGCCACCGTGCAAACCTGCAGGCAATGACACATTGCGCAGGCCACGGCGTGCTGGGTGTGCAGACCATGTACACCTCGTTTGTCATGACAAGGCGTGGATCCGATCCGCACCTTGCAGCTCAATCGTGAACGTAAATCTATAAACCTTGGTCAACGTTGATTTGCCTGCCTTAATCTTTTGGCACAGAACTCACATCATCATCTGACTTCCCATGGCGTGTTGTTTTCTTGCTGCTGTCCTTGCAGCTAGCTTGGACCCTTGCTTGGGCTGTACATGGGCCGTGTGTGATGTTGTCATCTTTGGTTGCTTGCCGCCTTGTCGCTGCCGCTAAATTGTTTCGCTGAGAATGTCATGGATGTCACTGCCTCCTGCAAGCTGAGCTTGGAACCTCCTGCATGCGGGGGGTGCCCTGCTGAGCCAAATCATGGATGGCTCCAGCGTTGGATGAGCAACAAGTTGAGCGAGCGCGTCCCAACTTGTAACCGATTGTGTGTAGTGCAAACGCGAGGGATGTCTGCGGTGTGGGGTTTCACAACACAGCAGATCAGCTGCAGCCTGTAAGCGAGGAGGGTGCGGATGTGAGTCGCTGTAACGCTCGAGGAGCTTACTGCCAAAGTGTGCGCTAGCTAGCTGCGGTGCACGCTGAGAGAAAGCGAGTGCATGCCGGATTGCTGAGCACTGGTAAGCGCATGCTGCCACATGGTGTATATCGTATGTGCACGAGCAAGCCCAGCCGCGGGCCGTGTGCGGGGCTGGCAGTCAGCATGCCAGCAGTGCTAGGTGTTATGGTGATACACGCCTGGCGAGTGGGTCTCGCTCCACCGCCCACGATTGCTGCATGTTGCTGCGCCAGCCAGCCGTCAGTGTTTGATCACGCACACGCCACACGGCGGCTGGCACGGCACACACTGCTGAGCTACCTATGCAGAGCACGTAGAGCCCCCCCCCCCCCCCCCCCCCCCCCA
>BDDA01000092.1:22295-88667 GCA_001662385.1 Chlamydomonas asymmetrica
GCCCCTTGCTCATCGCCTGTGGGATGCCAGCCTAGCCAGCCGCAGGCGATATTTGAATGCACTGCTTGCGGTCACGGCAATCACGCTTTTGGCACGTCAAAAGGTTGACGCTGCCCGCTGGCTGTGGTGCTTCCGCTGGCTCGGGATTGTAAGGCGCCTCGTAAGGTGCCTGCCAGGTATGTCGGTGCGCTCTGAGCCGCTGACCCTCGCTCCGGCAGGCGAATGCATGCACAGAGTTGGGGAGGCCAACAGTGCACATGCATGCGCATGCATCCTTTGAGTGCTGTTGGCTGCTGCGATGCTGCGTTTTCCAGGGTCCATGGCAGCGGTCCACACCGTCATTGGGGGGGGGGGTTATTCAGGAAGGTTGATGTGGAGAAGGCAAACCCTGAATCTGCATGCGTTTGTGTAGTGTGTGACATTGGCACTGCGAGCAGGACAATGCTCCCTGCTGCTGCAGAGCTGATGCGACCAGCTGCGTCGTGTCCTTGTCAGTGTTCTTGTTCCTGCAACATGCTGACGCTTTGAGTATGCAACGGTGGAGCCAGGACCGTGCGTGCTGCCGCAAAACGCTCCTCCAACCAGACCGTCAGCAACTTGCCGTACTTGCTCTGCCCTGGCGCTGCACAGCGCCCGTACCAAATGGACAAGGTTCAAGGGAGAGTATTCCCGGAACAGTAGTCCCTCTTTTCCATCTCGAGAGGGAAGTTTACGAAACGCAGACAGACATGCCAGATGGGCAGACAGACACGCCAGATGGGTAGACAGACACGCCAGTGGCTCGTGTCCCGCAGCACAAACGACAAGCTCTATATGCATCAGGACTTTCCAGGCGCTCAGGCTGTCTGTTGATGACTGCATTGAGAATTCACAGTGGTGCACCGCACCGCCCAGCACACCACCCATGAACGATGCTTAATTGATGCTTGAAGTTTTGAGAGACACGAGGAGCTTTTTAGCCTGAAGCCATACTCATCTGTTGTATCTGGCCGCTTCAAAGCACCACCCGGAAGGTGCACTTCTCTGAAGCTTCACTGTCACTCCACCACCGTTGCCGGACTGAAGTAAGTGCAGCTCGCCCAGGTGACGTTGATGGAAGCATTGCACAAGTGGAAGCAGGACCTGTATTGTGTACACAGTGCTATGTGTTTTGTCACCTTGACGGATTATCCTGCTGCAAACTTCCTGTCCCGTAGCAGTTGACCGTCAAATGCTGCCACCTGTATAATGTATACTGTGCCAAACGGTTGCAATTCACTGGGTTAGGCATTGCCTCATCTCGATTCGTTTGCTTTAAAAACCTGATGCAACCATTGACGTTTCTAATTGGTGTAGACCTAGCCCATCTGCACGTCTGCACACCCCTTTGATTCCCCTTTTGACCGCTGACTACCTGGAAGCCTGTTCGGCCTTAGGACCAACTTCCACTCTTGACCATGCTGCTTCCCCAAGCCCATATGCCAGGTACTCAGGGCGCCAGGCGCCACTCCGGTGCGGTGCCAGCCCGGCGCTGCGCTGTTCACCTGCCAACGCCGGCGACGAACAGGAGGATTTTGCCACCGTGCCAGACGTGAGTCACCTGGCAGGTCCCGCTCGTGAGCAAAACCTGGCCCAGCCAGGTGCTCAAAGGTTCAGGCACCATTCGCGACCTCTCCTGGCACTTGTGGGCTGACACCTTCACAGTGGAGGAGGCAGCTGTCTCACTTGCACGACGCCTGCCTTCACAATTGCCTTCACGCTGCGTACACAGACAGGATATATGCTTGCTTGCTGCTGGCCAACACATGTGGACTTTCCAGCAGCTGTGCATTACATTTACCAACAGAATCCCTGCTTAAGAGGCTGGCTGCTGACCGTCATCCGTGTAGTACGCACATAAACCAAATCCTACACTCGCACCCCGCCCTTGCTTACGGCGCTTGTTGCCGCACTTCGCTTGACTTCCAGTTCCCCACGTCCTCCTGGCCACAACACGCAAGTGCTTCTAGCTTCGCTCCATGCAGCAGGCACCACTGAGGATCTCGCTCACAGTCGGTTCTCTCAGTGTTGTGCACGGACGACCCGAGCAGTTGATAGCATGACCTGCACATGGCAAGCTGAGTGTGCGCACAGGCAGTAGGGACCCCGCAAATATCCCCCACCAAACGTAGCAGCAATCCTGCGCGTACACGGCACTCCTAGGAACAGGCTAAACAGGACCGCACGGTGGGCCAGAGTGCAAAGTTGTCTTTCCCCGGGATCGCGGGGAAAGAAACCGACAGCACGCCCGCCGTCATAACACTGTCCTAGACGGGCACCGTTCCCGTTTCCCCCCCCCCAAACAACGACTGTGGGACACTGGGAAGCCACCTGCCCCCGCAACGCCGCTGTGCTTGTGTTGTTGAACAGCCTGACGTAAGGGTGGTATGGCAACCGTGCGTGCGTGTGTGTGCATCACTCCCTCACGGCCCGGCAGCTATGTGGGTGATGGTAACCCCACCTTACACATTTGGTCAGCCCACAACTGCTGCACCTGTGTGAACGCACCTGCTTCCACCTAGTCCCCAACTTGTGACCATAACGCATGCTTCAGTCAAGGCCTGCCTACCTCGTCTCAACCACCCTCAACTACATGGCTCGCTCGCGTGGTCTAATTGACGCTTGCGCATGGCAGTTGGCATTATTGGCATACGAGCCTTACCCTCGAATTACTACTTGAATGTACCTTGCCAACCCCCAGCTGCGCGTCTTGCGCTGTTGCGTGCAGGGTGTCAGATCGAGGGAGCGCCACTACCGCGCCAGGCTCCCCCGCTTTCTCAGGGGAGGTGTTCGCTCGTGGGGACGCCAAATACGCAGAGAAGCGTGAGCAGTACGCCTATACGTCGCACCATTCGGAAGGCGGGATGAACCCATCCAAGATCTTCTACGCCAAGAACGACGACGATGTGAGGTATGTGCTCAACTACGCCCGCCAGCATGCCGTTGCGATCGCTGTGCGCACCGGAGGCCATCAGTATTCGGGCGCTTCGTCGACCGCCGGTGAAAACATACAGCTCGACCTCAGTGAGGCCTTCCTGGATTTCTCCTTCGACAAGGCCACCAGCATCGTCACCACTGGAGTGAGCTTCCGGCTGCTGGACTTGAACAGGAAGCTGGGAGAGCAGGGCGTGTTCGTGCCCCACGGACAGGTGCGAGTGTGTGTTATACACGGTCCGGATTATCACTGCCAGCCTAGCCAATGTCAGCTGGCAGCAAGCTGAGGAAGCATGCCTGATCCTGAGTTCCATGTATGCCAGTGTGTATATGCGCAGCAAACGCGCCCTAGGTACAGGCTGAGTTTGGATGCGGCATTGCACACATGGTGTGTACATGGCAGCAAAATGCATACATGCACCTGCGTTTGCTGCGGGTGAATGTACACAACTTACAGTCTGCATGCACAACCTGTCCATGCAGCACCTCAACCGCTGCACATGTGCATGCGCGTGACTGGCAAATGCATGTCCATCTGCTGCATGCAGTACTGCCATGCATGAGCAGCCTGCGGGCAGCTGACAAAAGCAGCTCAGCTTGTTGCTTCTTGTGAGGGAAAAACAGCTCAGCAGCTAGGTGTGGCGCCTTGTGACCACCCGCTTGATCAGTGACGCTCCTTACACGCTGGGTGCTCTCCCTGACTTCACTCCTCGCTCGACCACTAATTGTGTGCATGGCATGCAGTGCGCCAACGTCCATGTTGGAGGACACGCGCATTCGGGTGGATACGGCCAGCTACTCCGCTCATTCGGCTTGTTTGGCGACCACATTGAGGCAGTCAGGGTATTCACTCCTGACGGCAACGTGCGCTGGATCGACCGTCACACCACCAACAAGAAGGAGGCGGATCTGTTCTGGGCCATCCTGGGCGGCAGCCCCGGCAACTTTGCCATCCTGACCCACATCAAGCTCAAGGTGCATCGTGATGAGGACCACCCTGAGGCACGCGGCATGAGGCTCTTTGCACTTTACGATAAGGAAATGCTCACCAAGCTGCTGCAAATCAAGGCGGAGATGGCTGTCGACGACAACCTCCCAGCTGACTACGACTTCTGCATAACGATGCTGAGCGCCGGGCTGCAAGCACCCGTCAACGACACGCCCGTAGCCGTTGAATTGCTGAAGCAGGCGCCTCATGATGAGGGACTGTTGTCGGCGTTTGCTAAGTATGGCGTGCCTAAGGAGCAGGTTGAGGCGCTGTGGAAGGTGAGCAGCAGCTGCCTGCCCATGAGAGAAGGATCGCTGATGGACGGCCTGCATCATCGTTGGCCCCGGGTCACGCTTGTTGCAGGCGCTGTGGGCAGTGCTGCCATATCGAGCGGGATGGACATGCCTGATGCATAGCCAGACTAGTCATGCTGCATCCCGGACTCAGCTGAAGCTCACAGGGACTGTTTGATCTCGAGTGTGTGTCAGGTCAATTGTGTGCTGCATGTGCATAACGGTCCTGTTCACTCCCACACATGCCGGCACGCATGTGTGCATGCATGCATGCGTGCACGTGCTTTGATGCACCTCCATTCACAGAGCGTAGTAGTACAGGTCAGCGCCTTGTTCACTGCTTAGTTTAGGGCAAGCCGTGCTGATAACCCTGGATCATCAATGCGTTCCTGAAACCTGTTTCCAACATGATTGGTAAGCGTTGCCGCGTTCCTGTCACACGCTCGCAGACGGAGGAGGCAATATCCCACCTGACGAAGGCCAACGTTGGGCCCGCGTTAGTCGTCGTCTTCGCCCAGTTTGCCAACCTCGAGGGCAAGGGCCAGAAGTACGACCCGACGCTGTTCAACAAAATCCGTGCCGCCGCCACCTGGCTTCCCATCATCGGACGCGGCATGTCGCCGGAAACGGACTACAAGGATTTCCCCAAAATATCCTACCTGACTACCCTTTGGACCTTGCCCCTCAAGCGCGAGTTCTACTGGTGGGTGGGTTCCTGTGCGCGATTGCATGCATGCAGGGTGCAGGCTCATGGCTGGGCTAAGGCCAAGCAGGCGTCGGGCTGCATGAAATGGGTCCCGCAGCATTGCTGCATGCAACGTTGAGAGATGTAAGGTGTATTGGCATGCATGCAAGTCACTGCAAGCAAGGCTTGTAGGCTGAACCCACACTATGAGGCGCAGAGTCTAATGGCGCAGAGTCTAATGGCCGAGCGTTCAGTTGTATGCCACCGTAATGCGTGTCATAAGCACTACCTGCTCCGTTGTGCCACTTATCACACACACACCCTACCGTGCTTGGTGCATGCAGGCCGTACATCAAGCGCACGTACTTGACGGCGTCAACCACCCTGGACAAGTCGGGCTGGGTGGAATACACAGTAGAGAGTGTTGACTGGTACGTGCGCAAGTGGCTCCTCGGCACGCGTGCCATGGTGCAGTTCCAGTGCTTCGGCGGCAAGCACTCCAAGTACACCACCAACGACCCCGAGAACAAAACCTCGTACAGCTGGCGTCGCGACAGCACCATGTTCCAGACCATGGACGCGTTCTATGTGAGCCCCGATGTTGCCGGCCTTCCGGATTGGGTTGTTTCGGGTGCTGATGCGATCAATGACGCGCTCTCCAAAGTCCCTGTGCTCGAAGACGTGCTCTCTAAGAACCTAGCCAAGGAGTGGTGTGTGAAGAATGACGAGGGCCTCATAGGGCCCGACGGGAAGCTTGGCTGCGACCGCCGCGTGCTGTGGGGCTCATGGGCGGCTAACGCGGCGGAGCGGTCGCTGTACACCTCGCGCCTGTTCTACCACGAGAGCGAGGAGAAGTACGCCCGCCTGACCGCCATCAAGAAGGAGGTGGACCCCACCAACATGTTGTCGCCCAACGACTTCTGTGTGAAGGCGGAATGAGCATGCCTGGGAGCCGATTTACTTGATTTTCCTCATGGGAGGTTGAGAGCAGCGTTATGTGGTGTGCAGGCATGCCAGGGTCCCCAGACGGTCTGGTGGGCAGTTTGATTGGTAACAAAGTCTCATTCCAGGTGCACGTGATTCATGTGCATTTTGGTGGCGTGCATGGAGTTTCTCCCCATGTACGTACCTTTGCCCTACTTTTTGCGGTTGGTGCGTGCGATATATTACAAGCGTGTGCGGGCGAATGTCAGGCACCCATGCACTTCATGATCCAGGCTACATTTTCTGATGATGGCTGTAAATCTACAACTTTCCCTTTGATGCTGCAAGGTCAGTGTTACTGACGCTAGGTGTTGCATGCACTGTTTGCCATGTGCAACGCCATGTGCACCAACTCATGCGTGTTGACTGGCGTACGTCAGGAGCAGCAGGACTTCCGCTAAACGTTCGCTAAATTGTTGTCGAAGAACCCACATTCTTTGTAGCCGGATAGCCTTGGAACACGGGTCTGTTGTTGTCTCCTTGTGCAGCCGCATGTGTGTGCATCGTTTCCACCAAGGCGGTTCCGAAACATACAATTGTCCATGCCCTCACCGCCTCGAAATGGGGTTTGTGTGCAACTTGGATGCCCTTATCCTCACCTGGCAGGTCCATCAAAACATAATCTGATAACACAACATATCTGCCTGTCTGAACCTCTAATGGCGGACGGACATAATTGACTGGCTGATGTCATGTTGCACACTCAACGCCGTGCTGCAGCCAGCGTGATGCCTTGCTTGGGCTGTGCCTGGCACCTCAGGCTGTTGTGTGTTGCTGCTAGGTTGTTCACTGAGCATGTGCTGGAGTGCATTGCCACCTGGCAGGTGATAATCCGCTGCTGCTATTCGATGCTGCTGAAAATGCCCTGCCGAGCCACACCCCGGCTCCAGGGTTGATGGACGATGTCTGGTGCGTGCGCTATCATCCCCACTTGTAATTGATTGTGCGTACTGGGCACCCCTTGTGTGGGATGATGCAGCACATGACATCAGCCCTGCAGCTCCACGTATTCACGAACGATGGTGCTGACATGTTACACCAATGGTGCATTGGTCTAGCACTGCAAGGCATGCTGGGAATACACGATGAGCAGCAGGGAACAGGCAAGCATGCACATCAGTCATTGTTTTGCATGAACGGCGTGCATGCAGCCAGACCGGGCATGCTTCAAGGACACCCGCATGGACTTTCACTCACACGCACCACAAGCCGCATGGGACACTCTTCAAAACACTGTCACCAACCATCAGTCGTCCGTAAGATCTATGCAACCACCGCCTGGCGGCGACGGCAACGGCCTCTCAGCACTGCCAGGGCCCGCCGGCGCTGGCCCCCGGCGGCCGCCTCCGAACTTGATCGCGGCACCTCCCACAACAATCCCGCCGCCAGCCGCTGCTGCAACAGGCCTGAGTCCGCCAGCGGGCGCATATGGCGCTGTTGTCAGCCGGCTCAGGGCCTCCTCGCCTTGGTCTCCCCGGCGTGCGCCAGCGTCAGCACCGCCGCTCGCCGTCCTCGCGTCGCTTAGCGAGTCAACACTGCACTCAGGGGAGTCCCCGGCTGACTTGAAGGAGTCGGTATCGGAGCTGGAGGCGCTAGCAGGAGCTGCAGGGCGAGGCGCGTGCGCAGGCGCGGCGGCTGGCGGTGGTGGGGGAGCGGCACGCCCGGCAGCCCCAAGCACCATGGCTTGCCGCTGCTGCTGGTGCTGCGGCATGGTGTGCAGGGTCGAGCCGCGACCCTGCGCGAACGGTGGCGGCGGTCCGGCAACCGCTGCTGATGGTAGTCTTGTTGGAGGGGCAGCAGGCGCCGCTGCTGATGCGGGCGCTGGTGCGTACACGGACGGGCGCTGCAGCGTGCTCACCGGCAGGCCAGGTGCATTGACCGACCCGAGCTGACTAGGAGGGGCTCGGCCGAACGACCCCTCCACACCCCCGCGTGCGGGTGCGCCTGAAACAGCAGGGCTGGGGCCAAGTGAAGCCACAGGACGCTGCTGGCCCTGCTGTGGCATCTGGGTTGCGCCCTGCTGCCGCTGCTGCTGCTGGGTCGTGCCTTGCTGCTGCAGGCGCTCCAGCTCGCGGAGCGCGTGTAAGTGCTCTCTCTCCAGCTCCTGTAGCTTCTCACGCAGCTGCAAACGTATTGCGGCAGCACAAAGCCCCAGCACCGTCCTCCATGCATTCATGTGCATCCATTACGGTAATCAAGGCGCCCTGGTGTGCATTAATGCATGTTAAAAGTACTGGTGATAACCTGGCAAGTGTGCATACAAAAAAAAAAAAAAAAAAATCCAGCCTACTGCTGGCCATTCATCGGCGACATCAGAGGTGAACACTGGAGGAAATCTGTTCTGCTGAGTGCTGAGCCAACTGGGATGCATGCATTCCCCTTAGCCTGTCCTCTCAGCCATGCTATGCCATGCACATGCTTGCTGAACACCCGCCCCCCCACCACGCACCTTGCCCGCTGGGTCAGCCACCGTCCTCAGCGTCTTGCGCATGCTCTCCACGCGCGCTGCGAGCACCTCCACGAGCCTGCAAGCGGCCTCTCGCTGGCGCTGCGCCTCCGTGGTGCCACCGAGGTTCAGCCGGCCCCCCATCATGTCGGCCAGCGCGTTTGCGGCTGACGCCGTTGTTGACGCGTGGCCGCCACGGCCGACCGCGACCGCGCGTTCCCTGCCGTCGTCGCCCTGCATCGCGCTGAGCAGCTTTGCACCCTGCTGCGCAGTCGGCGCCTCCTCGCCCTGGGGCCGGTGGCTGAACAGCAGGTCGTGGTCGCTGATGCCTGCGGTACAAGTATGCATGCAGATGTGAGGAGTTCAGGATGCTGGAAGAAGAAGAAGCAGGGCGTGCAATGATGGGCCAGCCCCAACTTAGCACAGGCGGTTCAGTATTGATTGCATGCTGACTATGGTTGTTCAGTGTTTGGCTTGTCGCCTGTGGTACTTACCGGCGCAGCCCTCCAGGCGCTGTACGCTGGCCAGGTGTGCGGCCAGCTCGGGCGTTGCGCGGCGCTGCTGCGCGTGGAGGTCATGCAAGCGCCGCTGCGTCTCACTGGTCTGCAGCAGCGAACACACATGCACACCCACACGCACACAAAGGAAACGAGTTGGCGACACCGGCATGGTCAAACCATCAATCACCAGGCAGACTGTTTCAGTGGTGCTATACAGGTAGCCAGCGCATGGCGGTGTACGGTCTGCTGGTGGCAGGTCAGCAGATGCATGCACACCACGCTGTGCAGACATGCACAGGGCAACGAGTGCTAACGACTGCCAACATGGTATTCAAGAGGGTAAGAAGCAATTCCTTGCTGGCCGGGCCTTCGACCTGCATTCCAGGCAGTTCCACTGGGCTAGCCTGGCAGCACACAAGCAATGCATGCTTTGGTTGCCCGCGGCTACCCACCTGCAGGCCCTCCGGGGTGACTGTGAAGAGGTCGCGCAGGTCAAACTGGTTGAAGTACCTGCACATGGCGGCAGCCACACAGGTGAGACAAGGGCAGGCGCCATGCCGTGAAACCGCGCTACAACCAGCTGTCCCCCTCCCTCCTGGCAAATGCACAGTAGACCGCAGAACGCCGCAAGCGTGTGCGTATAGCAGGCCTGCATGTTCCAAGATTGTATCATAGCATGCGTTCATTGCTCAGCCCTCCGAAAGTGCAGACAATCCTATAACGCAGGCATTTGTATGGGTGAGCGGGTGGGGGCCTCTATATGTCACACGTTATTCCACTCGGGCTGCTGCCCTGATGTGACGCTCGCGCATGTGGATTTGTTCTCGTCGCCTACCTGAACTGTACGCCCTCCTCCATTCCCACGCGTGCCAGCCCCGACTTGAACACCTGCTTGCAGTACACCTTCTCCTCCACCGTGCCGCACGTGATCAGGCGGTACACCACCACGTCCCGCGTCTGGCCGATGCGGTACGCCCGGTCCACGCTCTGCTCCACGCAGGGCATGATAGGGAGGACACTTAGCAGTGATAAACAACAGCATAGTTGCACACCCACCATAGCAACCTTGTGAATCCTTGCATTCCTTGCACTTTCAGCATGCTGGTACGTAGCCGAACCAGCCAAAACAGCCTGCCGCAACATGTCGTGTGTTGTGCGTATGAGAGGCTTGGGGATCACACACAGTGCTGCAGGGGACAGGCATGCCGGCACTTTGTTGCACCTGATTGTCGGTGGCGGGGTTCCAAGCGGGGTCCACGATGATGACACGGTCTGCGGCGGTGATCGTGAGCCCCAGCCCGCCGACCTGTAAGCGTGCACATGGTGCCATACGCGAGCATGTGAGCATACAGGACAAAGACATTGATTACACTTACATAAGCTGCCCAACATGTCCAGGCAGCCAAGCTGGCCAGATTCACACCCGACCGCAGCTTTACCCGTTGGGCTAAAAGCACAAACTGGACAGTGCATGCGCAGACAAACCCACGCACCAGGACAGCTACCTGCACCGTGACTCGTTGGGAGGCACATGCTCACACAGCCACATGCCTGCATGCCCACCTGGGAGGTAAGGAGGAAGACAGGGATCGTTCTGGAGTTCTGGAACTTGCGAACCTGATGCACCATGGGAGGCATGACACGCAGCATGACAAGCGCGGGCAACGAATGTGTGAACGCGGTTCATCACTGCAGTTGCGGCCTGGTTCTGGGGCAGGGCACAAGACCGATGGCGGACTCGTCATTGCACCTATCGCAGGCAGCTTAGCATGACTTGGAGTGCAGCAGAGCACCACCACAGCGTGCTCCTCCGGCTCACTATCACTGGTGTACATCACTATTACCTTTTGTGGAGAGCATAAGCTCGGTACTGGACAACATGACCCCGTGCGCCAGGCATGCTCACAAGGGTTGTGCACCCACCCAGCAGCCAGGGGCCAGGCCGCCAGGCGCTGACTTACCTGTGCCTGGCGGTCGTGCGCGTGCACGATGTCGCCGTCGATCCTGCACATCTCCATTCCCATGGCCGCCACGCCTGCCTGTCGTGCACGGGCAGTTGTCGACGATAGCAGGTGGCCACAAAGCGACCGAAATCGGCCAGGTGACACAGAAATATGGTGGTCCCCTTTTGGCAGGCAACCATTTCTAAACAACCCCGACCCTTGGTACAGCAAGGCGTGTGGTTTCCGCGCAAGCTCGTTGCATCAGCATGGCCTGGTTGCCAATCCATGCATACCCCACAAACAGGAGGGGGGCGGCTGAGCCAGCGGCCGAGCCCTCTGTACCAAATTGCAGCACATTGGTCACGCTGGACTTCAGCTCCTAGAGTGAGCTGCATGCTCCAGGGGTGAGCTGCGCGCTCCAGGGCTGCTCACTCACCTGCAGGATGTTGAGCATGGTCTTGCTCTGCGAGAACACCAGCGTGCGGTGGCCCGTGTCGGTGAGGTGCCGCAGCAGCGCCAGCACGTACGCCGTCTTGCAGCTCGCGTCCGCGCCCTTGCCCTCCAGCTCCCGCACCAGCTGGCTGTCCAGGGAGGCCTTGCCGCCCGCCGCTGTGTCCTCCCACGTCAAGCCCGACAGCGCCGCCTCCGCGAGTGCGGCTTCCGCGAGTGCTTCGTCGTCCGCTGCGCTGCCGCCGGCCTTGCCAGATTTTCCGGCCTTGTCAGCGTCATCGTCGGCGCCGCTGCTGGCGTGGTCGCCCTCCGTGTCCTCGTCGTCATCTTCCTCCTCCTCCGTTTCCGTGTCGTCAACGATGAAGTCGTCGTCTAGGTCGTAGCCGTGGCGTGTTTTGCGGCCAGACGCCTTGGCCTGGCCGCCGCCGGCTGAGTGGTCCTTTGCCCACCTGCCAAATGAAGTGCACACCGGGAGGTTACATGGTATCCGCACACCATAACATGACATGACGTGACGTGCACCAGGGAATGACCCGGGCCAAACAGCCAGGTGTGCATAACACCTGCTGCAGCAAAACTCGCACAAATGCCACCTGCAAGCATCACCGCAGCCTGGGACGAGGCAACAGGCGGGAGCTGTGACCCGATTTCCTCTGCTTGCCCACTTTGCTTGCGAGGAGTTGCTGAACACAATGAAAGCACGTGCATGTACTGCACTGTACCGCACTGCACCTGTTGACGACGCTGCTGACCGCGCGCTGGCTGAGCAGCGCTGGGTGATCGCAAATCTTCTTGAGGATGGTGATGGCGGCTAGCGGCTGGTCGGTCTGGTTGAGTACACGCTTGACGGCATCACTTTGCAAGAAGGCCTGCAGCAGGCATGGAGTACAAGCATGCCACCTATGATACTCAGTGCAGCAGGAGCTCCGGAAGTTCGCAACCCACCACAGCCAGGCAAATCATTTCAGTCAACCCACCATCAACCACGAGTGAACACAGACATCAGCGAATCCACACGTGCGTTACTGTACATAGCAGTCTCTTGCAATGAACGCGGATGGCTCCCTGCGGAGGGCTTCAAGGAGCCCTCCCATGCATGGTTTATGGTTTGCAGCAACACTCCCAGTCCCACCTGGTATATGCGCTGCTGCAGCGGCTTGAGGCGCAGCCACACCACCAGGTCGTTCTTGCGTGGCAGCGTCTGACCGCTGGCGCTGCCACCCGCCTGGGAGCCCCGGTTCCCCGATTCACCAGCGCCAGCGCTGCCGCCTGCACCGTCGTCGCCAGCTGTGCCGCTGGTGCTTTGCTCCGGCATCACCTCCTTTTTCTCGCGGCGAAGGAAGAACGGGGCGATGCGCTGGCGCAGCTCCGCCGCGATGGCGCCCCCCACCTGCTCACAACGAGGGAGGGAGGGAGAGAGGGAGGGTGCATTGCGTGTGCATGCGTGCGTGTGGTGACTGGTGAGCATGGCAAGCCGGGGAAGGGGCATAGCGTGGCACACTCACTCGCCGCCATACATGCGATGGCGTGGCAGCGAACAACACAGATGCTTTGTGTCCATCCCAGCTCAGGCATGCACGCACACACAGCGCTGATGCTATGTTATGATGTTATCCTACAACACCTGCTCGAGTGACTGCCCCTGCTGGGAGGGAGGATAGCAGCGGCAGGGGATGCTGGCAGCCGCAGGCTTGAGGGCGTCTGGCACACACCTGCCGCTCGCGGGCGCTCGCGTCCTTATCCTGGCCGGCGGTGATGGGCTTGTCATAGTTCCTGCAGGCACGCATCAGCACACATGTCAATCGCACACGCAGGCGAGATGCATGGAAGGGCAGCCGCACGTGAGAGCGGCAAGCACCACGAACCCAGGGGTCGCCTGCCCCGGACTGTGTGCGGTGGATGTAGGCTGCGGGCAGCGCGACAATCCCACCCCGTGCCCCCATCCCCTGGCCCGATACGCAAATGCACAGACAACGACACTCACATGCACACACACAAATCTCTTGGCAGTCAGCAACTCAGGCTCATCACCAAACACCCGCGCTGATGCGTCGTCGCCGCTCACTTCTTGAACGTGCGTGAGTCCCCCAGCAGCCCAGTGCAGCAAAAGTCGAAGAGCGCATGCAGCTCCATGAGGTTGTTCTGTATGGGGGTGCCGCTGATAATAACTTTCACCCGAGCCGGCACACGCCTGCAGCAACAGGAAAAGGAGCGCACACAAGAGTTAGCCGGAAGAACGCGTAAGCCGACGTCAAACTGCAGCCGTGCATACAGCAATCCGGTATAGTTTGGCGCACATGGGCAGCACCCAAACTCCAAAGCAGAGGCACGGACACGTTGAACAAAAACCTGGAAGTTCAGTTGATAAGGCTGGCATATGGTGCTGTGTTGTACAGCCGCACTCGTACGGTCGGGTCATACCGCATCTCCGTCATCAGCTTGGTCTTGGGATTCTTGATCTTGTGGCCCTCGTCCAGGATCATCACGTCCCAGGTGAAGGGCGCTGATGCCGCTGACGAGCCTGAGGCGCCACCGCCACTGCCACCAGGCTGAGTGCGTGCCAGCGCCAGAGGGCGCGGCCCTGACTGGCCGCCGCCGTCGCTGTCGTCGTCATCGTCACTCAACGCGTGCGTCTGCCGTGAGCCAGGTGGACCCTGGCAGGTAAATGAAGTAATACACAGCATTGGCCGACAAACCGTCCAACTACAACACACACTTAGCCGTGGTATTCAACTAGCCCTGCGCCTGGACAGCGCCAGAGGGCGTTAAGGGTGTGAACAGACAAGCAGCCAGCCACGTAGCCATGCATGCCAAGCTTGTAGCCGAGCCTGCTGTGTGCACCTGTGGGGCTGTTGCAAAGTGTCCACTTGGCATGGCAGAGTGGGGGTCACACGCCGGCTGTGCTCAGCTTGCACACACACGTGCGTGGACGGTGTGACGGGGCTTGCCTGCAGCGTTTCGGCGTTGTGCTGCACCATTCCGTACGTGGTGAGCATGACGCCCCCGCGCCCGCTGACCACGCTGCGCAGCGCCGTCTGCCGCCCACCCTCGCCTGCAGCGCCGGCAACACACCACGCCTATGACAAACCACCCAATCAAATGGCGTCCAGGCAGCGTTGTGAGTTGCATGCATGGCCAAAACTCGCCCTCGCATGCACGCGGCCACAGGAACACCCACGATGCCAAACTCCTTGCTGCACCGCCAACTGGTCATGCCATCACGTAGGCGTGCGCGCAGCTGCGATGAGCGTTGCTGCTGAGGTATGCTGGCGGCGACAGGCATCAATGCGCACACGAGCACGTGCACAACAGGTTGGGAGCGGCAAAATCAGCATGGGTGCAGCTGTGAATCGGTGGAAGTCATCCGCGAGTAAAGGCCGGGTGCACAATCCGGTGTATTGCAGGTGGCAGCGGTACGCGCACGTGGCGCATACCGCGTGTACCGCACCTGTGAGGTAGCAGTACGTCTGCTGGCCCAGGCCGCACACGCCCAGCTCCTTCTCCCAGTGCATGATGAGCGACTTGGGCGCCACAACCAGCGCGCGCTTGGCGAGCCCGCTGCTGAACAAGCCCGCCAGGAAGGCAGCGCACTGCATGTGCACGGAGCAACGTGTACAATGTGTGAATCGAAGCAGGATGTGGGGGGCTGTTTACATCACACGGGTACAAACCAATGGTAAAATGGTTCGTATCAAGTCATGCATGGCGACGCAATGTTGGGGTGTCGTGATGGCCATTCCAAGCGTCACAACTTGGCCTGTCTGCGCGCGGATTAGTGGCACATGGCGGTTCTGGTAGAACACTGCAGTGACGCAAAGTGTGCATGCAGCGCCATGCCCATGCTGCACCATGGTGGGATTGAAGGCATGCCAGCAGCATTCAGAGCAGCATTCCACCCTGGTTTACGCTCAGGGCTGCTCAGGGTGTACTCACTGATGTAACATCAGGGTCCACTTGAGCCTTGCGTTCAGATATACGGTACGTATGAATCCACACGTACCTGCATGGTCTTCCCGAGACCCATGTCGTCGCCCAGAATGCCTCCGCGGCCCATGCTGACCAGGCTCCACAGCCACTTGATGCCCTCCACCTGCGGTCAGGATTGCACGGTATCATTAAGCCAGCTCAAGATCTATTCGATTTCGGTCAAGACGAAGGGCAAAAGCACCCAACAATGTGCACCCACATCCTGGAGCCAGTGCTCGTCCGTGCACACACCCATGCACGCTGCTGTGTGCGTAGTTGCTGGGTGAGGCGCCATGCGCAGGTTGCACTGAAGGGTGGGCCACCGCCCATCCCAAGGTGCACGCAACTCGTGGTGGTATCTTTAGCATACCGTGAATATAAGCACATAACCTTATTGTGCCCACTAACCTGATGCGGAAACAGCTTCCCAGCTATGCAGCCCTCCAGCACGTATTGACGCTTGTCGCCCAACACAAGCGCATCGTCACGCTTGCTGCTCTGCGGACCTGCCGTGGCACTGGCAGCCTTTGCGGCAGGCCCCGGCCCAGAGCTCCCATGGCGTCTGTCTGATGATTCGCTCTCATCATCACTGCTGACCAGCACCACAGCGCTAGTGCTGGGCGCGTTGTTCTGGATTGGACGATCGTGCCGCTTCGTGGCGGCATCATGTCCTGGTGCACGTGCTGCACCCAGGTGCAAGCGGTTGAGGCTTGTCAAAAGAGCATCCTGCGCGTCGTTTGTTTGAGAGAGACGGACCTGGCTTGCGGTCTGCACACTGCCTGTCTCAAGGCCTCGCAAGCCCCGGCTGTCGTGACCGCCAGGAGCAACAGCTTTGCCAGTCTGCACCAAGCCCTGCCTGCCACTATGTGTTGGAGCATGCTTGACGGGTTGTTCAGTATCCGAGTCACTTGCGCTGCTGTCTTCCAGCGCTTGGTCAGAGCTGTCTCCGTCGTTGTTAGGAAGTGCTGTGCGTGCTGCGGTGTTGAGCGCGGTGCGACCAGCACTGCGCGCTTGAGCAGCCGCTCGCTTGGCTGCAAGCTCCTGCAAAGCTGCCGCACGCTGCTCACGTGTCGCCATCGTGTTTATGTTGGCCTCGCGTAGCATTCTGTCTTCGAGCGCATCGCCCGCCCCGGATTGGAGTCCAGGCCTACCCTACTGCAATAACGTGAAACAAAGCGGACAAAAGGACAGGAGCTGACTGTAAGCTACTCACCTACGGTATGTTGATTGGTGGTGCCGTCATCAGATACAACAGGTCTCTTCTATACGTCTTCGCGTGAGACGTGTCACAGCATTCAAACGGCACGACTAATGTTGCTTGTACATTGTGTACGCACTCTTCAGGCATGCGTCTGATGAAATAGGGCACTGAACCCATAAGCTACACATTACAACTCATCGACATACCTTGTTACTCCATTACGCTGCAACCACCTTGACGTCTGCCTTGACGTGTTGCACACATCCCGGATTGTTCCAGGAGCTGTCCTCATACCTACGTGTGGATGGTTGTCGGCACAGCCTGTCCTGCTATCAGCGGGCTTACTTTTGTCAAAGGCCAGCCTGTCTCAGTCGGTGGCCGCGCAGATGACGCTGTGAAGCGGGTGATCGTGCTGGAGGTTTGGGCGACCTGGTGCCCGCCCTGCCGAGACAGCATTCCGGTGCGGCAGGACTGGAATCCGCATCCTTGTCTGCCGCCTCGCACACAGCAAGCACAGCCTAGAATTCCACAAACTTGGTGTGGGCGTGGGCGGTTGGCTTTGACCCACATCGCCGGTTGCCCGATACCTCAACTGGCTTGCTTGTGCACCTGCCTGTGCCCCTGGTACTGCAGCACTTGACAGAGCTTCAGAAGCAGTACCGCAGCAAGCACGTCTACATAGTGGGTGTCACGCAAGAGGATGATGTCAAGGTGAGCGCGTGCTGTGGGCCGGGCTGTGACCCGTTGTGTGTCACCCAACCCCGGCCCTGCTTAAGCAAACAAACGTACGCCAAGGGGGAGCAAGGTCCGGACGTTGCCTGTGTTCACGCATCTTTCCCTGCAGAAAGTGGAGCGCTTTGTTGCCGGCCAGGGGGCCAGTATGGACTACACAGTTGCCATCGACTCTGGCGGCGAAGTCGGAGGTGCGCCATGCACACACAGGGCAGCGCCCTCGTGCAGCGTTTTGTGTGCAGCAATATGCAATCTCCACGGATTGCAGCGCATCAGTGCAAAGCTCCATGACCCAGATGCATGACGCCAGTGCATACGTACAAGCTGGCCCAAGATGACGTCCCTGCATGGCACAAACCGCAACACTTTGTTGGGCCTGTTCGTGCAACGCCTCACTACATGCCTGCCTGCTTGGCAGACCTCATGGGTAAGGCGGGCGCGCGCGGCATCCCCCACGCGTTCTTGATCGGACCTGACAACAAGATCCTCTTCTCGGGCCACCCGCGCGACCCCTCGTTTGACTCCGCGCTGCGGCAAGCGGCTGCGCTGGCCTCTGAGCGCTTCGGAACCACCGGGACGGATGGTTCCGGAGCCCAAGCGTCCCAGCAGGCGCTGCCCCTAATCACAGAAAGCTATGAGGAGCTGATGCATCACAGCGTGAAGGAGCTCAAGGCGATGCTGACGGACCGGGGAATCAGCTTGGTGGGACTGGCAGAGAAGGGCGACCTTGCGAGCAAGATCGTGGAAGCATGCTCCAAAGTGACGTACTACAAATGATAATCGGATAATGATGACTTCTGTTGCCGCTTTGCTGTGTGCATGCAAGTGCAGGCACATGCATATTCATGCGTTGTGATATGCGCTTTATGGCATTCCCGCCCCCACCAGTTTGCATGCTGCATATGGTCTCACCACTACCACCAGATTCATGGGCATCCGGCCGGACATACCCCTGTTGGGCTTTGCTTACACATGACTCTGCACTGCCCTGGCGCCTTGCGTGGCTCTGCACTGGCTCTGTACCACACTTCCACCTTGCAGATTTGCAACCCACGCGCTTTGGCTGCGCGTTCTCTCCAGGCTCTGTGCATGCAGTGATATGCTTCACACAGGATGTTGATGCTGCATGTCGTTGGCGTTGTCATGGTGGGCTAACACGCTTGCCTCTTTGCATGCAGCAGTTGTGCTGCACCGATGGTTCATGTTGATCACGCCGATTGAATGCGTTGCTGCTTAACACCCGTCGGGCGTTGGCACACTGATTGAACATCCCAGCATTGTGCGTGACTGCATACAGCAGTCACGACTTGAACGGAACACGTACGGCCGATTTGCAAGCAGTTTACAGCAGGGATGGCCGCGTTTGTAAATCGCGCATGGTATCCAGTGCCAGCTCATGCCAGCTGCCTGCTCGGCGAGCAGTGTCCGCAACCGCATTATGCGCAATTATGGCGAAAAGTTGAAAACGACAGCATATGGCGTCCATATGATGTGTAGTCCATGCAATTCGGTACACATGCAAGAACCATCGGTTCTCGACAATCCTCCCAACCACACCTATTTGTAGCTAGCAGAGAGACAAGCATCAACCTTCATCATGCTCTGGCGTTGACAATGCCCATGCCCCCCATTATGCGACACTTAATCAGTGTGAATATGCCCGTGAATATGGTAACAAGCTGCATGTGCTGCAGGCACCCCTGGCAACGCATCCCCCATGTTGCAGCCGGCCCCCACGTGGCCTAAATGCCTAGCACCCGCTCAGACGTTCACATGACGCTGAGCACCAACGCGACCATGCAAGCCACTCAGTGGCTTAAGCAAACCATCACCAGCCCTTGGGAAGTGGTGCGGTGCAAGCGCCACTGTTACTGCTGTCACTTATTCGTGTGTCTTCAGCGGTTGATTGCGGCTTCGTGTGAGCACCCAACTCACTGTCGTGTGAGCGTGTGCACGCCCCTGCTTGCATGCTCACGGGCGAGTAGTCGTGTGTGTGCACACCGGATCCCTCAGTGCTCCAGCGCACGAGCGATGAACATACCGCAGGCGATGCTGACGGCAATGTCCGTGCCAACCTGGCCCAGCAGCGTGCCCACGCCCGGCTTGACGGCGGACCCGACTGCAGCGCCCAACGAGACCGCTAGCCAGGTGACAGAGCAGCGTGCGACCTGCAGGCCCACACCCTTTGCCAGGTAGAAAGCCTTCTGCGCGGGCTTCTTGGTTTTGTGGGTCACGAACGTGGCGTGGGTGTGGTAGCCAACCGCGACGGTGCAGTCCGCGGCGTAAAACAGCGCTGTTGAGTGCAACGTCGCAAACGTGTACTTGAACAGCTTGGTGGTCAGCTTCTCGTTCTTGCACCGAACAGAGAGCACGTACTTTATCCAAGCGCGACTGTCACGGAGCACCGCCTCTGCTTTTTGGGGCGGCAGGCGGGCGACAGCCATGTGCTCGTAGATACGTCGCACTGTTGCAACCAGGACCTCACGCACGAAGTTGTGCACGCCGCGGTGGACAACTGGTGTGAAGTCTGGAAGCGGAGGGGGCTCTGGAGGTTGCTGGCCCTGCAGGGCAAGGGATACGTACAGGCACGTGCACCAACGTGGGCTTGTAGGTGGATCATATGAACACCAATTCATGACCGCCATAGCAGTTAAGGTGAGTGCAAGCAGTAGTATACTACTGTGGCTTGCTGTGGTGCGCAGCCGCAAGCTTGTCGCACCTGCTCCTCTGCTGCAATCGCTGCCTTCTCGTGCTCAAGGTAGTCGGCCATGTACAAGTTAAACTTCATCAGGAACTGGATTCCCACACTGCAAAAAAAGACAACGCACAACGCCATATTAACCAGGCTTGCCCAGACGTATTGGCCTGAAATATGTAAGCCAACAAGGTAAAGAGAGCGTGTCCCACTTTTTGCAGAGGACCTTGACGATATTGGCTGGGTGGAAGATACCAAGGATAGGCTTGAGGTCAATCTTTTCAAGGCACAAGTGGCGTGAGCAGGGGGGAGGTGTCAGGCGCAAACCCTGGCCATCAGGGCGATCAATGCACTAACCACTGGGTACGACAGCAGACACATACGCTCAAGTGAAAGCGATAAACTGAGTGCGACATACAAAGATATACACAGAACCTACCCCTTCTGAGCTGGGTACGTACAAGTTCACCGGTGCTGCCAAGGTCAGCGCTGATGCGGTGAAGCGCTCACGCCGCAAGTTGTATGTGATAACTGGGACAGAAGCAGCTGCGATAGCTGCGGTACTGGCGGCAAAAGACGCCCCTGACCCAAATTCCAACACGAGGGCAAGGCCTTTGGTTGCCGCCATCGTGGGGGCTTCAGTGCAGAACGCAGAGTGCAACGCTACTACGGCCGCGTCAACAACGTGCGGTCCAAACAAACAAACGTCCAAGTTATGTATGAATGCTGGCTCGTACAGGGCAGCACTTTGAATGAACGCCTTCGATGTACATGCATGCCATTTGCCCTTTTTTTCAAGCAGGTTTCGCTGGCTTGGGTTATTCTGCTGCATTAATCAGGTAGCAGTCTCAAAATACCAATGCCAATACAGATATGAACCCTCAGTTGCCGGCTCGGTATCTTGACAAAGGCTTTTCGGTGTATCGATTCAAATACTGAAAACGTTGAAGCTTAAGCGTTCCTGCCCCACAGCCACATAAACCATACCACACCTCACATTGTGTAAATAAGAACCGCTGCGTGGTGTAGTGCTTTGAAGAGCTTGCATGGATGCGCGTCGGTGGTAGCGAGCAGCTGACAACATGATGCGGCGGGCGCGATACGGGGATAGCGCAGCAGGCGGCAGACGCAGAGCTGTAAATGGCCACTGCTCGAACAGTCTGCTCTTAGGAGCAGCTTATGCATTATATCTAGTTCTTCACTTGGACGTCGCGTTGGTGTCTGGACAGTCAACCTCACAGAGCTTGGAGTACCCGTTTGATGTCACCTGCACGTCGGCGCAGTTCTTCGACACGTCTTCATTGACCTGCTCAACATGTCCTTCGGTAAGCCTCAAGCGTTGCCATGCTGGAAGCTGGCTTCGGTGTTGTTTTCCTGCTCGGCTGTCGATATTGGTTCCGGCGCGCAGTGGACCCGGAAGCCTTAAGAGGGAAGGGTGCAGGTGCAGACAAACACCTCCTGTTTGTCATACTCTGCTCCTTGTATGCTCAGGGCTACTTCCCTGCTTCAAACCAGCTACGCTGCCAGACATGCGATGGCACCCAGGGTTCACTCTTCGACTTTAGCCAGGGTGTTACACTCACGCAAAGCTGGATTCCGACTGCGCTCTCTGGATCACAGTGCATTTGCAGCGGGTCACCTCCTTCAGGCTCAACGACGCTGATTGCCAATGCAGTCAGCAATGGCACTGCCACCACGCGCTGCGTTGTGTGCCCCACGGGCACGTCTGTAGGAATAAGCAATGGACAGCAGGTGTGCCTTCCCACTGGTGGGTCACTACCGACCCTCTCACCAACACAGCAGCTCAGCAGGGTGCTCACCACCCTCAATATCGGGCAGACGGTGGCCGAGGCAACACAGGTGCGCTGTCAGTATCTGCCTTTGCACGCAGGCGCTTGCGTCGCTGGTGACCATCTGCCTTGCCACGCATGCTCCGCAGGATGCGGCACACGGTTGATGTTGAGCCACCACACAGTATTTAGTGCATGGGCCATAGTTACATAATGTCAGCCAAGCGTGACTGTTGCCCCGAATGCAGCGCCTGCATACCAATGCCGACCACACTCAAACACATGGGCATTGTGCACGTATCCTTTGGCCTTTATGTTGGGGCCTCAAGGTTTGTTCGATGCCATCTAGTGTTCAGCTGGTGTTCACATCACTTACAATCCATAAACAGCTTGTACAGCGGGCACCACTCTCGAAAGTTGCCAACGTTCGCTGTCCTGCGCAAAGAACAAGCGGGCGTACGCAGCAGCACCGCATCTGCATACATCCATGCTTATGTAGCTATGTGTATCCATGTATTTGTCGTCAGGTGTCTGCATGGTGACTGGTGAGTGCTGGACTCCTGCACGACCTGCACCTCATGACCCTCACGCACGCACGTGCTGCTGGCCCAGGCGCCGTAGGATTCATGGTAATGGACTTGTGGCTGGGTGCACTATACCGTACTGTGCTTATAGCATAGCTGTGTGACACCCGGACATTCTGCCGCAGGCCAGCATCACGGTGCCTGCAAGCAGCGGCAGCGGCAACATCACGCTCAACATCGCGTCGTCGCAGCCGCTGGTGGAGGTGCTGGGCCCAGCCTCGTACAGCTGCCTGCAGGGCTCCGGCAACAACCGCGCCGCCTGCAACGCGGTGGCCAACCTGTGCGCGCTGCAGCTGTACAACCCGTGAGTGGCGGCGCCGCCGGGCAGCGCACACCCGCATGCAGCCTAGCGCTTCTTTAGCCATTGACAGTAGCATTTCGATGCATGGCACGCCTCCATGGCAGGCCTGCACTCACATGCATTGCATTTTTGCATGGTCGGTTCCGCGCTTTCGTGAGCGCTTTTATGCATAAAAGTCCAGGAAGCTGCTGGCATGTCGAGCCGAGGCGGACTGAGGCAACGGGTACGCCTGCAGAGGGGGGAGGGGTTGCTCGTACGGCATGCTGTCCGTGCAAAGGCACGACCAGCTGTTGCATGCACGTACCTGCAGAGTGAGTGCTGCTTCACACCGCGAGGTGCGTTGTCCGTGTCGTCTGCCTGCACCCACGCGTTTGAATTTTGGATTTTGGCCTGGTGGGTCTCGCTGGCGCCTCCCGGCTGCTGCTCCAGGGACGCCGCGTCGTGCCTCATCTACAACGCGCTTGTCACGCGCTTCACCACCACCAGCCCCGTGGACGGCACGCCGGCC
This sequence comes from Chlamydomonas asymmetrica, assembly GCA_001662385.1. Lineage (NCBI taxonomy): Eukaryota > Viridiplantae > Chlorophyta > Chlorophyceae > Chlamydomonadales > Chlamydomonadaceae > Chlamydomonas > Chlamydomonas asymmetrica. Next base: position 45,314 of record BDDA01000092.1, read on the forward strand.
GCGCGCTCGCCGCCCACCAGCGGCACGGCGCGGCGCGTGACCGCGGCGCGGCCCGCCACCGGGCCCATGCCGTGGCTGTTCTACCAGGGCAACTCGTACAACTCAGACACCAACGTCGGCCTCCAGTAAGCACACACGCGCACGCAGGCACACAGGCCCGCTGACACACGGGTGGCTGTACTGATGCGCATGCAGTAAGCAGAGGGGGCGGCGCTGGCGCTGACAGTAGCGCTACCAGCTCGCATGCATGCATGGCCATTGGCCAGGTGCTTGCAGCAGGTGCAAGTTGTTGGCATGTTGGTGCATTACGGTACTGCATAGTGGACTCTAGGTCACGATCGTCATCCACGCACATCATGCTGTCAGTGGTTCACGCTGCCTGCTGTCCCCGCGCGTGTATGTGCCTGTGTTTGCGCCAGGGTGGAGTTCTCGGGCGGCAGCATCGAGGAGGGCGTGGTTTCGGTGCTGCCGTTCGTGCTGTCGACGTATGCGCTCAACGGCACCTGGCTGGGCTTCCTGAACTGGACCGTGCAGTTCCAGCTGTGCGGTGCGGACAAGGAGTCAGGCGTCAAGTGGAGCAGGTGTGAGCACAGCGCTGTTGTCCGAGTACGCTCTGTGTGTTTTCTGCATGCGGCTTCTCACACTTTGAGCTTCCTAGCGAAGGGCGACACTTCCTGGCTGGTGTATGTGTGTTGGAGTGGATTTCTTGCCGTGTGTATATGTGTGTGCGCGTGCGTGGACTCTGCACCGCGCCCAGCATCACAATGCGTGACCTCAGTGCTGCTATAGCGGCCAATGGCTGCCATTCAATCCTCCTCATTGCTTGTGATGATGGCCCTCAATTGAATCGCCTGACTGATACTTGTCTTCCTCCCTCTCCACGACCATGCTTCCATCTCCGCCGTGCATGCTGCGTGCGCACGCTGCCTGCTCTTCGTCCCTGCAGCTTTGGGTGGAACTACGACAACGCCTGCACGCTGAGCATGGCCGAGGTGATGGCGGACCTCCCGCTCGACAGCAGCACCGCCTTCTTCGAGCCATTCCTGCAGACCGGCCCCAACGTCATCTACCCCGTGCCTGTAAAGGTCACAAACAAGGACGTGTTTGAGGACAACTTCGACCCTGACTCAGGTACGGCAGTTAGGAGCGCCGCTTGGTGGCCGTGAGTCGGACTCGTGCTGTGCGTGTCGCACACTTTCGGACCTGCACCAGACAAAGCTTGCTTTGCGTCGCCTTGTGCTAGTGCAAGAGTTGCTGTGGTGATGTTGCAAGGGCCATGAGCTTGGCACCCGTGCAGCGGTTGTGAGCCCGAGGAGGGGGTGGGGGAAGGAGTGGTGCTTGTGACGCATGCAGCAGGCAAGCTGTCTGCGGCTGGGGCTTCGTTTTGGTGTGGGCATGCGCTGGATAATCAATGTCCAGCATGGCACAGCATGGTCATGGTCAACGCTAACGCGCAAATGTGTGTGTGTGTGCTTGATGCACAGGCGCTGTGCGGCGCTTCTTCTACATCGACCAGATGCTGGGCAACAGCCTGCAGTCGGGGGGCGGCCAGCTTGCTATGCAGTACATGCCGCAGTTCACCATGACGATCACCATGATGCAAAACCCCCGAAACGAGATCTACCCGCCACAGATCACCATCTCGTGAGTGCTGCACCACAACCGGCGACTGCGCGACCTGAACAGACTGCCTCGAGACAGTGAGATTGTTGTTGCGACACTCCACAGCCGGAATGCCACCGTTGCGAAGTCGCGCGCAAGGCCAAAGAGTATTCCCCATCGTCAACCCCTTGTGTCCTTCAATAGATCGACTGCACCGCGGTGCCTGACTGGCAAACCTGATCGCCACGCGCGCCTGCCCCTCTTTAGCCGCATGTCCACGGGCTCGGAAGCGTCTCCGCCTGGACTCTCACGCATCTCCTCCCTCCGACCCTGGGTTGCGTATAGCACTATAGCCTCCTTGGGGAACCCAACACCTTGGCGTAGCACCCCTAAAACACGATGTACTCGACAAGGCATATGTGTGCATGGTGTGTCACTCGCGTGTCGTGCAGATACATCGGCTGGCAGCTGAACAACGCCGCCGCGCAGGGCCAGACAGCTGACGTGCAGTACCTTGTGGAGTACCTCAACGGCGACGACCTCAACAGCAAGTTCTGGCAAGCGTGGCAGATCACGCTCATCGTGTTCCTGGTGGTGCTGGCCTTCCCCGCGTTCATGGTAGAGATGTTCAGGTTCCTGCGCAAGAAGCGGGAGAACGCTGACCAGGTGTGCATTTGTGGGGAAAGGGGACAGGGGAAGGGTGGGGAGAGCGGGTGTACAGGCCAGGCGGCTGATGCACATGTCAGTCTTGGCCGGTGCGTGCTTTCAGGGTTTAACAAATGACGCGGCAGGGACGGCATGAGGGCATGCATGAGGCAATGTGTGTGTGTGTGTGTTTGGAAAGATTTGGTTCCCAAGGGGCCATCCAGATTTGATTCCCGTGGGGCAATGTGGTGTGTGTGTGTGTGTGCCCCTCACCTGCGCAGGAGCTCCTGTGGTATGCGGGCGTGTGCGTGTGTGACTACGGGTCGTTCGCGCTGGCGCTGGTGGTGTTCCTGGTGTCCATCATCTACCTCATCGACTACAAGCTGCAGGTGGGGTGACGGACCGGTTGTGTGTCAGGAAGGGCGCCCAAGGGGCATGCAGTGTGATGCCCGCGGGGCCGTGCAGTATGCACATGCGTATGCGTATGGACCCTTCATGTGTGGGGGGAAGGGGGGGGCGGGGATCACGGCTCTTCGGCTGAACCTGTACCCAGCCGCATTCTTGTCACAGTCCTGCAACCTGCCTGCTTAGCGCGTGTTGCTTGGCCGCTGCATGACTGTGCCCCTTGCAGAACCAGCCGTACTTCCTCATCATCCCCAACAGTGAAATCTACAACTTCCGGGTCACGGTCATCCTCGCCATCGTGGGTCAATCGGTGGGCCTGGTGTACAAGGTGTGGCAGCAGGTGAGGCCCAGCAAGGAGCTTCCGGGACGCAAGGACAGCGACGGACATGCGGGAACCACGGTGCAGCCAAAGCAGATGCGCACGGGCAAGGGACTGCTCCACCAGCTGTTGCAGACGGGACTGCTTGACACCACCCCACCAAACTGTGGTACTATGGATAACCATTGTCAACGCAAACAACACAATCCTCGCATGTCGTCCCTCCTGCATGCGTGCGCCTGTTAACCCCACCTACCCTCGTCGGCCAATCGCTATCGCGTCAGCTTGGTCTGCTTGCTCAGTGCTCGACTGTTGCCTGGCGTTGGTTCACGCTCACAGGTCAATGCGGACGTGTTCTTCCTAGATTGGGAGAAACCGAAAAAAATACTCAGCCAAGACGGTGAGTGCAATAATACCGCCGCCGGAGCGGCTGATCGAGTCGACATGTTAACGGCTTGCTTCTCGTACGTTGGGCCATGATCCTGATGCCGCTCGTGGTGCATGCATGCCGCACTGCATTGTCGAGGTCTGTGCGCACATGGGTACATGCTGCCACACATCCACTCCCCATTTGCCTGCGCACTGCACATGTTGCTATTCCTGTGTGTGCCTCGGTGCTCCATGCGGGTTGCAGGCCTGAAGGAGGAGACCGCGCCGGTGAGCTGCTGGCGCGTGATGCTCATCGCCAACGAGTGGAACGAGCTGCAGACCACGCGCGTCACCTACCCCGCCTTCACCTTCCTCATGATGGTGGGTGAGCGATTGAGAGCATGTGCTGGGGTGCTGGGGTGCTGGTGTGAAAGCCCCTGGGGTCCAATTTTGGGCAAATGGGACTGAGGGGCGAAATCAATGCAGCGCCCAGCCCGCAGTCTCACGCAACGCACACAGCATCCTGGTGTACTCTTCGCCAGTCATCCCATCAACTGGATCAGCCACTGAAGATTTTCTTTGACGCGGAAGCGTGCTAATGGCTGATTCGTGAATTGTGGTGCTGGGCTGGTGTGCTGGGCTGGTGGTGCAGGTGATGATCCTGGTGGGCGCCAACGTGATCTCCGCCGCCTACATCGCCCCCAACAAGGAGGACTACACGCGCTACGACAACGTGCAGTACAGCATCATCCTGCGCTTCGGCATCGAGTCCAGCTTCTTCCTCGTCCTCTTCCTGGGCCAGGTGCGTGAGAACAGGCAGACCCATGCCGGATGGGATGGAACTGACATTCAGTTGCAAGTATGGTGTGTGTTTGGGTGGGAGGAAAGGAGCAGGGAGTGGGACTGGCAAGGCAATGGCGTGTGGAGTACATTCATACAATCGTTCAGACGCAAACAGTCAGGTGGTGTGGGGTTCATAACAGTTGCGATGCATGGCCCTTGTGAACCGGCCCTGAATGCAGGATGCTGGACGGCCCCTTTGCTGTGACAGGGTGTGGGTGGGTGGGTGAGTGGGTGTGGGTGTGCACAGCGGTCGGGGCGGGGAAGAGGGCGCGTTGGGACGCAGGCCAGCATGTGCCAAGTTTGGTTGGGGCACTCAGTGTTTTGCTCAGTGTTAGGTAGAGCGCAAGTGCACCTGGCATAAGGACGCCTGCTCTTCCCCTTCCAATTCTGCTGATTCTGTGCTTCTCATGCCCCCTGCTGTGCCTCGCCTCGCCTCGCCTCGCCTCTGCTGTGTCCCCCCGCAGTACCTGTTCAAGTACCTGCTGTACTTCCCCTACATCTCCAACCCCATCACCCAGTTCATCGACCTGCTGTACCTCGCCAACATCTCCGCCTTCATCCTGGAGTCCGGCGGCACCACCGGCTGGTACCTACACGGACGCAACCAGAGCACCTTCTCAGACACCACGCTCAAGTGCGCACCAGGAATGAGGGCAAGGAGTGCCATGCACCATACCTTGCACTCCATGAGCATGTGCATCTTGCCTCGGGGAACCGTCAAGGGTTCAGCCCACGTTGAGCAGGCGGTTGGGTGCTTTGAGGGTGTTGCGCTGTTGCCGGCTGTTTTGTGTTGCTGGGGAGCGGCGCAGCCGATGCAGGGGGCTACCGTGTGATTCGGCAGATCGTCTTGTAGTGCAGTACATCACGCCAGGCACACGCATCAACCTGTCCGCCCTCAGCTGCCCCTTCCCCCCTGCACACGAATCGGGGGCTAATCATGTTGCTAATCTCGGCCAATCATTCTGCCTGAACCCTTTCTTGCGGATGCGTTATGGACTTATGGGTGTGGTGCAGGGAGCTGAACGCTGAGCTGATGAAGGAGGAGGAGGGGCTCAAGTCCAACCGCGGCCTGGTGGCCAACAACACCTCCGCCCCCCAGCTGGCGGACAACCAGCTCTTCCTCATCTACCTCACTGACACAGTGCGCCGCGCATATGACTCCAAGCTGCTGCAGCTCATATCGCAGGTGAGATGAGGCTGGCCAGATGTCGGTCGCCGTCGTTGTGGCAACCGGCGTGCTTGGTGTAATGGTGTCTCATTATGACTTCGGCAATGATGAGGCTGTGACAGATCGTAGACTTGCCGAGGCTCACTGATCCTGTTGGTGTCTCGCGAGGTGCACAGGGCTGCCATTTCACCATTTGCCAACCCTGTATGCAACTATGGTGTGTAAGGTAGAAATGTAAGGGGTCGTCGGTTTCGTGCTGTGGCTGGTGGAGGTGACTAGGGTGCCTTTGCCGCCAAGCCCGGAGGACACATGAAACATGCGTTAACGCACCTCGGGCAGGCAGTGTGCGTACAAGTTGTATTAATCCCCTGGCAGTGTCACGGGCGCAACAGCAGCTACACCTCTTTACATATCGGCTGCATTGTAAACGGCCCGACTGCATGCAGGTGGGGGGCCTCATCAGTCATCCCTTTCCTTTCCTCCCCTCTGAACTCTCGTTGTTGCCCTGTGCATGTGGTGAACCATGTCGTGTGGTGCATTGCGCAGCAAACCCAGGACAGCCGCAACCGCAAGGGCATGGTGAGCACCTTCCTTAAGGGCACCGGCCGACAGCGCGAGCCGCTCCTCACGGCACAGGTAAGGGGACCCTGCAGCCGAGCGAGTAAACTAAACAACCTGCGCTGTGCTGTCAGTCGCCGGGCATGTCTGTACTGTGAGTCAACGCAAGCGCTCGCCTATTGTTGGCGAGCAATGCGCGCCAAGTGTGCGGGCGTTGTCCACATGCGGCGGGCAGGGGGGTGGTAGAGGGAGGCGAGACAGTGCGGAATGCATGAGAGGAGCAATCGCCTTCAATGCACGCATCATAGCACAGCCGTCCCCAGGATGTCGTGCCGTGCCGACACGACATGACTGTGTGAACCCTGCGCTGCTGCCGTGCAGGCGCGCAGTGCGCTGTGGCCTGCCTTGTAAGCATGGTTGTCCGCTTTGCCTGGCTGAAACGTGCCTGCGCTTGGTGCCATTCCCATTGTAACCTGTTTTACACTTGTACCGCGCCTGTACCGTGTCTGTACCGCAGGACGAGCTGTCGCTGCTGTTCAAGCAGGTGGTGGAGGATGTGGAGCGCAACAGCGGCACGCAGGTGATCGACCCGCGCTTCAGCCAGATGGTGCTGCAGCTGCCGCCCGAGCAGGCCGTCAACAACACCTGCTTTGTGCACGACATGTGGCGCAAGACGTTCAACAAGAACATCTTCATCGGCTGTGAGGTGAGCGCGGCGGAAACCCCTCTCCTGGCAAGTGGCGATCCCACAGATTCGCTCCGGTAATTGGCAGGCTTGCATGGAGCGACCTGCATGCGCTTGTCAGCATGCTGGCCATCGTCTGCAGGCATGCTGCCCTAGATGCTGCCTGTTCCGAAGCTTGTTACGCTCCACTGCTGAAGCTGCACTCCATTGTGCCCCACCTGGTATTCTGCACCGCGCAAAGCTGGGCTGAACGTGCACCTGATTCCCCTGCGCCTGGTGGTATGCTTCAGAGGTAAAGGCACGCTGTTGGTGTGTTAGGAAGAGGCGCCCATGAGGCCATGCAGTGTGATTCCCTTGCGGCCGTGCGGTGTGCATATGCTGATACGCATGAGGATTGAGGAACTGAGGACCGAGACCGCTGGTGTGTGTGCCTGCGTGCGATGTTCGTGCCCGCCACCCTGCAGATCCGGCTGTTTGTGTTTGAGGCGCTGTTCTGCTGCTCCATCGACATGGCCATCCAGAACTTCACCGTCAGCGCGCTGATCACCTTCATCACCAGCCGCGTCATCACCTACGTGCGCGCGTCCATGGGCGAGGACAACATCTCCCGCAAGACGCTCGTGGACCGACACTTCCTCATCTGACAGGGTCCAGACACTTTCTTATCTGACAGGCTGCAAGCTCTTCCGCTTGAGCTTTGCTGGGTTCCCACACATCTTCCTACCCCACCCACACCTCCTCCAAGACCCCAAAGAACCCCCTTGATCGCGGGATGCAGCATCGCCCCGCATCCGTCTGCCTCCGAATATGAGCAGGCATGGCCGCTACTGAATGGGAAGGGACACGCAGGCAGCGAGACACGCGCGCAAAGTGATTACAATGGGGTTTGGTGATCGTTTCATACATCCTCGCTTGGATTCATGTGACTGATGGTTGGGGTGGCTGCATGTTCTGGCGGGGGCTCACCCAACTTGGCACATCACCGATGACCGAACGCACGCGCAACTGCACACGCTGTGCATGCGATCAAACTTCAGTCGCCACCAACATAAGCACATTGTGACAAAGGGCGCTACAATACTTGGACGCATGTGTGTGCATTGCTTCAGAGGAGTTATACTCATGCATATGGCGGCCCCACTGCCAGGGACCGTGCGTGCATCCCATACACTGTTTTGCACTGAGTGTTTGGAACGCTCCATGTACTGTATTTACTGAAAGCGATTGTACTGTATGTCACGCAAGCGCGGCAGGCTTGGGTAAGCATGTCATAGGAAGGGCCGTTCAGACAGCATGCAAAGCGGCGGAGACGCTGAGTGCCTGTGCAGCGGACAAACCGCGCCCGCCGCTGTCTGACCCCTTGTTGCAAGCAGCTGCAAGTCTGCAACCATATGTGATGCATTGCCTGGGACACTGCCTGTCAAGCCGACCTGGTCGATTGTATTGCGGTGCCTCAATGTGGGGTGAAGCCCGTGGCCAGGGGACAGCACGGTCCCCTCTGTCACTAGTAACAAATCGCACCTAGAATGCCCCCTGCAATGGGACCACTAGCTCCTCAGGATATAGCCACAACCAGGTGCGTGTGCTGTGCGTGTGGTGTATCCTGAGTGCATCATGAATTCCAGTGAAATGTTCAAGAATCAGGCCGCCCTCGGGTGGCTCCATAGGAAACTAGGAATGCTCAAGCCCAGATCGCCAGCACGCACATCAGCGCCGCACCCAACACCAACGACACGCACGCCAGGCCGCGGACCCTCCAGGACGACAAGCGCGCAGACGCACGACTCATGTCCTCCGCGATCATCTGCACCAGCGCTATGTACAGCAGCATGCCGCCTGACACGCCGTTGAAGGTGCCCTGCACCGCGCGCGCGGTGACGCTCTCCGGGTTGTACAACGCAGCGATGGGGATGCCGACCGCGATGCCGACGGGGCACGTGAGGCTGTACACCACGACCATCTGCACAAGGACCGCAGGCAGACGGGTGGGCACAGGGGCGGCGCATGTGCGTAGGCGCGTAGCAGTTGCTGAACAGCGCAGCATAATGCAACATAATGCTGCAGGTGCATGGTGGCAAAGGTGCACGACACGTAGCATCCATGAAAATGTGATACCCTCATCATAACATTTACAAGCGCTGCTCAGGGGCATGTAAATGCAATTCATGCCCCCTCTACGTCCCCTCCCCCAATATTATGATGTGCACCTACTGAATGCTGGAAACTGCGCAGCGCCGTGCTGCACCAGTATCGACTCACCATGATGCACTTCCACATGGCGAAGCCGGCGCGTATGACGACGCTTGCCAGGCTAATGCCCTCCAGCCACTGATGGAAGGTCAGCGCGATGAGCAGCGCGCGCACCGCAGCACGGTCTGTGGTGTTGACCCCCAGCGCCAGGCCGATGATGAAGCTGTGGAACACGCACCTGTGAAGCACGGGGGAGCAGGCGATGGGCACCCGGGGAAATAAAGGGATGGGGGAGATGGGGAGCACGGTCTAGGACCCAGGGGAAAGGTATTGAGCTGTACCGTATCAGCAATATGTGTGGCCGAGCTTGACGAGGCCCTTGGCACATACATGACCCTGCTGTCAGAGGTGCCCGTCCACGTGCACAGCAGTCACTGGCCTTACGCAATTTGCTGGGTACCAGCGTCCCACGGGTTTACGGCACAGCTCAACAAAAGGCGTATGGACCATGCATGATCCCACAAGCGTGGGCCGGCTGCAAATAAGGCATGTTGAAGGGCAGGAGCAATTTGTCTCAGCGTGTGCATGCTGTACGGCCCAGCACTCCAACCGCACCTAACACACAGTCTGCATCCAAGCACCGCTGTGCACCCCGAGTATCGCACCACATCTGACTTAATGTCACACTAACGCAATATGTGATATTACACCTGCTACTGTGATGCCCAGGGAGCGTCACCCACCATCCTCACCGTTGACGCCCCGACCGTTACAAATCACTCACCCAAATTCGAAGAGCAGCGCGATGACCTTATCACGGAGCTGCGCCTGCCCAATAAGGGATTTTGAAGCCTCACAATCAGGCTTGTGTGCAGCTTCTTCCAGGTCTGCACCATCACGCCCTTGTGCTGAGGCCTTGCCGCTGCTGTCGTTGGCAAGTTGGTGCTTGTGCCCCCAAAACACGTGTGCCACGTGCTCAAGCAGAATCATCAGCACCACTCCAAACACAACGGCCACACCACCGCAAGGGTAGGATTCTGGTGAGTCTTGCTCAAGCAGTCTGCGTGCTGAAGCCCCAGTCGCAGTCTGATTGGCGTCCTCGACGTCTGGCTGCAAGCCTAAACCGTCCAGCTCAAGAACGGCTTCGGGGATGATATGGACAAGGGCAAGCACTAAGATAACGCCAGCCGCAAAAGCACGGATGATGTGGGAAAATGGGCTGGACATGTCACGAAAGGCCTGCGCATACACACGCAGCATAGACAAGCAGCATGCAATCAACGCCAACGGAGACAAGCCTGGAGGTGTCAATCGAGCCTCCAAAGGTAACCTGCTGATGATGAGCCTGAAAGCTTGTAAAAAGCTGACGGTGAAGTTGGCAGCGGGCAGCGCACTCACTGGAATGCAGAGGGGTGGGCAGCCACCCAGGAGACCAGCAAACAAAATGACGAACACCGCCGCGACGCGCAGTGACAACGTGCTATCCGTGGCATCTGGCTCGCCATCTGCGCCCAAGACCACGCGCTGCGCTATGCTGGCACCAACAAGAAGATCGGACAGCATGTCTGCCTGCAGCAAGCACGGCCGGTCCAGCCGACGCACCACCACGGTTCCAGGTGGGAGCTATTGGCGCTAATGTTACAGAGCCGCAACCACTACCGCAACGTGTGGCAAGACGCGACCTGTCACTGTGGTAGAGCGGTCCCTGTGGTCTCTATCTGCCACTACCACTGACCTCCACTGTGCTAAACACAAGCAGCTAAGCGAACGGAAAGCGGACCGAAGGCTGAGAGCGCAAAATGTAATGTATCCAGCTCACTCACGTCTTAAGTAAGGCCTGCTTGGTCGGTTTTGGTTGCACCTCGAAAAGGTACAACCGGCGGTTATTTTTTTTGTTACGTTCGGACGCTTTGCACTTTAAACTGCGCATATGCGAGGGTGACGCGCCACGGCCTCAACAACAAGGCTGTCCTGTCGCTGAACATTCAGGCTGGGAGGACAGGCAGCTCCATGGCCAGGCGCATCCGGACATTTCACGTCTCAGGCAGGCAGCAGGTTTGAATGCATGGGCTTCACTGGTACACCTGGCTTGCTGCTTGGGTCTTGGCAGGAGGTGCTGCGCCCAGCAACCAGCAATCAGGTGGTTATCAGCAACGTACAGTGGCGCAATGTCGACAGGCTGCGGCACACGATATTGGTGCTGACACGATATTGAAGCATAGCGCGTGCGTATCCGGTGCACACCAAAAGTCCCAAACACACCGTTCAAGCCAGTTCGCCGTTCAAGCCAGTTCGCCCCAATGACCCATGAACCCATGGTACAAACACATGCAGGGCTGCCGCTAAACCACCACGCACTGAAAAGGATCCTGAGCGCTTGATGGGACTGTGTGCTGCACGCACCCAGTCAGCGAATGCCGACCCAACAGCGATGAGGTTGGACGCGCTCGCATCGCTGCGACGTGCACGCTGATTGGAGTGCGTGCATATGTAGCGCCATGCTTGCTTAGTTGGGTGTGCGCAAAGCCCTTGCAGTCTCCTGAACCACACAACCTGCTGCCCCGATGGCGGCTGTTGCTGCTGCTGCCTCCAGTGGCACCGAGTGCGGATGCTGCGCACCTCAATTAGCGCTGGCCGGTATCAAAGTATGCCTCCAGACATCACACTCAACATCCACAGACAGCCACACGTTCCCTCAATCTGTATAGCTCAAGCGCAGCTGCACGCGTGTATCAGCCGCAGCGAGCCAAACACGCCGCAGGTAATGCACGCACGTCCCGCCCGGAAGTGGCCGGGCGGAACATACATTCCGGCCATTGGTTCTGCGGCCGTTCCAGATAGCGCATAGCCCTCCTGGCTGCCAGCGACACCACTGCTGCCCCCGCCCGCCCCCGCCACCCCCACCCCCACCGCCGCTAAGCTACATCGGAGACATCGTCCCATACAAAGCTGCTGACGAGGTACGGCAAGACGCACGAGAGCACATACAGCACCTACCAGCGCCCCTCCTGCAGCTGCTTTCCTTCAGCTGCTTGAGTGCTAATCCTGGTGCAAGTTTAGTAGTCTGTACTAGGTATTCATGCTGGCGCTTGTGTCGGGCGCGTGGTGTTGCTCCGCGAGGCCCATGCTGCGCAGCTCCTCGCGCAGGGCCGCCAGGCGCTGGGGCGTCAGCGCCTGCGCCTGCTCGCGGAAGTGCTGCGCGCTGGCGGCGCCCGTCACCGCGGCGACCACGCCCAGCGCGGCGGGGCTGAGAACTGCAACGCGCTGCGCCAGCAGCCGGCAGCCTGCGCACACGCATGCACCCCAGCCCGATGAAGCGTGAACCAGGAAGCGCGTCAGAGGCATCAGGCATCAGGCATCAGGAGGCAGGCAGCCACATGCACAGGCAGGCATATTGAGGCTGCACATGAGTGCCACATGTGAACACTGCTGCCTGCTGAACAAGGCTAACACGCTTCATTTGCCATGCAGAGCATGCATCCCAGTGTCCTCGCAACCACGGCAGCGTCTCTCGTACGCTCAATGCGTGCCACCCTGGGCGAACATACAGCCTAGGACATGCGGGCAGCATGCTGCTGCAGGCGTGACTGAAAAGCGCAGTCAATGCATGCTTGCTTCTCTGTGGCAGCGGCAGAGCGGCTCACGCACCGTCTTCATCAGCGGCGATGGTGTCAGCGAGGATGTCACACAGCACGTCCCTCGCCTGCGCCTGAGCCACTGGGTCGTCAGTGACCGACTGCAACGACACCAAAACATGACACCGGACACCGGTCGATAAATACAAAGGAGGGAGTAGGAAAGGGGAGCATCGGCACATGCAAATAACTGCCATGGATCAGAAAGCGGCATGCAGAGGAAAGCTGGTACGGGCTCGACAGCATACCAATAAGTGTTTTGTTCCTTCGTTCCAGCCCCTTGGCTTCCCCGTTCTCCATTCCCTCTGTTATGTATCCCCGTTCCCCACCCACCTGGCCCGCCGCCAGCGCCTCTGCATGCTCCACCGCATCGTAGTACCAGAGGGTGATGGCATGGCGGTTGGCCCATGCCGGCATCACCTCATGCGCCACCTCATCCGAGTAAAACATTGCGATGCGGCCCCCCAGCGGCGAAACGTCCACGGTGGGGGGACAACCCTGTTGGTTGGCCGCAGGGACACAATCACCAGGAAGGCACAGGCATACATTCAGGCGCATGGCAGCAGCATGCCGGGCTGTGTTGACCAGCATGCCGATCACGCCAGAATACACCATGGTACATCACGATCCATGCATAAGTGCACAATGCTTGCTACCGCACATGTGTAGGAGGCAAGGCTGCTGGACACCACGCATACTGCAAGCATAGCTTGAAAACGACCATGCCTTCACAGGCGCACTCTACGGGGAGGTATGTACAGCAGGAGAGCAAAACCGCAACCGCAAGCAGAGCACACCTCGCGCGTTGGTGTTAGCCTCAGCGCACCGCCCTGTTCCGACTGCCAGCCGGCGTTCATGTAGATCACCACCGTCAGCCGCCGCCCGTCGCGCGTGGTGTTGTCGATGTGCTTGGCGAAGCGAGCGCCCTTGCCTGCATGCGCATGACAGCAGTACACACCAACACGCCACCTGCTATGCAATCCCCCCGTGGTGAATATGAATGCCCTAATGAATGACACCAACGCGCAACCAGCGAATTCCATTTGCTTCCTTCGTGCCGCAGATCGTGCGACCGATGTTCAGCTTGCGCCTTATTCACTGTGTGCACAAGGCTGCGATCGGGCAATCTGTTGCCTTGAGCCTGTCGGCCGCGCTCGTTCTAATGCATGGCACGCAGCAGCAAGGCAGCTGATAGCTTGGTGTGGTGAGTGGCAGTCACTGGCAGGTGAGAGGGCTCTGACCTGGGTAGATCGCCATCATGGCGTCTGATCGCTTGTGCAGGTGCCTGAGCGTGGGCGTGCGCTGCCTCAGGTAGTGATACATGAACGTGTCCACCTGCGCCAGCGCCTGCATGCAGCGGGTCGAGGGGTGAGTGACAGGCGAGGGGAAAGGGGATTGGTCAATGAGGAGGAGGGGATGGCCAAAGACGTCACAGAGCGTGCGGTGGGGTTGATTCTGCGTGCATGCATAGAATGCAACTGCACAGCATGGCTGAGGTCAGACCGTCTAAGCGCTCAACCGGCAACTGGCAAACTGCACGCAATCCCCCCCGCAGCCCCGCAGCCCTGCAGGACCCCGTGCCAGTATGCCAGCGCTAGCGTCAGGCGCTCATTGACACTGTGATCCCTTGGCTGCTGCTTGGCGATTGAAAATCAGTGACGGATTGACGGCTGACCGCGTTGCTGCATCCAACAGGGCCCCTCAGTTTGTCAGTACCGTCCTCAGTGTTGCCAGCAAGCACAAGACCGCGCCCCCCCCCAAAAAAAAAAGGGTGGGTTTCAGGCCTTGTACCCAGGCACCGGCCAAGCACAGGGATGCAGGCCTTACGGTTTCCATCCACCGGCCGCAGCGCTGGCCTATACCTGGCTGAGCCGCATGAAGCCGCACTCGCGCTTGACGCCGTCCTTGATGAACGCCGTGGCCGCCAGCGCCTGGCCGTCCAGCCACAGCACGACGTCGCCGCGCACTGGCGCCACCGAGATTTGCGCCCCCGCCTGCGACTCCTTGCCGACCCAGATCAGGCCTGCGTGCAGGTGCATGCGTGCGCATATGCATGCGTAAATGTGCATGCGTGCATGCGTGTGGTCAACTGTGCAAACGCAAGCATGTGGCGCAAGCATGTGATGGGCGTTCGGAAACAAAGCGGAGGGTGGCTTGCGTCTCAGCTTGCGTCTGGAATGGTGGATGTTCAGTGGAGAGGGTCCAGGGGGAACTCCGCCCTCGTGTAGCGGCCTGACACGGGTTGCGCCATCACTAGCCATGCGCATGCAAGCTGAATCAGGTGATGCACGCACGGGGCGACACGCTAGGCCTTGTGAGTCAAGGTTGAGACTTGAGACTGAGGTTGAGATGTGGCAGGCCGGAGGGCCTCCAATCAGGCTAAGCGGTGGTGCTGACCAGCCCACAGAGAGAAAGCGAGAGAGAGAGATGCAACACGGGGAGATATAGCCTGTAGCTCAGCCCCACATCACGTCAGCCACCAGAGTCACGGCCCACCCACCTGGCGTGTAGAAGGGCTCCATCACCTGGAGCTCCTGCCGCATGTCGGCAACCAGTCCTGCATGCAGGGGCACCACGCCGAGCCAGGCTTTGGATGCGACTACACGATCGAAGGTGCGGATGTGGGTCTGAGTCTGTAGGTGGTGGTGGTGGAAGCGCGGATGTAGATGCATGTGGGTGGGAGGTGCACACACGGAGGACACTGCACGGCCCCACGGAAAGCATAATGCATGCCCCCAAGGGAACCAAACTTTCTTAAACACACGGAGGACGGGGTAGACAAAGACACATATTGGCCAAATAGACCGTGCAGCAGTTAAGGGCCTCCAAACGCCGTCAGGTCTTGCATGCAGAGAAGCAGGCACTGCCAACATACCGGGCAAAGGCGATTGGCGGTTGTGGATTACCGCCAGCATGGCGCAGTAATTGTGCATGGCGGGCTGCAATGCCTCAACCTGGGGAGCACTGATGCTGAGATCCATGCACATGCACAAACTCGTAGTGCTGTGAAGCCAGTCCATTGCACATTCCCGCGCCAGCATCCGCCAGACGCACGACTCATGGCATTCTCACTGGTGTGCTGGTACGCAGGCATTGCGAAAATGCCGTGTGGGTGCATGCAGGTGGGTGCATGCAGGTGCGTCGCTGAAGGGCTGCGGCGCCCGAACTGTTCCGCATGCAGCACTCGTGTTGTGCTGGCCCTAGGCCTGCGTGACCTTGTACACGCACCTGGTGCCAAGAAGTTGTCCAGTACTGCATAGCCGTGGCCATCCAGTGCTTGCACAACGTCCTGCACCAAGGCGTCCACCCGTGCCTGCTCCTTGGCTTTGGCAGCAGCGGAAGATAAGCACCTCCGTTGCAAGGTGTTCACGTCGGTCGAGAGCGCAACGGAAAGGTATCGGCAATCCAGGGTTGAACATGTGCCTTGCTCAACGGAAGGCTGGCTAGCTTGTGCTGGGGCCACGCTGTGAGGAACAGCTGCACCTGGAGGGGCACTCAGGCTGGTGACCTGTCCACGTTCCTGTAGATCACACCCATCGCTTGCACCCGCGTTCTGTGCGCTTTGGACCTGGCTGCTTGATAGTGCCGTCGAGCAGGCGTGTGTTGACGCAGCAAGAGCGTTGCTGCTTTGTACAGGCACCCCACCAGCATTCCATGGCGTCACCAAGGCTCGCTCTTTGCTGCTGTTCGCAAGAACGTGCGCTGAGAAGTGTAATGTATTGCTCCGTTTTGAAAGTTTGACAGTGCATGTGTCCGCGTCAACATCTGACGGCAAGGAAATAGTCAACAACTCCCCGAGAATTCCAAGCTGAAGGGCACAAGTGCCAACAAGCTCGGTGGTTACACACCGTGCTGTTGTGTTGTCAGGCAAGCCAGAGACAGTCACCAATACTGTTTCAGCTGTTGGGTTGGACACGCGCACGTCCCAAGCCGGGGAGCACATAGGTTTCGTTTGTGGAGTTCAGTCAGATATACGTTATTGGACACATCAACGTCTGCAGGGTGTGCTAGCACACAGTGGGTTTTGGATGGATAGACACTGGGAGGCAGCAAAGCTTGGGAGGCCCAACTCAATGCCTCTTGCCCATTTCCGCATGCCTTACGCTTGGCAACTACAAATGGGCCCCACACAATGAAATCTGCATTCGATATGTCTCAGGTTTACGCGTGTTAAGCATATCGCCGCGATATCGTGAGCTGCGGAGGCATTTCAGATGGAACCCAGCTTGCATCACGCAGTGGCCAATATTGGGCAAAGACTCTCCCTCTAACCAGAGCAAGGGGCACACAACCGTATGCGCGTGAATCCTTGGAAACAGCTGTGTTGTCGCCTTGCAACCAGCAGTGGCCTGAAGGCACCTGCAAGCATGCACGTTGAACGGACGGTTTCGGTGCAGGGTGATTACCCTGATGATGGGGTGGAGACGTGAATGTTGGGGCTCATGTCCCTTACCGTGTGTATTTTTGGACCGAAGAAGCCTCGGATTACCACCTGCTCCCCTTCCATAGCCACTACTCGCTTACAAATAAACTGCGAAGCGTCCTCGGGCGACACGCACGTCACTACATGACCTGTAAAGTACCAAAATAGTTATCAGGCAAGTGCAGACTTATATTATGAACACCATTTGTGCCCTGCTGTGCGCAGTGTCAAGTTCGCTGCCTGGAGGTCGGCACTCACCAGGACGCAGGAGCCCAAGGAGCGGAGTGATATGCTCAACCAGCACCCTTGACCCACTAGCAGGGAAGGTTGGCTGCATGGACTCGCCTACGGGTATACTACTGGACAGGACATAGTTCGTGAACAGGTGCACAGCAGCAAACACTTGAACCGTATCCGCTGCGAGTGTTGCCAACAGGGCACGGTTGAACATTGAGCTCCTAACTCGCTGCCTAGGTTCACAGTTATTCCATGGCAGTTGCGAGTCGTCCACGCTGGTCACTAAGGCGTGCCAAGTCGACTATAGGTGCGTTTGTGCTATGTGCACTCAGGCTGAGGGTAGTCAAGCCGATGTAACGTCATACTTCAAGGATGCTAGTGATGGCGCTGTGAGGTGCTGATGCAATTTGCAGCCTTGGCCAAGTTCAGAATTGGAAGCGATCCGCCATCGCGCTTTACCCGCCATATGCATTCGTGGCCAGACAGACGCTCACACGCCACTACCTTCTCATGTCTTGAAATCCGTGCTTGAAGCAGCTTATCATTGCAAGCGTCTTCGCTTGACGTTGAAGAACCCCACGCGGCTGCTATGATCATGCTCCAAGGGCAGCGCTTGCTGCCCGGTGGTGCAACAAGGACAGGCACAAGTAGGAAAGCGTTACAGTTGCCTTTCACAAAAGCTGGAGTCAGCCTGAAGCGGAGCCAAATGGCACACACCACGTGTGCAAGCGCCGCAGCGCCAGCCCCAACCCCAGCCCCCAGCACAGTGGTGCAGCCGGAGGCACAAGTACCAGGCATGACAGAGTTTCTCAATAGCTTAAAGTGGGACAAGAGTGGTTTGGTAGCCGTAATTGTGCAGGTAAGCGTTGTTAGTGGCTGTGCTGCGATTCCCGGCGCAAGTTGCATACTCGAGGTAGCTGCGTGCGACTGCATCAAACGTGCTTGTGCCCTGGCTGCAGCACATCGACACTGGAGAGCTGATGATGCAGGCCTATGCTGACCGTGCAGCCATCTGCGAAACGCTACAAACGAGGTGTGCAGTCACTGCCTGTCCGCCCAGTGTTTGTACGCGTTCTGTTGTGCGCAGATGAAAACGCAGCAGCGCTTGGACAATTTGCTTGCAGCCTTGCCTCCTCTGGTGCATGTACGCGCACGTTGGCATGGGTGGGCGCATTGATTCGCTTGTCCGCCCCTCCCCCCCCCTTCCGCCCATCGGCCTGAACACGCGATGGTGCCTCTGCAAACACTGCACACGGTGTCCGATTATGATGATGCCTGCTGCAGGATGGCTACGTTTTACAGCCGGTCTCGTGGCGGGCGGTGGTGCAAGGGCGAGACCTCGGGCAACTTTATCAATGTGTACAACATTTATGCGGACTGTGACAAGGACAGCATTATCTACCTGTCGGTTCCTATTGGCCCCGCCTGCCACACAGGCGCCAGGTATGCAACCCCCCTGCCACAAAACACAGACTCGCCTTGCTCTGGACTAACCTGCATGCAGGTCATGTACTCATATAGTCATAAGTGTCTCAAGTGAAGGCGAGCAGCACCTCCTCACGTGCAGTTGCGCACGTGTGATCAGCAAGCCTCTGTTGCGATGGTGGGGGAGTGGAGAATGGCAACAACACGTGGCAGGGTGCGTGCGTGCACGCACCACTGCACGTGCACAGAGTGTCGTGGCTTCGTTGCTGCCATCCGCGTCTGCCTGCGTCGCGAATTCGCCATGTGTACGCTGCGCTTGTGCGGGCGTAGGACGTGCTGGTTCAGCGAGACGGAGCTGCTGCAGCCGTCAGCAGGCAGCAGCGAGGGACACGTGCACACCGCCGGGCATCACACAGACGCCGCGCACGTGCCGCGCACCACACTGTACGCGTTGGAGCAGACCATCCGGGAACGCAAAGCGGCGCTGGCGACACCCACGGGTGAGCGGAGGGAACGGAGGGAGCTGAGGGCAGAAGGTCCACCAAGGGGTGCATCAAGCACAGCCTGTGTACGCTGTGCATTGAGACGGGAAGGTCAACCCAGCGTGAGGCATGCACCACGTGTGCGCTTGCATCACGCGATTGCGCAGGTGGTAATGGAGCGTTGCGCTGCATATTGGCCCGGTGCGGCCACAACATAGCGCAAGCACGCTTCTTCGCACCTTACCTGCATTCACCCATCCAACCAGCATAGTGGTGTAAAGCATGCATGCATGCTCACGTGTGGGGCCCTAATTCACATCAGGTAGAAGGGGTTGGAGGGTGTACACTGTGTTAGGAAGTTGGCAGGCCTGCTGGTGTCTCGTTGCGCTCTCGATGATACCCACAGTGATACGCTTTGTCTGCCGCACCACACGGCACACTGTTGCTGCGGACATGCAGACGGAAAGCCCTCCTGGACTGCCAAGCTGTTGAGCAACCCAGAGCTGTTGTGCAAGAAGGCGAGTGCTGCAGACAAACCGCTCAACTCGCCATGTGCTCGTCGATCTTGACCACGCTCAGGTTACCCCTGTTGTAATACGGGCACACTTGTTTGTCAAAATTGGCTGACTTGCGCGCTCCATGTGGCACCCTGTGAGGATGCGTAATTTCACTTGCGGCACACTCTGCTGCTGTTGAACAGCAAGGCTGATAACCCAGTGGTGACATGGTGTCATGCTGCATGCCTGTACTGCAGATCCGTGAGGAGGCGGGTGAGCTGTGTCAGACGCTGGAGGCCAATGAGGGCAAGGAGCGTGCAGCCAGTGAGGCCGCTGACCTCCTCTACCATGCCATGGTGCTCCTCAACCTGCAGGTCAGGCAAGGGGGGCCTGGGCTGGACCCCTGTACCTTACTGCATGCCTGCATGCGCATCAGGCCCGCATGCATACGTGCTGGCACTGCTCATATTTCATGTTGAAACAATACGCCCTTGTGGTGTGGCATAGCTGCACTCCTGAAGGGTGGTCATTGTGTCAGTACTCTCGGGTGTTATTGCTAGACTGGCCAGCTCCCTTTGCACATGTGTATCGCTGTTGATGTCGATGATCAGGTCTGCAAACTGTGCTGTGCTGCTCTGCAGGGTGTTGAGATGGAGGAGGTGATGGCGGTGCTGAGGAAGCGGTTCACACAGTCAGGCATTGACGAGAAGGCCAGCAGGAAGCCCAAGTGACCCAATTGGCATGCAGCATATCATATGCTTACCCAGGCCTTGGTGACTGTACAGCTTCTACAATGCTCCGCTACTGGCTTGACAACCTGCCTGCCAACTGAGATTGTAATGACCGCAAGACACTGTTGAATGATCAACAAAGCAGGGCTGTGGCCTTTGTTACAATGGCATGGCGTGTTATCCTGCTCTACCAAGCTTGGTTTGTGTGTCGAATGCACAGGCGCCACAAGTCACAACCTGGCACAGCAACAGCAAGGGAGTGCTTGCATACAGCACACATGGCGTCGCTCATGCGTGGAGACAGTGACAGCTCATCGATGGTCACAGAAGCAGCGACTCCATTGCTCCCACACACATGTTGCGTAATAGAGATCGCTCACACGCACGGATGGCCACAAGCCCGCTCGAGGTTGCAGGTGGGGGGGATTCCCACAGCTGCATGCCGCATAGGCAGCATACAGCTTCAAGGCTCACGCTCACACTCAAGAACGATTAGTAATCTAATCGCAGAATCTCTGAAATGACCAGACGTCCCTCGAAACGCGCTCAAAATCGCTCTGCAATGCTTAGCAAAGAAGGGTTGGGCATGCAAGCAGCAAGTGCACCTATGTGGGGCAGTGCCGCATTCACTCAGCTCTCATACACATCAGTCGTAGTCGACGCCGTGTGGCACACCATAAGCAGGGTAATGGCCCTGCTCAAGCATGCCAACAGCCTGAAGGTTGTACATGTGAAAGAATTGCTCAAAGTGTACAGACAGCACATGCGGGCATGGGCACGGCGCAACAGTTGATACATCGATTACTCTATCAGCATACGCATGCAATCGCTGCACAGTTGGTCATTGTTCAAGACTCTCGGTACGGAACAGCTTATGCGCTGAAGGTGAAGAAGGGGGTGTTGTTGGAAAGCTCCAGCCACACGAGCAGGGCAAAGCCCATCATCTGCAGCAGGCCCCACAACAGCACACCAGCTTCAGTAACAGGTCTCACACAGCAATACAGGAAGCAGCGACACACCATGTGGCCAGTGGTACAAACAGGTGGGTATGTGAAAGGGCTGCACACCACAGCAGTCTTACCGCAAAGCGGCCGTTCACCACTTCAGCCTGGAAGCAGCACACAACATAGCACAGGGCAACCAACCACTCAGAACATCTGTACACCATTAATGCACGGCATACGGGTAGTCAGCAGCACCAGGAGTCCGGGTCAAACAGGAAGCTGGTTGGTCACTGAGAACATCAGGACGGAATGATGCAGGTGTGATGGTGTGCCTGCAGTTGCGCACCTGAGGGTCGAAGGGGCCAAAGCCCTCACTGAGGTTGGCACCCTTGAAGATGGGCACAAAAGACGCGGCGACGAAAGCCAGGCTGCCCAGGACGATCAGGGGTGCGCTAGTCTCAAACTGCTGCGAGATAGTGGCACCGGTGGTGACCTCGGTGAACAAAGCAGCAGTGAAGCCCAGCATCTGCAGAAAGCAGAATGAGAAAGCACCAGCACATAGGTGAGCAAGTTCCCAGAGAGGCAGCCATATGCATAGCAACCCTTCATCACGCTCCTCATCTGATGCCTCAGTAAAAGGACAGCACAGTTGTGCGACCCTTTTGGTGTGTAGGGCACAGTGCTGTGGCACTGAAATTTTTCTTTTTCTCACCGCAAGCCTGCCGTTGATGGTCTCAGGAGCAGGGCCAGCAAACGCCATCACATCTGCAGATGCAACGCCCGCCACAAACGTGAGGACTGTGTGAGTCATGCGCTGATTCGTGGAAAAAGACAACAGGACAAGCAATCATATATTGAAACGCCATTGTCACAGTAAATGCACCTGTTCCAACAATACAGCCTAGTTCACGTACCGCCAAAGGCTGGCGCAGGCCCAGCCGCAAATGCAACAGCAGCGGCGGGGGCAGCAGCAGGCGTAGGCGCAGGAGCCACAGAGGCTGCCTTGATGGCCTTGTCCCACTGCAGCAAGCAGGAAGTAACAAGCACAGAGAGTTAGACCCTCATCCAAACGCCAGGGTGTCTGTTCATGATCCCTGCTGCAAGCGATGCAACTCCCTCATCAGCACACCTGCTCAGGGCTGAACAGACGGTCGCTTGCGGGGATCTCCGAGTAGAGCACAGGCTTGACAACCTTGTTGGAGACAGGTGCCGAAGCCCTAACCACAACGGAGGTGCGGCGGGAGACCGCGGCGGCACGAACACCGGACTTCATCTGAAGGGCCATTTCTGCTGTGGGGAGGGTGTGCAGCAAGGATCAGGGAGGAGGTGTAGGTGAGGTGCAGGGTATGGTCTGACAGGCTGTGAGATGAGCTTATGATGGAGTGCACTGATGCAAGTCCACAGACCGTTGTGGTAGGGTTGAATGCACGCTGTGGCACGCTGTGAGCCAATCAGCGTGTACTGCAGCATGGACTTTTTGAATTGCAACAGCTGGCGACAAGGGAACAAGGATTTAGGTGTAGTTGAAGCACCGGTTTGTTTGTAATGTGACGATCGTTGCAGTCCTGTGCCTGTCCTCAACAACTGTGAACCAGACTTCTGTTAAAAGGGGCGAGAACAATACCACTGGCTGACGCCACAACAGAACTGCTGAGCGTGCGAGCACACCGCTGCAGCGCCCTGTTGTACACTACGCACGTACTGTATGTCGCGTGTTGAACTCCCTGGTGTGGACATGGATGTGCTGCCAACGTTCGATTTGACTACGCTTGTGCAAGCAAGCGTGCAGAACGGCACGTGTCCGCATGAACAGCTGGAGCTGTGCCAGAACATAGCCACTTGCATGGAGCAGACTGGCTGTCTGGTGGTAGGCTAAAATTGTGTGTAGCGGCTTTTGGTAACGGTTGTGTCAGGTAGCGTCAGCCGGTCACACCTGTGCAATCTGCTCTGAACCTGCTCACCTGCCCATACATCGCAGGTCAGGGACCCTCGTGTGACGTTTGAGCACAACGAGCGCTTCCTGAACACGATGGAGTCCTATTTCTCCAGGCCGGAGAGTGAGAAGGCCAGAGAGCGACGAGACGACCTGCACTACCAGGTCAGCACCTGCTTGCTGTGACAAAACGCCACAGCTGGTGCTGTGTCTTTGGTTGCCACTTGTCGTCAGCTTGTAGTGTTGTTGGGTTCTCTGCCTGAATGCGCTGCGCTTGGCCTTCATGATTGAGCACAACCACAACGTTGCTACTTCACCTGCTGCTTGTCTGTCCCCTTGTCCTCCACCCAAGCTCACCTTCACATCAACACGTGTTTCGTTGTGCTATGAACTGTCGCTCAGTGCTGCTAGCTGGCAACCTGTATGCAGGTCGGTGTGACCCCAGCAGGAGTCGAGGTGCCACGAGTGCTAGTGGTGAGTGCTTACGCTTGTTGTTGACTGTGTTTCCTTCGATTATGTGGCCATGGCTGCAGTGACCTGCCTGCCATTCATCACACAACCCTCTCCTATCAGCTTAACGCGCGTCGCGTTGCAAGCGCAGGACACGAAATTGAGAGACCAGGCAACAGCGCTGCAACGAGACAACTCGGCTACTCTTCCAACCGGTCCTGGTAGGAGCTTTCTTAACTTGCGTCCTGCTGTGCATGGCAAACCGACCTCTGCACCCTGTGCTGTGCATGCTGGCACAGCGTGCGGGCCCCATCTATGGTAGCTAACTGTAACCCAAACTTCAGGGGTTGTCACAAGGACTTGCTGGAATGTATTTGCCTTCAGACTTGAAGTGGCGCTACATGTGGCGTGTGGGTGAACGCCCACAGCACACGGCGTACCAAGAACTAAACGCTGCACCCGTCATCCCTGAGGTGCGACTTTGCTGCCGTTGGCGCTGGTAACCATTGAGACCACAGAGCCTGGAGTGCTGTGTCGTCTATCAGTCTGCAGGGGGCAGGCCTAGCTGCGCAGCATCACCTGCGACCTTGCACGCACGTGCACATCGAAGGACAGCACCTTTGTAGCCTTGTGCTGGCTTTGCGTGGACTGACACAGCCTTGAATCCTCCTGTGCCTTACTTGCGTTGAGCTGTTGAAGGCGTGTGGCAGGCAAATACAACCAGAGCAAGATGCATGGCTTGGTAAGCTCGGTGAGGTTTTGCCTTCCTTGCGGGTTGCGCGTGGCTGACGGTCAGGTGTGTGACATGACACCATGCAGGGCTTCCCCAATTGGAAAGAGACGATGGATAACTGGGGAGGTGAGGCGTGACCTGGGGTGTTTGCGATGTTGGATGGCTGGGCACTGCTCCTGCCCCAGTTGTTACGCAGCTACACGTACTGTCCTGCCTCTCGTGCGCTCACGCAACATCGCCGCTGCTGATTGCGTGCACGCTTTCAACGCTCCCACTTCCCCCCTGACGTTCAGCTGACTGTATTGTCGGCTTGTCGCATGCATGTACACCTGGGCCCAAGTTACATGCACGCACCTGCACAAACATCCTCCAAAGCATGGGCAAAGTCCATGCAGACATCCATGAATGGCCTGTTCGGTCAAGTGACGTAAAGTCAATCGATCACTTTAGCTGCAGCCAATGCACATGCTGTAGTGCACCCGCGCACTGGGGACGTGGGTGTGTGTGCAGCGTGCCTGTGCACTAGCTGCGCTCTGTTGTAGCGTAATATACTAATACCGTCCGTGGCCTTGACCATTCCTAATCCGAAATTGATGTTTATGATTCGGATTGGTGAAAGCGATTATTTGGGGCCATTCGGACTGCCATTAAAGAATTCGAAAATCGATTCGGATTGGAGCTGTTTTCCGAAAAAATCGCCAGGCGCTTCGCGCCTTCGCTATTGACCCTCTGTGTGGTCCGGAGTGGTCGCCTGGGGTCTGAACTGTGTCCTGCTGAACCCTTGAAGGTTGAGCCTGGGGATGTCCGGACAATGTACATACCCAGACCTGGAATGGCAAGCTTCTTTCCGCTTGCAGGTTGGCAAGGAAGCCTGTGCAGCTCATTCAGGAACTACAGCAGTGCAGACTCTGCTGTTCAGCGAAAGCGCCCAATTGTCGACAGTCAGCCCATCTGTAAGCGGACAATTCAGTACCCGGTTGCACGGTGATTGACTGCAGCTGAATCCTGCATATCTTTCGGAAAGTCTTATTTGTTGTGGTGGTTCTTTGCAGGCAACTCAGCACCCTTGCACGTGCAGCGTGTGGCGGACTGGTTTCGGTCGCTGCGTGCCTGCAGAACAGCAACCTGACTCTTGCTGTCCCAAGGGCACTTGCCCTGAAGTATAGCAACATTCCAGCAACACAATATGGCGTGTGAGCATGCACCTGCTGGCATACGATACTGACGATACGCTAGTGCCTGTTTGGTAGTGACATGTTGCTGGCCGTTTGCCCACAGCTTAGCATGCGAGGGTTGGCAAACTGCAGTTCGGACTGGCTATAGACTGGGCTTTTCGGATTGCATTTCATGCTGTTCGGACTGGTTCGGAATGCATTTTGGCCATTCGGAATGCGTCCCAGGAAAAAATTTCTTCCGTTCGGAATGTAAAACAATGATTTCCCGCATTCGGAATGCAGCGCACCCTTGCATTATTTTCGGCATTCGGAATGATCACAAATATGGACGGTATACTAATACGTCACGCTTGAAAGCTGCATATTGGTACTCTGGGTACAACGCTACCATACCACGCTCGATCTGGACATCAAGCTGCCGTTACATGGACAACGGCAGGGCCTCCCTGTGTGCCAAGCACAGTTGTGAAGGTCGCAGCCTTGACGGAGCGACAGCCCTGCTGTGCAATTTTGGCTGCTCGTCAGCCAGCAGCATCCAGTTGCACCTATCACAACCCAAACCTGCAGCCGTGTCCCAACTCCCAACCTCACGCTTCTGCCATGGTTTTAGCGGACCATGTACCGCTGGACTTACTAACGGCGTGCGGTTGCATACCTGCTACGTGCTTTGCAGAGGCATTAATCAAGACAGCGCTCTGCGTGGCGCGCGCGCTGGCAATCGGGTTTGGCTTGCCGGAGGATGCCTTCACGCGCCTTATGCATGAGGGCCCGCACCTGTTGGCCCCCACGGGCTCCGACCTGGCGCTGCATGGCAAGCTGGGGGCCGTGTTCGCAGGGTGAGGGGCCGAGGAGTCAATGGTGGGAGGCCAGCTTGCTTTGTATGCTGCAGTGGCAATACCATATTTGCGGCTCTGTACATGCATGACCCGTTGATTTCACCGTTCTCTGCAGTGGCCACGTGCAAGCCTTCATGCAAACGAATCCATGCCTCGCACACATCCCCTTTGCCCTCTGGCACCCTGAGCGGCTGTTAATAATGCTCCCCTTCCTGGTTTATTGTATGCTGCGCTCTGTGCCGTGGCGCAGGTATCACTACGACTTGAATTTCCTCACGCTGCACGGCAAGTCGCGCTTCCCTGGACTGTTTGTGTGGCTGCGTGACGGGCGCAAGGTGGCGGTGCGCATCCCCGCCGGCTGCATCCTGGTGCAGGCCGGCAAGCAGCTTGAGTGGCTCACGGGGGGCCATGTGCAGGCCGGCATGCATGAGGTGCGTGCACGACATGCCACCCGCTGCACCTGGGCCCATGGTGGCAATAGTTTTGAACTTTGTGCTTGAGCTGCTGATGGGGGCCCTTCACTTGTCCACTTACGTGCGTGATGGCGATGTGCTACAAGCCTGTTATCATTACCGGTAGCCTGAGGCCAGGCCGGGATGTCCGTTTCACTCCAGCTGGTTTACAGGACCCAATATGCATGGCGTGTTCTATGTGGCGTTGCGCGTTCCTGTGCTTTCATGTGCCAAATCGTTGCAGGTGGTTGTGACGGAGGACACGCTGGCCGCGGCGCAGGCTGCACGGGCCGCCGGGCGCAGCCTGTGGCGCGTCAGCAGCACGGTGTTCTCTCACATCGCCAGCGACCAGCTGCTGACGCCGCTGGGCCGCTTCGCCACCCCGGCAGCTGCCGACGCGTACCCAGCCACCCCGGCAGGGCAGCAGGTGAGGTCAGGCCGTGACATTGGTTTCAGGTTCGGAGGTATTGGTGCATACGCAAGCCGGGTGTGCCACCCATCTCCTGGAACCCGCTGACCTTACTGAATAACACGCTGTGCGTCACCAGCAGGCAGCAGCTATGTTGTGGCTTACGCCATGGCAGGCGGCGTTCATGTGGCCGCCTCCCAGGGCTTAAGAGATGCGGCCAGGATGCTGCCTTGCTGCCTATCGGTGTGGTGATTGTGTGCTGATTGTGTGTGCTGGTTGTGTGCAGGTGCAGCAGGAGCTCGAGGTGATTTGCCTGAAGAAGAGCAGCGGGGGAGCCAGCGACAGCAACAGCAGCAGCAGCAACGGGGGCGACAACAACACTCGCGGACTCGTGCTGGCAATGTGATGCTGCGTCGGTGGGATTGGTGCATTTGCACTTCGGCAAGTGGCAACGACCTGCGCTCCTAGTGCAGGACCCGCCTGTGCTGGGGGTGGGCGTATCTGCGGCAGGAGTATGGTGAGAGAGAACAGCGAAGTAGTGGCAGCTGGTGAAGGCAGGGGCGGCAACAGAAATACCATTTTCTTCACCATGTGCTTCCAATTCTAATCGCAGTAATGGCCGAATTGGCGCTTGCGGCAACGGCAGGGTCTCGTAGGACATGCAGGTGCACCGGGGCGGTCGTGTCGGATGCGCTGACGCGAGCTCCCTCAAATACATGGTCAGCACGTGGCCGGCGCTAGGCGCTGCCTTGAGGGGTTCCTTGCAGGAACGCGGATCCTAGTACACTTGTGAGGCTTGCAAGATGGTCGCCTCTCAGATTACCCACTGGCGCAGAAGCCGATTTTTCCGCTGCTCGTACTGCAGTGTGTGCAGTACCGTTTGAAGCTTAGCAGAGCAGCCCGTCCCTGTGCGCTACGCCTGACGTGATTGTAGGTATCATTGTAGGTTTCTGTTGATGGTGGCGGATGGGCTGCTGTGGCCGAGTGTATATTAGCCTGTAGATGTAGTAAAGCATGTGAGGCATAACCGGTGCGCATGCGTGTGTAGGAGGGAGGATCAATGATACCAATCCTAGGTGTGCCAACTTGCTGCTGCACCGCCAGCGCACCGCAACCAATTCTTCAATCCAATGCGGATGCGCTCAGATTGCCGCGGTTGACTGCAAAGCCCTCTGCCCGTGCTATACAATGCATTGAGCAAGTGTGCAACGCACTGGGACCAACATGCATAACTGAAAGGTGACGCATCCGACCTATCAGAGGATTTGCATGTCCGGGTGTAAGCGTGCTTCACACCTTGACCCCCTGCGTGCGTTCTGCAACCGCCCTGTGCGTGCTGATTTGTGCTTTGCGCAACCACACGGATGCCCGTGCGCCCAGTAGCCCCATACAGTCTAACGTCCCCCCACCACGCCCCCTGCAGCCGCATCAGGCGAGTGCATGGCAGTCTTGCCATTCGCAACGCCTAACTGCGCCACATACTGATGCTATCTGCGGAGCTATCCTGCAGCCAACACACCTGGTACATGGCTGGTGAAGGCAACGCATGACAGGTTGAAGGGCCTACCTGGCACACGACCGTGCAAGACCGCGGTGGCGCGGTGTGGAATCGTGAAAACCGGATGATACCCAGGATGATACCTGCATACACCTAATTCTAGCCACTGCTGTGCATAGTGCTAACGCTGGCGCGGTGGGATGTTCCACACTTCCACAATACTGGATTAGATGCTGGTCTGGCTCTCGTGCGTGGTGTGCCTCAGTTTAGCCAAGGGGATTGAAGCAATGGTCGCTGCGTTTATCCCGTCTCAGAATTGGTAGGCCCTGCAGCACAGCGCAGCAAATGCCATGTGAGCTCGCAAGCATCGGTTGCACTCCCTGTCCTGCCATACATCGCGTCAACTGTCAAGTCGCCCAACAGCAGTATTCTCCCTGATGCAACTCACAGTCACACCACAGTTGTTCCGCCCAGTCCACGCTCTGGCTCTTCAACCCTGTAGCATACAAAGCTTCCGTTGTCGGTCTTCAACAGGTTCACCACTGCCTCGGACAACGCACGGTGTTTGCAGTTGGCCATCGC
The DNA here is from genome assembly GCA_001662385.1 of Chlamydomonas asymmetrica. Taxonomy (NCBI): domain Eukaryota; kingdom Viridiplantae; phylum Chlorophyta; class Chlorophyceae; order Chlamydomonadales; family Chlamydomonadaceae; genus Chlamydomonas; species Chlamydomonas asymmetrica. Next base: position 74,540 of record BDDA01000092.1, read on the forward strand.
AGCCTAGCCAGCAGCCGTCCGTCAAGCCTCAGCACCACCTCCCCCCGTATTTTGGTCCCAGACGGCACTTGCTTGGTGGGGCCTCATCTGTGAGACCAAGACTAACGTTGAGCGGAGGACGTAATGCGAACATAGCCACAGCGATGCACCAAGTCCTGTCGGTGGTGTTCGTTGTGTCTCTATTGCTAGCAGTAGCACAAGGCAGCGTGGAGCATACCATGGCCTCCGAGGAGCAGCCCAGGGAGCAGCCCAGCCAGACATTTATCGTCACAATGGACGATCCGCCAGCGCAGGCCTACTTCAACCGTGATGTTCCCGAGGGAGGGTCCTATCGCAGGGTCACACGTAGGGAAGCTGACGTTCAGGATTATTGCAGCAAGTTGAAGGAAAGCCACCTGGATGCCCTGGCTCGTGCCGGCGTTGCGGAAAGCCAGGTCGCGTACCACTACGACCTCACAACAAATGGATTTTCAGCACGCCTGACGCATGAGCAGGTATGTGTCCTTTGGCGCTTCTTAGCGCCGCTGTGTGACAGCTTGGAGTAAAGTTTCATGGCGCTGAAGCACCGTTGTCTTGGTTTCTGGTACGCTCAGTTCGCACCCTTGCGCCTGACTCTCAACGTCACCCGCACCCAGAGCTGGTTTCTGACTTGAAGTATTTGCGTTGCTCTGACGTACGCCTCAGGTTGTTGCGCTCCGGTCGAACCCCAAGGTGGTTTCTGTGACCGCCGACAAAATGATGCACACGTCGGCAGGTGTGCATCAGGCGGGACACACTCATCAGGCTGCCAAAATGGAAGTATGAAGAGACGGTCCGTGGGCAAGCTTCTCTGAGGCCTGCAGTGGTGGCTCCCTTGTGCTGCACATGTCGGATTGCAATCGTTGCTCTGCTTGAAGCGCTCAGGCAAACACAGGCCGGCTTGGCTGTGTCTGCACATCTTGCAACCATCTACAAAATGATGGTTGTTGGCTGTGGTATGCTTATCCATACATCCTCAGTGTGGTCTCGGAGACTACCCGGACTCCCATGCCAAAAGTGTGTCGATACACCACACCCTGCACCACACCCTGCTGCATGCCGTGCTGGTGTTTTAAATGTTGTGTTATACTGACCTTGAGACTGCTTTGTACGCGCACGGGTGATTTTTCGCGCACCGTGCGCGCTGTGAAAGTGTGGCGATGCCGTCGTGCACTGTGGCTGGGGCTGCAGAGTAGCTAGACCGAGCTAGACACCCGTGATAAAGGCAGTTGCCTTTACAAACAGAACCACATGATAGCATGAGTGTAATTCCTGGTGGCCTGCAATACTCCCCCGCCCCCAAAATCGTTTGGGGACCCAGGGGGACCTGGACATGGTGCATGGACTCGGCATAGACTGATGGTGTTACATATTCTCGACCTGCTCCCCGAATGGTACAGCTAAAGAATAGCAGGACGAACGCAAGACCCCACAGCTAGGGTTTGTCACATGCAAACCGGGGACCCAGCAGGGCGACATGGAGAATTTCAATCCCTCAAATGACTGATGTGTGGTGTGTACACGCAACTACTGTGGACCCATTCGGTATGCAGCACTGGCTTGGAATTGCCAGCAAGCTGTGCTGCAGGCAGGCCCTAGAACGCGCGGCCGTTGTGCACGCCTAGGTTCCTGCTCGCCTGCAGGTCACGACTGCAGTGTGTAGAGTTGGTGTGCACTGGGCGGTCCTGCTCATGGAACAGCGACCCAAAAACATACCTGCATGCACGGTATTGTTAAGGCTGCACACTGGCTGATAGATAGTCATTTTAGGCATGTACAAATGCGTGAGTGGTATTCTGCACTGAAAACTGCTTTGGGCCCAGGATGTCACCGTTGATGTGGTGCCCCTTGCCTTCCACACTGCCTGTGTCCTGTCAGACGGTACCATACGTTGCCATAGCAACCATGAAACGTGCCTGCATCACTATGGCCTTTCACGTCTGTTCATGACAATAGATGTGCACGACGTCTTGCGTAGCCGCAACAACAATGGTCACGCGTTCTGTGGTTCTGGCCGCAGTCATTATGCCTGTGGTCCTGGCGATCACGGGGATGATGGTGGTGGTGGATGACTTCTGTGACCACCAGGGCGTGTTCCTGACAACGTTGAAACTGCCGTGCTGCCTTACTAGTGCGTTTGAGGGCACACCCTGCCACATGAGCCGCCTGCAGCGCACCCTGGTCGCTGTCTGGAATTCTCATTGGCGCTCAGCAGCGTGCCAAGCAAGCAGTCTTTCTGCCTTCACTGCTCCATCGATGGTCGTCGCTGCGTGCTTGATGTGGGGCGTCCTTTTGGCGACTGTGGTGCTGCTGGGGAGGCACTTCCTGGGAGAGCGCAACCTGCAGATTGTGCTAGCAGCACACTCCTCTCTCGTTGTGCTATCTCAAAACGGCCCGTTTACACTTCTCAACACTTGGGCCAACTTGCGCACGTATGGGCATGGCACTTGCTCTATCGAAAACATCCTCCTGCACAACACCACTGTGGCGTCATCCTTCTGGAGGTTACAGTCGTTATGCTACGCCATGTGCAAGGTATGTACTAGGTTGCTCTCGGTCAAGACACCGCCTGCTCCGTTCCTACGTTCCAAACAACAAATTGGGTCCACGTCTGCCTGCTTCTCTGCAGGCCCCCTTCTATGCTGCATTTGGCAGAGCCTGGGCAAGCAAGCTGTTTTTGTTGGACTGTGGTATGGTGGGGCTATGGGGCGCCTCAATCAGCGTTGAAGTCGGTTTGCTTGCTGCCGCAAGCCCAGAGAGCTGGCCAAACGCGAGGAGGATGTACATGAGCATATGGTTATCATCACTACTTCAGTGTGTTGTTGCTGCGCTGTTCCATCGTGTCAATCCAGTGAGGGCAGTCCTGGGATGGCGACAACGGTCTATGCACATGCTGCCGGAGAACACCAGACAAGCGAGCAAGATGCGTGCTCTAAGAGCTCACAGCATGCAACGTGCAGTCATAAATATTCATATTGCTGACCTTGACCCTGACAACTTGCCACCAGATTGGCAGGAGCGACTGCGGCGGCATCTGCAGCACAGGTAATCAATTCAGGGCTCGTGGCACCGAACGTTGGACACCGCTTGGCGCGAATAGAGCCGTGCACCCAGCTACCACTTACTCGCTACTCACCTTCCCGCTCCCTGCGCTCGCAACCCTTGACACAGGCAACCAGGGCTGACACTGACCGGCAGTGCTGTGTGGACAGGGAGTTGCCACATTCGGTTGGAGCTTGTCCTTATGTCAGATGATGGTGCTCTATATCCATCCGACGACGACTTTCCGGGGGATGAGTATGCTGTAGGCAATCAGAGCAGTGACAGCGCTGACAGCGCTGATAGTGCGGTCAACCAGCGCCTGGAAATGGAACAGCTGCTGCTGGAGCTCACTCCTACCAGAATCAGGAGCCTGCTAAGCGTACAGGAGCCGCTAGGCACACCCAGTTCCAGCGATACCAGCATGCAACCCAGCGCTGTGTCAGCCGACACGCCTGGCACCGGTGACCTCTGCATGCAGGTAGGCAGCAATGAGTGCGGGGTTGAAGCTGCTTCGTTATTTTGCTCTCAGCGCCTTGGCTTGTAACGTCATATGCATACAAAGATGTTCAGGCCATGCAAAACTCCGTGAGCAGAGCATCGCCTCACCGTTACGCATCACGCATCGCTGCAGGTGGAAATCGGCGCAGTGGTCACACAGTACGCATGGAATGCAGCAGTTCAGGGGTGGGGCGCTGTCCCTGCGGCCCATTTGGGCCCCGCTGCAGCGCCTGACATTGTCGCACTGGAGCCACGCATGATCATGCCTGGCAGTGCGCCAGGACGCACCGGTAGCGCCAGCACAGGCTGCACCAGCAGCGATACCGCCACTTCAAAGCTGGTAGATGGTGCAACGCTGGTGTTGCATGTGCGCTGCCCTAGCAGCTCCGATCTGGGTCACCTGGTGGCAGTGCTGAGGAGGGAGAGCGCTGACACCCTGGCAAGCGCGCTGCAGCCCTGCCACGTGTGCAAGCTGGTCGCTATGGATGGAGAGCGCTCAACCAGTGCTGCTAAGCGCACCCCGACCCAAATCGGTGACAACTCGATATCGGTGCGTTGAGGCTGCCCTGACCGTGCAGCACAAACCAACACCAATACCGCACCCTCTGCTGTTGTGCCAGGTCAGATCGTGTCGTTGCACTCAACTGCTGAAAGGTCATGCACGTTGCCCTGGCTGGTCACCTGCAGGCCATGTTTGAAGTGCGCGTGCCGGCGTTGCTGTTGGCGGGCGGCCCGGGTCTGTTGTGGTTGGAGCTGTATCGTGACACCGACACAGCCCGCAGCCTGGGCAGCGCGGCAGTGATGTGCGTGCCGGCGCAGCAGCAGCCTGAAGTGGACAGCCCGCCCCTTGGCGGTCACCAGCCTGCTGCACCACAGCAGCTGCCTGCCTGGGCAGCAAGCGTGCTGGCGGCCGTGCGTCACATGGACGGCCAGGCACTGCGCTCAGGCACCGCTGCTGGTGCACTTGAGCCTGGCAACAGGCTGCTGGCAGCGCTGGCTCGCTGGCTGTGTGTGCAGGAGGCGCTGCCTGCTGGCAGCCTGGGCAAGCTGCTGATGATGACAGCGCCGGCTGCAGGCGCCAGTGGCAGCATCAACAGCGCTGCCGAGGCGGATGCAGCGTTTGGCAGCGCACACAGCATCATGCTGGGCCGGTTGCGTGGCGCAGCTGCCAGGCATTATGTCATGGACGCCCTGCAGTCAGCGCTGGCAGCATGCCTGCGCCACGGCGCCTGGCCTGCCGCACAGCACGTGCTGGCCGATGTGGACGCGGCGGTCACTGTGGGCAAGGTTTGTGATGATGGCCAATTTGCGGGCGGCTGCCAGTGCCACACTTGTCCTCGTCAGACCAACAGGACGGCGCGTGTTGCGGATGCAGCAGCAGCTTCTGCTGCTGAAACTGCGGCTGCTCCTGCTGCCACTGCCGCCAGCGCACCTTTCTCATCCTCTGCCGTGCTGGAGGGCGTTGTGGCCCGGCTGCTGGCTGCGCGTGTGGAGCTGGATGGCACTGTGCTGCCCATCATCCTGGTGCCCCTGGAGTTCAACCGGGCCAGCACGGTGCGTTCGTGTGCAGCACGCACTGCAGCAGATCATTGGCACTCATCTCCTCTGCACATGCAGGTGCAGCATTCCTGTGCTAAAACGAGTTTTTGCAATGCTTTGTGCCATATCATTCTGACAGTACTGCAATGCGGTACTGTTTGCAGTTTTTTGCGATGGTTGCCACATGGTGTACAGGCGACCGGGCTGCATGCAGCTCCACACAAGGACCAGCGCTGGCAGCGTAAACTGCCTCGCTTGCAACCCTACAAACCATACACTGCATTCTATTCGTGCTGTGGCCTGTCACTTGTATGGGCGCTGCTGCTCCGCTGCATGCGCGGTTGCTGTCAGTGTTTACAGTTTGACATGCCTGCCTTGCTTGTGTTCGCCATTGCGCTGCGTGCAGGCGAGCGCGCTGCTGCGCTGGCTGGAGGTACGTGGCCAGAGCTTCCCGTGGCGCAGAGCGATGACGCTGCAGCGGCCCTCACGCATGCCCGTGGCGACAGAGACGATACCATCCTCACAGGCGGCGCTGACGCATCCACAGCCCCACCATGGTAGTACGAGGTACAGCACCACGCCTGTGCGCCTTGCGTGGTCCAAGCTGGGCAGCATGTGGATGCTTCAACAGCTCGTGCGTGGACTGGCGCGCGGCAGCCTGGGCACAACACGCCACGAGCAAGCGGTGCTGAGGTAAGGGCAACGATGGCCATCGCACCGTTGCGTGCCGTTGTGTGATGGGCATTGTGTACAGTAGGCATTGTATCACAACCCTTGCTTCAGTGCGTTGTCGTGATATCGTGAGGTGGGCCGAATGCATCGCAGGCGCGTTGCGGCGCAGACCGCCCACTTGCGCGTGATGCTGGTGGTGCTGATGTGCACCACGCTGGGCGGCAACGCGCTGAGGTACCTGTGCCAGGGCGCGCTGCACAACGCGGCGTGGTTCATGTTCGGCAGCACACCTTATGTGGTGGAGGTGAGGGGAGGCGCCCTGCGTGCAGCTCTCTGTGGGCATACAAGCCGTGTGTGATGCATGCCACTGATGTCACGCTTGCGGTGTATGTGTTAACGTAGGTTCGTGGGTCCGTGTAGTAATGCACATGCATATCGATCATGTCGGCGATTCAAGTGGACTGCACCTGACGTTTGCAAGATTATGGCATTCTGGGCTGACCTTGCGGTGCCGCTTGGGTTGCTTCGGAACGCGTTTCAACTTTCAAACGGGCAGCCCGCTGCCAGGGTGCGATCTTGGCCGCTATGTGCATGTTGGGTTGCTCACCCTGCATGGCTGAGCAGCCTGCATGGTGGACGTCAGGCTTGCACCAAGCGGGTACATGCATGGGAATAGCCGCTGGTGCCCCTAGTGATCATGTTACACCATCGTGGTTGGGTGCATTGATAGACAAACAGACACCGACATCTTGCCCTACCACGCTTATGCTTGTGCGTGTGGTGCAGTACGTTACATGCCTGCTCCACATACCATTCGTTTGGTGAGTACCTTCCTTTATTGTCATTTGTTCGGGTGGTCTTGTGTGCATGGCCCGTAGATGCTCATGATGACTGCTGGTGGAGCCGGCGGTCGTTTGTGGTTGATGGAGCACGCGCAAGGCGGCACGCTGGCAACCATGGCATCCAGGTAATCACATGCGATTACCAATCAATACTTGGCTGCGGGTGGCAGTAAGCAGCATGTTTTTTCCAGTTTGGAGCACTCGTGGTGTCCCTTCGTTGCTCTGAACTGCAGTAGTTTGAAGCGCTACTGAGCGGGCATTGAGATTGAGATTGCATGAAAGTCAAGGGGGCTCAAGGCCAGACAGCCGCTGCATTGCCCGCCGCCTACACCTGGCCCCTCCGCACAACACGCTGCTTCCCGATCAATTCTACTACCGTTACATCCGGTTGATCGTGCCGGTCATTATTAGGGGGGCTGGTCGTGTCATCACCCTGCCATCTTGTGCGCAATTGACACGCATGGCAATAATGTCTCTTCCCCCCTCATGTTTGTGTGTGAGCCGTGGGTTCCGCTGTGCGCATCGATGTATGCAGGGCCTTGATGTTTGCGGCAGTGCTGGCAGGCCTGCGGCGGGTGCCTGGGGGAGCGGTGGCAGTCCGCTACTACAGCTCTCTCACCGGCCTGGTGACAGAGCTGATGCTGGAGGGTGTCTTCATGGGCGTGGCAAAAGCGGTGAGCCCGGTTGCCGGCTGCCTCCTTGTCGCTTTGCTGCATGTTAGGCTACTGATTGGTCACCTATTCAAGTGCTGGTTTGATGTTCCCGCAGGCCGTGCCGCGGGTGCTTGCTTTCGCTGCCATCCCCGTCTGGCTCATGCGCCTGTTCTTCTACGTCCTGGTCCAGCTGCAGCTGGCAGACGATGCACGCATGGCGGACACACTGTCAGCAGCAGCAGCGGCGGGAGGAGCAGGCCCAGCGGGGACATTGTTGCCGTCAGATCCCACACTCCTGGGGCGAGTGCTGGTGGCATCACTCCTGCGCAGTGCGCTGATCACAGGCACGATGCTGCTAACTGCACAGGTGGTGTGGCGTCGTGCGGCGCGGCAGATGTAGCTAGGATACGCAGAGACCGCACGCGTGTGTCAGGAAGAGTGCCCAAGGGGCATGCCGTGTGATTCCCGTGGGGCCATGCAGTGTGCATGTGCGTATGGGTATGGGTAGAGACTGCATCTGACCTGACGCACACGTGTGTGATATTAATGCTGTACAGAAAGTGCCTTAAATGCAACTGTTGCAACGGCATAAAGGAAGAGCGCAAGAACGCGTCTGCCAGCCTCCATGCCGCTTGCCCTTCAGGTTGCACATTGGGGCATTTGGCCCCGACCTGCAGATGTGTTGTGCAGTACCGCTGTGCACAGCACACCCCACGCTTTGCGCAATCTAGCACCTTTCCTCGTCATTACATCAGTGCTGCCCTGCATGTAAGCATGGAGACCAGCACGAGGCGTGCGTGGCATGGTACCTGCACACGGTGTGCAGGATCAGCATCGGCATGCAGCTTGTCTGGGGTGTTGCAATAAACGGTGAGGCCTCTGCCTCTTTTCCCCCCATCGCCAGCGCTGTGGCCTTGTGTTGATGAGTGATGTTCTGATGACCCAACGGGCGCCTTGCTTCTAACCGTTCCTAGCTCGTCAACTCGTCAACGTGGACAGGCGACCATAACATGCCCACCGCACGCGCTCCCAGGAGCAGTGCGGTAGATTGCGGTCGTCATGTTTGATACTACCGTAATGAGCAAGTGTTTACGCACCAGTGCAAGCCGGTCAAGCATGAAAGTTGTCGATATGCTTGAATGCTTGATGCCATGGTACGAATCTGCATACTAGTGTTTGCGTACTGAATCGCCCATCAAAATCCATATGTATGAGTTGGACACTCATTGCATGCAGTATGCTGCAATCCAGGCTACAACCCTGTTTCATGCAATGCAACTGTTGACCCAGCGTCCCTGTCATGGCAGCGCGCATAGAACACCGCAATGAGCAAGCCCAGCGAGGCGAAATCGTGACATGCTCCGGCCGTTACAGGCCTTAAGGTGCAGTTACTGAAATGCGTACAGCCAGAAAGCTGTGCACCCACCGCGGCACAAGCTTTGAATGCGGCAAGACTTGCATGGCCCTTGGGTTTTGGCAAACGTGTAGCAGGCCATGCGTGTATTGCCGGGTCGTGCTGCATGAGCCCACGCCACATGCAAAACACCGCATGTGGCGATCTTACAGTACTGCAAGGGTGGCTTGCCTCATGTCCCTTCTACAGTGGATGCCACCGTCCTGCCTGTTCAGTGGTGGTACGCGCAGCTGCTGCTTGTGACAGGTTGCCTCTGTTATTCACGGCGGTAATCACGTTCCGTATTCGCCACCACAATCGCATGGCGCCTGAATTGCCCTAGATATCTTGTCGATTCCCGTTACTGCATGCTGGTGGTCGCGTCAGTCAGTTTGAGGTTGCGGCCAGCCTGCGTGCCTTCGTTATTATGTTATTGCCATGTTGCAGTATTGCCATGCGGGTGTGGGACCGTGTTTGGTTAGACTGGTTTGCAATGCTTGCTACTGAAGGTACCAAGACTCCTAGTTGGTGCCCGCGCCCTGCATGAATGCAGCATGCGCGCACGTCTGTGTTTGTGCTGGCGCACGCAAATGCACCCTGCATGTTTGTCTGCACCCGCTGAATTGAATATGCCTCGTGGCGTGTTGCCGCCCTCGCCCGGGCCCCAACCGCTGTCCAACGGCATAAACTACAATAAAAGGCCTTGTGTACATGGTGATGTGGCCACGGCGGTGTGATGTGCGCTAGTGAATAGCAACAGTCCTAGCATGCGCGGTTGAGTCCCATGGGAGTTCGCGTGGGGAAACTGCCTGGCACAAATCCAATAACGCATGGCGTCGTGCAGTCATACCCGCGCTTAGCATAGCTCCCTAGTCACCTAGTGTATCGTACATCTTGTGTTCAGCACTGCCAACGTGCTCAGCTGGTTTGTTGCCCAGGGGTCCTCATCACAGCTGGGGAAGGGTCAGGAGTGTGCCTTATACTTGAAACGTCTGCATGCCGCAAACTCCACACCTGGAGAGCATCCTCGCTGCATCGCCCGCATGCACGCCGGCAGAATGTGCTGAGCGCGCCTGGCGTGCGCTGCATCGCCCTGTTGCCAACGAGGCACGTGCAAGAAGATTATGCAGATGAATAACGACCCATACACACTTGAGTACTTGAACTTGCAACTGAAAGGTGCTTCCTTCGTCGCGCACCGTGACTAAAGTAGCGTTCCCACCGCGTATGTTCCCACCGCTTTTCAATCCCACACCGAAGATGACGGAGTCCCTGTCTCCCCTGGCAACTTGAAAGCCTTGGAGCTGTTGTATTACGGTTGCACTATAAGTTGGAAAGTATAAGGACGTCGGAGCGGGAACGCTGAAGTCGACCGAGCACCGCTGGCAAAATGTCGTCGCTAGCTGTGAAGGTGGCCGCGGTGCTGACTCCTGTGCTTCTTGCAACCACAGGCTATGTGGTAATGCAGGATGAGTTCTGTGACAGGGCAGGCGTTTTTGCAGCGGCCCCAGAGGAACACCTAGAAGCAGCGTTTTGCCAGACACCATGCGAAACACACAAGCTTCAGCGTGTTATCCAGATGGTGTGGAGACCCCTGCTAAACCCTGCAAAGCATGGCGTCCTGACTCTCGTTGCCTCGCCGTCCTGGCTCTTCATGACGAGCATAGTATGGAGCTTGACGTTGGCAAGCGTAATGCTCTTTGGGCGACGTTTGGGAGCGCGCCGACAGCAACAGGCTATAGCCTTGCACTCCTCGCTCTTATTAATATCTCAGTCTGGCCCTCTTACCCTTGTCAACACACTGGCCAACCTGGTCGTACATGGCAGCGGAGCGGCCTCGATTGTCAACATCATGCTCCACAACGTTCCATTGGCAACTTCGTTTTGGAAAGCACACCTCGCAAACTACCTGATGCTTAAGGTCGGTACCTGCCTGCGGCCCACGTCTGTGCTGAATGCTTCTGCCCATACACGCGACCTAATTTGGTTGCTGTTGGCCTCACACCGCTCATTCTCCTCCGCAGGCCTTGTTCTTCAACGCTTTCGACCCATCTTGGGCTGGTAGCCTATTCCTTCTGGACTGTGCAAGTTTGGCTGTTTGGGCGACTAGCTTGACAGTCGAGTTTCTCTCGCTCGCCACCGCCAGCCCGGACAGCTGGCCACCAGAGCTACTTGGAGGCATACTCAAGAGCGCATGGTTAGCGTTCGCTCTGCAGTGTGCACTTGCTGCGCTCTTCCATCGCACCAGCCCCGTGCCAGCCTTGCAAGAAGCGTTCAGCAGGCGCACACAGTCAGCTGCCTCACAAACATTGCCTGGACGCACCAGCAAAGGAGGCAAGGACATGTTTATGGGACCACGCACGCTTCAGCGTGCAGTCATGGACATCCACATACCGGACCTCGACCCTAGCAGCCTGCCACCGGACTGGCAGGAGCGACTGCAGCACCACCTGCAGCAAAAGTGAGCAGGGCGACTTGCACTTGAGTGTTGGGCTCTGCAACAGGTGGATGCCGCTCCTAGAGCGTTTTCATGCGAATTCCACTCGCTCTCTCCCTTTGCTGTCCACTACAGGTACCCCGGCTTGACGCTTGCTGGCGCGGCTGCCTGGCGCGGCAGCTGCCACATCCGCTTGGACATCGTATACCTCCAGCCCGAGGGCAGCGCACCGGATGAAGGAGAGGCGGCACCACCGGCCAACATCGGTGGGGAGCCGCATGGTCCTGGTGCCGGTGCCAGGGCTGGCATCAACATCAACCCAACCAGCGCGCCCGATGGTCTCGACGGGGCTCGCATCCTGCAGGAGCTGCATCCAGACGAGCTGAGGCGTACCTTTGGGTTGCAGGCCGCGCCAGGCCGCTCCTCACACGATGCGCCCTATCGGGCGGCGCATGCAGGCCCTGCCAGCTGTGAGCTGATCGCACAGGTATGCACAGCGTGCACTGCCTTGGCGTGTGTTGGGCACGACCGTCGAGGGAGCTCACAAGCGTCCCTGGAACACATGACTGCATTAATCCTATATGAATAAGTGAAAATATAACACTATGTGTGACGTTGCATGTGTGCTGCTCGTGCTTTGTGCTTTGTTGCGTGAAGGTTGTGAGTGGCACGACAACATGGCGGTATGCGTGGGACGCTACGCTGTGCAGCTGGCAGCAGGTCATGACGCCTGATGCGCTGCATGCAGCTCCTCGCATCACTATGCTGGAGCCCCGTGTGATTGCACTCGGCAAGGCTGCCAGCGCGAGCAGCCCCAGCAGCGATACTGCCGCATCGCAGCTGGCAGACGGTGCAATGCTGGTCCTGCATGTGCGCTGCCCTAGCAGCTCCGATCTGGGTCACCTCGTGGCAGTGCTGAGGAGGGAGAGCGGTGGCACCCTGGCAAGCGCGCTGCAGCCCAGCCACGTGTGCAAGCTGGTCGCTATGGGTGAAGAGCGCCTGACGCATGCTGCTAAGCGTGCCCGGACCCAAATCGGCAACAAAGCATTTCCGGTGCGTTCTGGGTGCCCTGACCATGCGGTACAAACCAACGCCACCCCCTGCTGTTGTACCCGGTCAGATAGTGTCAGTGCAGTAAGTTCATGCACATTGCCCTGGCTGGTCACTTGCAGGCCTTGTTTGAAGTGCACGTGCCGGCGTTGCTGTTGGCGGGCGGCCCGGGTCTGTTGTGGTTGGAGCTGTATCGTGACACCGACACAGCCAACAGCCTGGGCAGCGCGGCAGTGATGTGCGTGCCTGCGCAGCAGCAGCCTGAAGCGGACAACAGCCCGTCCGGTGGCGGTCACCAGCCTTCTGCACCACAGCAGCTGCCTGCCTGGGCAACAAGCGTGTTGGCGGCTGTGCGTCGCATGGACGGCCAGGCACTGCGCTCAGGCACCGCCGCAGGTGCACTTGAGCCTAGCAACATGCTGCTGGCAGCGCTTGGCTGCTGGCTGAGCGTCAGAGAGGCACTGCCTGCTGGCGGACTGGGCAAGCTGCTGCTGATGACGGCGCCGGCTGCAGGCGCCGGTGGCAGCATCAACAGCGCTGCCGAGGCGGATGCAGCGTTTGGCAGCGCACACAGCATCATGCTGGGCCGGTTGCGTGGCGCGGCTGCCAGGCATTACGTGATGGACGCCCTGCAGTCAGCGCTGGCAGCATGCCTGCGCCACGGCGCCTGGCCTGCCGCACAGCACGTGCTGGCTGATGTAGACGCAGCGGTCGCTGTGGGCGTGGCGGAAGGTGCTGGCCAGCTGGCTGCGGCAAACCATGTTTACGGCCATTGTGATGGCTCAGCTGCCACCACAGCTGCTACTACCGCCAACGCGCCATTCTCTTCCACTGCCGTGCTGGAGGGTGTCGTGTCCCGGCTGCTGGCTGCGCGTGTGGAGCTGGATAGCACTGTGCTGCCCATCGTGCTCGTGCCCCTGGAGTTCAACCAGGCCAGCACGGTGCGTGGATCTCAATACAGGACTGTGCATGATCTGGTTGCTGAGCTGACACATTGACCCATGTTGGCAGCATAAGCCTGAGGTCCCCCGCTCGCTACTCACGCAAACCCACCCAATGCGCTGCATCGTGTCGTTGGTTGGGTAAGCACTGCTGCTCCGCTGCTTGTGCTGTTGCTGCCAATATTGACATGCTTGCCTTGCTTGTGTTCCTCGTTGCGCGCCATGCAGGCGAGCGCGCTGCTGCGCTGGTTGGAGGTGCGTGGCCTGAGCTTCCCGTGGCGCAGAGCGATGACGTTGCAGCGGCCCTCACGCATGCCTGCAACGGCAACAGCAACGACCCTGCTCAGCCAGGCAGCGCTGACCGCCCAGCAGCAGCAGCAGCAGCAGCAGCAGCTCCATCTCCAACAGCACCCGGTGCTAACGACGAGGGTCACGCCTGTGCATCTTGCATGGTCTAAGCTGGGCAGCATGTGGATGCTTCAACAACTCGTGCATGGACTGGCGCGGGGCAGCCTAGGCACAACACGCCACGAGCAAGCGGTGCTGAGGTAAGGGCCCATGTTGTGCGTTGCGTGCCGTTGTGTACCTGGTTGTGTACAATAGGCACCGTTTCACGAGATGCATCGTCAGTGCGTTGTGATAAAATGTTGGTGTGGGCTGTATGTATCGCAGGCGCGTCGCTGCGCAGACCGCCCACTTCCGCGTGATGTTGGTGGTGCTGATGTGCATTACGCTGGGCGGCAACGCGCTGAGGTACCTGTGCCAGGGCGCGCTGCACAACGCGGCGTGGTTCATGTTCGGCAGCACGCCCTACGTGGTGGAGGTGAGGGGAGGCGCCCTGCGTGCCGGCCTGTGGGCATACAAGCCGTGTGTGATGCAACCGTGTGATCTGTAAGCATGTTGTATGCATGCGGTGTACGTGTGCAGCAATCGTGTGAGCCTCTGTGCACCGCCTTGAAGGCATATGTGCACTTGAACCTGGAGTGGATGCCTCATTCACACCACGCGATGTGCGCTCTCACAGCCCCCCCCCCCCCCCCCTC